>NC_069433.1:19108228-19125728 GCF_026875155.1 Cherax quadricarinatus
TGTGCATACTATATTATTGTAAATATAACTTTCAAATTTTTAAATAATTTAATTTAAGTTTACCTTGTTGAAGAGTATTCCTCCATCATAAAGTTTCTGTAACCAGTGGTTCTGCAAACATTTCTTTAACCCTTTAAGTGTCACAACCTCTGCTCGCAAGCTTGCTCCTTTAAGTGTCACAACCTCTGCTCGCAAGCTTGCTCCTTTAAGTGTCACAACCTCTGCTCGCAAGCTTGCTCCTTTAAGTGTCACAACCTCTGCTCGCAAGCTTGCTCCTTTAAGTGTCACAACCTCTGCTCGCAAGCTTGCTCCTTTAAGTGTCACAACCTCTGCTCGCAAGCTTGCTCCTTTAAGTGTCACAACCTCTGCTCGCAAGCTTGCTCCTTTAAGTGTCACAACCTCTGCTTGCAAGCTTGCTCCTTTAAGTGTCACAACCTCTGCTCGCAAGCTTGCTCCCAGGATTGAAGAATTTTCAAGGCAATTTCACGTCTCCATTCAGCCAAATTCTTAGCTATTTTGCTAATGTGCCCTCTGTTTTATCAGATGAGCACAAAATAAAAAAAATACTAATTTAAAAATAGTCCAAAATAAACAGTGTAGACATTCCTGTTACTAAAACTACATTTCCTTTTCATTAATCAACTTCTCAGGCCTCATCAGGCTTTCCACTTTGAATTCTTAATTGCACAAAAATAGAAGCTTGTCTTTGTTTCTCAGATATTAAAATATAACCAGAAAGGATTGGTCATAATTTATGATATCCCAGTAATTAAATCAGACCTATTAAAAAATCCATAAAACAGACTGATTGGGTTATGAGGGAGGCTCATCCATCCTCAGGAAAATCTGCAAAAATCAAATATTCCCACTGTTTTCAGCTCGATTTCAAGCTACTTCAGGCCCTCAGATTAATCAGAATCCTCTATTTCAGTAGTATATCTTCCATTCTATTAATGGATACCATAAAACAGTTAATAAATCTATAAAAGACTTCCAAGAAAATGTCTCGATTGCTGTTTTAAAACGCATTCAGAGTTTTGTTTTTCTCATTATGCACTGTGGGGGCAGGATTTTTTTGGTATACTGTGCACACTTACCACACAGATGCATTCTCATATCTAGGCCAAAAGTTACTGCTTACAGCTTATGAGTGAGCTGACCTCATGACATAGAAAAACATGAGGTACTCTAAGCTCTTGACATAGTTGTGAATGAAGAAAGTGCATTTTTAAGGGCATTTGGCAACCTAGTACTCTCTAGGCTGCTATCGTGTTTTGAACTAACCCGGCATAATTGTTTTGATAAGAAGGATGATCAGATAACAGGTCAGAATTTTGTGGCACAACAAATACTCTGGCCCAGTTTTCACTTTTAAAACTCCTGTACCTTCACCATCCATAGCCTTTACAATTTTTTTCATTAGGCCTAACTTTTTATGCATTGATGGAAGAAATATCTTACGAGGATCTTCCCGGGAGTTTTTTCTACGCTGATTTTTTTTCCTTGCAGAATGAAAGAATGCATTTTTATTAATCGAATAAGACTAAACAGAGTGGAATCTGATCAAAATTTGAATTTTATGGCATTTGGAAGTTGGCAAAAAATGAACACTGGTAGTTTCCCACCAAGGTAAGGTGACCTAAAAAAGAAACACTTTTACCATCACTGTCTTGCCAAAGGCTTATCAGTACTAATGTTGATACGCCCCTCCATGCTGCGAGTACACCCTCCTTCAGAGTGCATGCAATGCACTCTTTCTAGTTTTTTAATTGATGCTTGTTTTTCAGTCACTTTTAATGTTTTTTAACTTATGATATTAAATGTGTTTGAAGGTGTCTTAGTGCTTCAAACATGAGGAAATACCTAACATTGCTCCACTTGCAATACAGTATAATTTGGTGGAATTTTATTTATTACTATTTTGGTTCTCCAACACCATGTACAAGGAATACTTTTTTTTTTTTTTACCACACCGGCCATATGCTATCAAGGCAAGGTGACCTAAATTGGTGCAAGGTGCAATTCTGCCAAAACATAGAAACTAGTCACATTGCTTAGCTTATTGGGTTATCCCGAGTTAAATCTGCAATAGTGTTTTGTTGCGGAATTCCACGTTTAGTATCAAGAAACTGTAATAAGCTTGAAATGAGCAAGTCATCTTCCTGGCCTTAGCATTTCTTTCTGAGTTGTACCGAAGTTAAAAATATTGGAAGGTGGTGGATTTGAAGGTGCTAAAAATTGTGCTGTCTAGTGTATTGGATATATTGTCATCACTCACATACTAATACATTGCGCACGCACGCACGCACGCACGCACGCACACACGCACACGCACGCACACACACACACACACACACACACACACACACACACACACACACACACACACACACACACACACACACACACACACACACACACACACAGGTATGAGAAAGCTCATGGAGTAGGGGGAGGGAGAGAGAGAGGACCTAGTAGCGACCAGTGAAGAGGACGCGCCAGGAACTATGAATCGACCCCCCCTCAAGGAAGGTTCCTTGATGTTGGTGAGGGGCTCTTGATTTAGGGAATTGGATCTGTGCTCCAGTTCCCCGAATTAAGCCTGAATGCCTTCCACATCCCCCCCCCCAGGCGCTGTATAATCCTCCGGGTTTAGCGCTTCCCCTTGATTATAATAATAATAATATGAATCGACCCTTGCAACCACAATTAGGTGAGCACACACACATATATACACACACACTGCACCTACGTGTGGAACAATGTAATCAGCAGTACGTATGTGAGCAGTTGGCAGGGGGGGATTTAGGTAACTACTCATTAGTGTGAGTTGTTTGTGTGTTTTCCTGTTTTTCCTGTTAGAGTTCAGGTAATGGGAGGACATTGTGCCGCCCAATAAACACATATTATCCTACCAGCGATTTTTTTTTACCTCTCCAGCTAAGGCTGTACGATAATTCTGCCTGTGTTGCCGCGGCAGCGACTGTACCTCGCTGCCTGACTGACTGCTGTACCTCGCTGCCTGACTGCTGTGCCTCGCTGCCTGACTGACTGCTGTACCTCGCTGCCTGACTGCTGTGCCTCGCTGCCTGACTGACTGCTGTACCTCGCTGCCTGACTGACTGCTGTACCTCGCTGCCTGACTGACTGCTGTACCTCGCTGCCTGACTGACTGCTGTACCTCGCTGCCTGACTGCTGTGCCTCGCTGCCTGACTGACTGCTGTACCTCGCTGCCTGACTGCTGTGCCTCGCTGCCTGACTGACTGCTGTACCTCGCTGCCTGACCGCTGTGCCTCGGTGCCTGACTGCTGTGCCTCGGTGCCTGACTACTGTGCCTCGCTGCCTGACTAACGACCCGCAGTTAATATCAGTGGTCACTGCGGCTGATGTTTTATGTATGGCTCGGTAGGAGTCTTAATGAGGTGGTTGTGTTGTGAGCACTGGAAGAGCTGCTGTTTCTTAATTACATCGAGCTCACTGTAAGTAAATCACATTGAACTCTCCGGATAATTGTTTGAGCTCTCCGGATAATTGTAAGTATTTTATCCATGAGTTAGCAGATAAGGTCATTGTGGCCATCGTAAAGAATTAGTAGGTGTGCCTAAATGAAGTTGCTTGCTGACGAATTAGGTACGTATTAAGTTTCCTACTTTCCTTCTTACCTATTTATCTGTCTACCTTGTGTTGATAGTTGTGTAAAATACCAAAAGGTGAATGACACATGTGCAGCAGTTGGGGATCTTCATTGTTGAAACGTTTCGCCTACACAGTAGACTTCTTCAGTCATATACAGAGGCAGCAGGTGTGGTAGTGAAATGAAGATGATGAGATCAGTCTATCAACCTTGAAGATGTGGGGTGGTCAGTCCCTCGGCCTGGAGAAGAATGAACCCTTCTCCAGGCTGATGGACTGATCACATCAAATACTATTTGTCAAAGGTTGATGGACTGATTGTATCATCTTCATTTCACTACACCTGATGCCTTTATATCTGACTGAAGAAGTCAAATATACAGGGAGCACATGTGTCCTAATCATCCACCTGTCTACCCTCCATGTAATATACTAACGCACTTCCTTACCTAATTACTGACTTATACAGAGAGTCTCGTAAAATCCAAGCAGCTGGCGCCTTTGCACTTGCGTTACCAAACTGGGCGATAATGGCAACGGAATAAGACCCTCGATTACCCTCGTTATTTTCTTTTAAAGCGAAGATGGGTCGCAGCGCAAACGATAACGAAGTTAATTAAGGAGGTGTATTGGAGAAGGGAGGAGAAAGTTGACCCATCAACCGGCCCAAGTTGCCTTGGCAACTCTGACCTACATCAGTAATCAACGGAGGAGAGAAGGACAAACAGGGAAGGAGGATAAACAGAGAAATTCAATACCGGTTTTCTACGACAATCCGCAGTCTTGCATTTTTGACATCTAGTTTTGATCGTAAGTTTTGTGTGTGTATTGATTTTTCTTTGTTTTTACTGGTCAGGATGGCATCGAAATTTTGCTAAAACCAGTAAGGGTTAGTAGATTTTTCTGTGGTAATAGTAGTAGTGGTGGTTATGGTGGTAGTAGTAGTAGTAGTAGTGGTGGTGGTTGTGGTAGTAGTAATTGTAGTAGCAGTAATAATAGTAGCAACGACACGTCGAGTCATAAAAATAACTTTCCTCCACTGCTAACACGCTCACACAAGTCTGTTGGATGTCCAAGCCCCAAGCACTCAACACCTCCCTTACCCCCAGACTTTCAGCATATACCATCATGGTCATCCTGTTTTGCTCTATCTTGACTTAAGAAATCGTAATGACACGATTGCAAATAAACCATACCCCCGGCCGGGATTGAACCCGCGGTCATAGAGTCTCAAAACTCCAGCCCGTCGCGCTAACCACTAGACCAGCTAGCCACAATAAGATTCATCCAACTAGGTATATTTCTACACCATAGGAAGGTTAGCACAGGCACCTCTGTGACCACAAATGCAAGTTTTTACAGACGAATCCCGGCCGGGGGTATGGTTTATTTGCAATCGTGTCATTACGATTTCTTAAGTCATGTTGACGGCAGTGAAGGGACTTGAGCTAGAGTTCGTCACGGCCACGCTAGCTGGAGATTCGTCTGTAAAAACTTGCATTTGTGGTCACAGAGGTGCCTGTGCTAACCTTCCTATGGTGTAGAAATATACCTAGTTGGATGAATCTTATTGTGGCTAGCTGGTCTAGTGGTTAGCGCGACGGGCTGGAGTTTTGAGACTCTATGACCGCGGGTTCAATCCCGGCCGGGGGTATGGTTTATTTGCAATCGTGTCATTACGATTTCTTAAGTCATGTTGACGGCAGTGAAGGGACTTGAGCTAGAGTTCGTCACGGCCACGCTAGCTGGAGATTCGTCTGTAAAAACTTGCATTTGTGGTCACAGAGGTGCCTGTGCTAACCTTCCTATGGTGTAGAAATATACCTAGTTGGATGAATCTTATTGTGGCTAGCTGGTCTAGTGGTTAGCGCGACGGGCTGGAGTTTTGAGACTCTATGACCGCGGGTTCAATCCCGGCCGGGGGTATGGTTTGTTTGCTCTATCTTCTCTAAATGTCTGAACCATCTCAAGAACCCCTCCTCTGCCCCCTGGATAAAGTACTCTTGATAACCTTAACCTGTTAATCTTCAAGCTTCGAATTCTTTCAGATATTTTCACCAAATAATGCCCTCAGACATGACATCACTGCCTCTAGCCTCCTTCTCCTCTTCCTCGCAGTAACGTTTAAAACCCATGCCTCACACCCATATAAGAGTGTTGGTACCACTACACTCTGGTACATTCCCCGTTTTGCCTCCGTGGATAAATTTCTTTATCTCCACAGATGCCTCGACTCAGCACCCACCTCTCGTTCCCTTCGTCAGTTCTGTGGTTCACCTCATCTCTCACAGACCTGTCCGTCGACATGTTCACTCCAAAATATCTGAGCACATTCACTTCCTCCAGTCTGATATCCAATCTTCCCTAGATATTTTGATGTTACCCTCAGAATCTCACTCTTTCCCATGTTCGCTTTTAACTTCCCGTACATAAGATGAGTCACACAATCGTGGGTCTGAATGTTTAGTTCACATTAATAAAGAGTTTGGTGGAGTGGATATGCTGCTTATTGAGGCTGAACGATACCAGTTGAAGCTATTGTGCTTGCTTAATGAAACACATGCCTCACTCTGGCCACACCAGCACTCCCTGGCCAGGGAGACCCAAGGACGGAAGGGGAATGAGAGAAAGGGAGGGAGAGAGAGAAAGGCAGAAGAGGGAGAGAAGGGACAGAAGAGGGGTGGAGGAGGACGTAAGCATGGCAATAATAAAGTGGGGTAGAGGAGAGAGGGAGATGAAATAAAGGGAATTTGGAGAGAGAGAGAGAGAGAGAGAGGAATGAGGGAGTTAAAATGAACAATAGATGGAGAAATTCCAGATAGAGTGTAATTAAGAGAAGTAGTGATGCGTGTTATACCTGTACCAGGGGAGGCACCTGTGTGTACACGTGTACACCTGCGTGTGTGTGTGCATGTGTACGCCAGTACCCATCTAGACATGGTTGCCAAAATTGAACTTTAGCTCCTGGGCTCCGTCTCTCGACTTGCCTGATCTTATAACCATGTACGGACTCTGCGTCTATCACTTCCTGGCCAGGAGCTGTGGCTCAACCCCTGCAACAACTTATACATGAGTACTCTGAGAGTGGCTCGTTTGATAGCGTCCTCAACTTGCATACTGAGACTCCACGGCTCGATCCCCGGCACGGGTGGATACATTAGACATGTTACCTTACACCTGCTGTCACTCTTCACCTAACTGTCCCTGTTTACCTAGCAGTAAGTAGGTACTTGGGTGTTAGTCACCTTACACCTGCTGTCACTGTTCACCTAACTGTCCCTGTTTACCTAGCAGTAAGTAGGTACTTGGGTGTTAGTCACCTTACACCTGCTGTCCATGTTCACCTAACAGTAAGTAGGTACCTGGGTGTTAGTCACCTTACACCTGCTGTCCATGTTCACCTAGCAGTAAGTAGGTAAATGGGTGTTAGTGGACTGGTGTGGGTGGCATCCTGGGGGATGGTAGTGTACCTTAGTGCTGGGCTTTGAAGTGATCTTAGGCTGGATGACAGCTCTTGGCCCGTGATCTCGCACTGCCTTGCAAGGTCAGTAGTAATGTCTTACAAAGTCACCTGACCAAGGCCTTAATTGCCTTCACATGTAAATTTTTAAAGGTAATTTTTAAGACAGTTTTTAAAGGTGTTTTTAAAGGTATTTTTAAGTTTTTTAAAGATAATTTTCAAGGTAATTTTTAAAGGTAATTTTATAAGATAATTTTTAAGGTAATTTTCGAAGGTAATTTTTGAAGGTAATTTCTTTTTGTCTGGTGTTATGAAACATAAAAATAATTGTATTTGGTCTTGGTAATTAAGACCAGGATGATCGTTGGCAAATTTAACAAGGTTAATTTTGAATTAATTAAGGCAGTTTTAATTAGTAGAAAGCTCATTAGTGAGTTGAAGAGACAAGACAATGAGCACACACACACACACACACACACACACACACACACACACACAGAGGAGCCAAGAGCTGTGACTCGACCTCTGCAACCACAAATGTCATGTGGGGTTCGAAACGTGGATGGGGTGAAAACACTCACGTTGGATGTTCTAGTATATTGGATGGAATATAGGGGAAGCACCACCACCTTCCACCTGTTTAACGCCTCTACTGGAACTGCCCCGCTGAGTGCCTCGGAGGGTGAGCGGCATTCAAAACATGCTAGGTCAGCTGAACAGTGAATAACAAGTGATTCACACAGACGGTTGGTAGTGAGTCATACTACTGGTAACTGGTTACTGGTAACTGGTACTACTGAGAGCTCGGCGACGCTAACGTATGTCGTCCCGACATACAGCTAATACAAACTAGAGACGGCAGGCGTACGGCACCTAATTGCACTCACCTAATTGTTGTTGCAGGGGTCGAGACTCAGCTCCTGACTCCGCCTCTTCACTGATTGCTACTAGGTCCTCTCTCTCTCTGCTTCCTGAGCATTGTCATACCTCTTCTTAAAGCTATGTATGGCTCCTGCCTCCACTACATCACTTGCTAGGCTATTCCACTTCCTAACGACTCTATGACTGAAGAAATACTTCCTAACATCCCTCTGACTCGTCTGAGTCTTCAGCTTCCAATTGTGACCCCTTGTTTCTGTGTCCCCTCTCTGGAACAACATGTCTCTGTCCACCTTATCTATTCCACGCAGTATTTTGTGTGTCGTTATCATGTCTCCCCTGACCCTACTGTCCTCCAATGTCATCAGTCCGATTTCCCTTAACCTTTCTTCGTAGGACATTCCCCTGAGCTCTGGAACTAGCCTTGTTGCAAACCTTTGCACACTCTCTAATTTCTTGACATGCTTGACCAGGTGTGGGTTCCAAACTGGTGCTGCATACTCCAGTATGGGCCTGATGTACACAGTGTACAGTGACTTGAACGATTCCTTACTAAGGTGTCGGAACGCTATTCTCAGGTTTGCCATGCGCCCATATGCTGCAGCAGCTATCTGGTTGATGTGTACTTCCGGAGACGTGCTCGGTGTTATGGTCACCCCAAGATCTTTCTCATTGAGCGAGGTTTGCAGTCTTTGTCCACCTAGCCTATACTCTGTCTGCGGTCTTCTTTCCCCTTCCCCGATCTTCATGACTTTGCATTTGGCGGGGTTGAATGCAAGAAGCCAGTTGCTGGACCAGGTGTCCAGCCTGTCCAGGTCTTTGTAGTCCTGCCTGATCCTCATCTGATTTAATTTTCTTCATTAACTTCACATCATCTGCGAACAGGGACACTTCTGAGTCTATTCCTTCCATCATGTCATTCACATATACCAAAAATAGCACTGGTCCTAGGACCGACCCCTGTGGGACCCCGCTCGTCACAGGTGCCCACTGTGTGTGTGTGTGTTTGTGGTGCCGAATAGGTAAAACTGGTCAGCAATAACTCATTTAAAATTAATTCCTTTCTGAAATTTTCTTATATACGTTTAAAGATATATTTTTTATGTTAATATAAAAATTAATAATTTTGTTCGAAAAGCACCTTAGAAAACTTAACTAACCTTATTATAACAAGCGCAATATAATTTAGCCTAATCCAACTAAATATATTTTAGATAAGTTTACAATAATTTAATAATAAACAGACACAATGAAGTATTTTTTTTCGTAAGGATCAGAATGATTTTTTGCGAAATTATTGCATACACAAATTTTCGTTTGTCTTATTCGGCAAGAACAGCGTTGCTATTTAAGTCAAAATCGCAAGTTTTACTTATTCGGCACGACATTGTTACCAGAGCCACAAATACCAGCAACCTCAACAATGAAGCGTTGAACTGTGGCAACACTGGAATAGTGACTGGTAAAATGACCGTAAGAGTGACTGGATGGTATCCACCTGTATCACCAGTCAGCTCCATTCATGTTACGATAATTCCCACATTCCTGCTCTTGATTCCTAAATTCCTGCTCTTCGTTCACCAGTTGGACCCCCACCTAGCTGCTTCCCACCAGCTGGTTCCCCACCAGTTGGTTCCCCAGCAGCTGCTTCCCCACCAGTTGGTTCCCCACCAGTTGTTTCCCCACCAGCTGGTTCCCCACCAGCTATTTCCCCACCAATTGGTTCCCCACCAGCTGCTTCCCACCAGCTGCTTCCCCACCAGCTGCTTCCCCACCAGCTGGTTCCCCACCAGTTGGTTCCCCACCAGCTAGTTCCTCACAAGCTGGTTCCCCACCAGCTGGTTCCCCACCAGCTGGTTCCCCACCAGCTAGTTCCCCACCAGCTGGATCCCCAACAGTTGGTTCCCCAGCAGCTGGATCCCCAGCAGCTGGATCCCCAGCAGCTGGTTCCCCAGCAGCTGGTTCTACAGCAGCTGGTTCCCCACCAATTGGCTCCCCAGCAGCTGGTTACCCAGCAGCTGCTTCTCCTCCAGCTGCTTCCCCTCCAGCTGCTTCCCCTCAAGCTGCTTCCCCTCCAACTGCTTCCCCTCCAGCTGGTTCCCCACCAGCTTCTTCCCCTTCAGCTAGTTTCCCTCCAGCTCGTTCCCCACCAGTTGGTTCCCCACCAGCTAGTTCCCCACCAATTGGTTCCCCACCAGCTAGTTCCCCACCAGTTGTTTCCCCACCAGCTGGTTCCCCACCACCCAGTTCCCCACCAGTTGTTTCCCCACCAGCTGGTTCCCCACCAGCTAGTTCCCCACCAATTGGTTCCCCACCAGCTAGTTCCCCACCAGTTGTTTCCCCACCAGTTGGTTCCCCACCAGCTAGTTCCCCACCAATTGGTTCCCACCAGCTGGTTCCCCACCAGCTAGTTCCCCACCAATTGGCTCCCACCAGCTGGTTCCCCACCCGCTATTTCCCCACCAATTGGTTCCCCACCAGCTGCTTCCCCACCAGCTGCTTCCCCACCAGTTGGTTCCCCACCAGCTGGTTCCTTACCAGTTGTTTCCCCACCAGCTGGTTCCCCACCAGTTGGTTCCCCACCAGCTAGTTCCCCACCAATTGGTTCCCCACCAGCTAGTTCCCCACCAGTTGTTTCCCCACCAGCTGGTTCCCCACCAGCTGGTTCCCCACCAGCTGGTTCCCCACCAGCCAGTTCCCCACCAGCTATTTCCCCACCAATTGGCTCCCCACCAGTTGCTTCCCCACCAGCTGCTTCCCCACCACCTGCTTCCCCACCAGTTGGTTCCCCACCAGCTAGTTCCTCACCAGCTGGTTCCCCACCAGTTGTTTCCCCACCAGCTGGTTCCCCACCAGCTAGTTCTCCACCAGCTGATTCCCCTCCAGCTCGTTCCCCACCAGTTGGTTCCCCACCAGCTAGTTCCCCACCAATTGGTTCCCCACAAGCTAGTTCCCCACCAGTTGTTTCCCCACCAGCTGGTTCCCCACCAGCCAGTTCCCCACCAGCCAGTTCCCCACCAGTTGTTTCCCCACCAGCTGGTTCCCCACCAGCTAGTTCCCCACCAATTGGTTCCCCACCAGCTAGTTCCCCACCAGTTGTTTCCCCACCAGTTGGTTCCCCACCAGCTAGTTCCCCACCAATTGGTTCCCACCAGCTGGTTCCCCACCAGCTAGTTCCCCACCAATTGGCTCCCACCAGCTGGTTCCCCACCCGCTATTTCCCCACCAATTGGTTCCCCACCAGCTGCTTCCCCACCAGCTGCTTCCCCACCAGTTGGTTCCCCACCACCTGGTTCCCTACCAGTTGTTTCCCCACCAGCTGGTTCCCCACCAGTTGGTTCCCCACCAGCTAGTTCCCCACCAATTGGTTCCCCACCAGCTAGTTCCCCACCAGTTGTTTCCCCACCAGCTGGTTCCCCACCAGCTGGTTCCCCACCAGCTGGTTCCCCACCAGCCAGTTCCCCACCAGCTATTTCCCCACCAATTGGCTCCCCACCAGTTGCTTCCCCACCAGCTGCTTCCCCACCAGCTGCTTCCCCACCAGCTGCTTCCCCACCAGTTGGTTCCCCACCAGCTAGTTCCTCACCAGCTGGTTCCCCACCAGTTGTTTCCCCACCAGCTGGTTCCCCACCAGCTAGTTCTCCACCAGCTGATTCCCCACCAGCTGGTTCCCCACCAACTGGTTCCGCACCAGCTGGTTTCCCACCAACTGGTTCCCCACCAGCTGGTTCCCCACCAACTGGTTCCCCACCAGCTGGTTCCCCACCAACTGGTTCCCCACCAGCTGGTTCCCCACCAACTGGTTCCCCACCAACTGGTTCCCCACCAGCTGGTTCCCACCAACTGGTTCCCCACCAGCTCGTTCCCCACCAACTGGTTCCCCACCAGCTGGTTCCCCACCTACTGGTTCCCCACCAGCTGGTTCCTCACCAACTGGTTCCCCACCAGCTGGTTCACCACCAGCTGGTTCCCCACCAACTGGTTCCCCACCAACTGATTCCCACCAACTGGTTCCCCACCAGCTGGTTCCCCACCAGCTGGTTCCCCACCAGCTGGTTCCCCACCAACTGGTTCCCACCAACTGGTTCCCCACCAGCTGGTTCCCCACTAACTGGTTCCCCACCAGCTGGTTCCCACCAACTGGTTCCCCACCAGCTGGTTCCCACCAACTGGTTCCCCACCAGCTGGTTCCCCACCAGCTGGTAAAGTTTAAACAATGTTCATTCCTTGTTCACCCCGGCCATCAGAGGGGAAAGTAGTGAGGGGAGAGGTGTGGTGAGGGGAGAGGTGTGGTGAGGGGAGAGGTGTGGTGAGGTGTGATCTAAGGTGAGGGGTGAGGTAAGGAGAGGGGAGAGAATGAGGGGTCAGAGGTTAAACTGAGGGGAGAGTGTGAAAGAGGGTGAGGGGTGAGGAAAGAGGTAAGAGAAGTGAGGGAATTGGACGGAGAGAGAGAGAGAGAGAGAGAGAGAGAGAGAGAGAGAGAGAGAGAGAGAGAGCAACAGAACATGAAGCACAACTAAGCCAGCCTATTTCTTATTTTGAATTAAAAACAGTGGAATATATTGTTACCATTTGTCCTCTTCCTCTTCTGTGTGTGTGTGTGTGTGTGTGTGTGTGTGTGTGTGTGTGTGTGTGTGTGTGTGTGTGTGTGTGTGTGTGTGTGTGTGTGTGTGTGTTTGTGTGTGTGTGTGTGTGATGCACAAACACCTGTTCTAGTACTGTAGGTACTAGGTAGTAGGTTGGTAGACAAGGCAGTGCTTGGTTAGTAGACATGGTACTAGGTTGGTAGACATCAAACAATCAGGTAAGTACTACCATGCTGTCTTACAAGTGTACAGGGGAACCCTGTTAAATGTTTTGCAATCTGGCCAGTTATATGTGTCATAAACACGTATGGTTACCGTCACTTTCCTGTGTATGTATTATAATTTAGGGAGACTGGTCTGAGACCTGGCCAGTGCCAGGAGAGTGACAGGGTAGTGCAAGAAGAGTGCCAGGAGATTTCCATGGTAGCGCCAGGAGAGTGACAGGGTAGTACCAGGAGAGTGATAGGGTAGTGCCAGGAGAGTGATAGGGTAGTGCCAGGAGAGTGATAGGGTAGTGTCAGGAGAGTGCCAAGAGTGCCAGGAGAGTGACAAGAGTGCCAGGGTAGTGCCAGGAGAGTACCTGGGGGATGACAGGCGCGGGTGGCACCCTGCAGGGAGAGGAATCAATAAAGACTATCAGTTTAGCTTAAGATCCGTCTCTACCGAGAATGAATGGATTAAATAGCGTGAAATGAAGAGGAAACTCGTACTGAGAGAGTGAGAGAGAGAGAGGGAGAGAGCGAAGGAGGTAGGATGGAGGGAAGGGAGAGAAAAGGAAGTGAGAGAAGAATAATAATAAGAATGGCACAGTGCTGTGATTTACATGTTCCTTGATGTCACACATGGGAAAATGAGTTGGGGCGAGTACTGTGTCTTGAGGAACTGTGTTCCATGTGTCAGGGAGGGAAATATACACTTGTCCAGGTTTCCCCATGTGTCAGGGAGGGAAATATACACTTGTCCAGGGTTCCCCATGTGTCAGGGAGGGAAATATACACTTGTCCAGGGTTCCCCATGTGTCAGGGAGGGAAATATACACTTGTCCAGGGTTCCCCATGTGTCAGGGAGGGAAATATACACTTGTCCAGGGTTCCCCATGTGTCAGGGAGGGAAGGATACACTTGTCCAGGGTTCCCCATGTGTCAGGGAGGGAAATATACACTTGTCCAGGGTTCCCCATGTGTCAGGGAGGGAAAGATACACTTGTCCAGGGTTCCCCATGTGTCAGGGAGGGAAGGATACACTTGTCCAGGGTTCCCCATGTGTCAGGGAGGGAAAGATACACTTGTCCAGGGTTCCCCATGTGTCAGGGAGGGAAGGATACACTTGTCCAGGGTTCCCCATGTGTCAGGGAGGGAAAGATACACTTGTCCAGGGTTCCCCATGTGTCAGGGAGGGAAGGATACACTTGTCCAGGGTTCCCCATGTATCAGGGAGGAAAGGATACACTTGTCCAGAGTCCTCCATATGTCAGAGAGGGAAGGATACACTTGTCCAGGGTTCCCCATGTATCAGGGAGGAAAGGATACACTTGTCCAGGGTTCCCCATGTATCAGGGAGGAAAGGATACACTTGTCCAGAGTCCTCCATATGTCAGAGAGGGAAGGATACACTTGTCCAGGGTTCCCCATGTATCAGGGAGGGAAAGATACACTTGTCCAGGGTTCCCCATGTGTCAGGGAGGGAAGGATACACTTGTCCAGGGTTCCCCATGTGTCAGGGAGGAAAGGATACACTTGTCCAGAGTCCTCCATATGTCAGAGAGGGAAGGATACACTTGTCCAGGGTTCCCCATGTGTCAGGGAGGGAAGGATACACTTGTCCAGGGTTCCCCATGTGTCAGGGAGGAAAGGATACACTTGTCCAGGGTTCCCCATGTGTCAGGGAGGAAAGGATACACTTGTCCAGAGTCCCCCATGTGTCAGGGAGGAAAGGATACACTTGTCCAGGGTTCCCCATGTATCAGGGAGGAAAGGATACACTTGTCCAGGGTTCCCCATGTATCAGGGAGGGAAAGATACACTTGTCCAGGGTTCCCCATGTATCAGGGAGGAAAGGATACACTTGTCCAGGGTTCCCCATGTGTCAGGGAGGGAAAGATACACTTGTCCAGGGTTCCCCATGTATCAGGGAGGAAAGGATACACTTGTCCAGGGTTCCCCATGTATCAGGGAGGGAAAGATACACTTGTCCAGGGTTCCCCATGTGTCAGGGAGGAAAGGATACACTTGTCCAGGGTTCCCCATGTATCAGGGAGGGAAGGATACACTTGTCCAGGGTTCCCCATGTGTCAGGGAGGAAAGGATACACTTGTCCAGGGTTCCCCATGTATCAGGGAGGGAAGGATACACTTGTCCAGGGTCCCTCATGTGTCAGGGAGAGGAGGATATACGTGTCCAGACACGCACCAGACAAACCTGGGCCAGGGCCGGGCTGCGGGAGGAGAGAAACTATCAAAAGCCTTCAAAGGTATAGTCCCATCTTCTGGAAATGCAGGAATAAGTATACCATATTACCTAATGCAGTACACAGAGGTTACAGAATACACTGATGATTCACAGGTTACAGAATACACTGATGATTCACAGGTTACAGAATACACTGATGATTCACAGGTTACAGAATACACTGATGATTCACAGGTTACAGAATACACTGATGATTCACAGGTTACAGAATACACTGATGATTCACACATTACAGAATACACTGATGATTCACAGGTTACAGAATGCACTGATGATTCACAGGTTACAGAATACACTGATGATTCGCAGGTTACAGAATACACTGATGATTCACAGGTTACAGAATACACTGATGATTCAAAGAACCGACAAGGTGATGAATTAGACACTTGTGTAACACTTTGATGTCTTTATTGTGGAAACGTTTCGCCCCACAGTGGCTTCATCAGTCCTATACAGAGAAGAATGGTTGAAGATCAGGAGCTTGAGGTAATCAGTCCCTCAACCTGGAGTCAGGATTGATGGACTGATCACATCGACTCCAGACTGAGGGACTGATAACCTCAAACTCCTTGTGATCTTTAACCATTCTTCTCTGTCCTTAACTGAACATAAAGTGTCATTTTTCCACAGAACATAAGAATGGAGGAGCACTGCAGCAGGCCTACTGGCCCATACTAGGCAGGTCCTTCTCAAAAACCACTTGTCCAAAATTTTGCCATACCTTTTAGCATGTAAGTGTCGACATTCAGACTTCTAAACTTACAAATACTATACATATTTTTCAATCATGTTTATCTGGTAACACTTTTTAATCTTCATTTGCAGGTAAACAAGGGGATGTGGCGGCACTGTTTGTGAGTAAAGAAACTCACTGCCTCCCCCCACACGTGAGTAAACAGGCTTATAGGGCTACACAGGTGAGTAACGTTCCTTATAGGCCTAGAGAGATGATTAAACGCAGGAGGCAGGAGTAGGCTAACACCGTGCACAGCTTCAGGAGTAGGTATGATCGGTCAGTTTTACGAGACGGAGGGGAAGTAGCAGGAGAGGTGATTCGACCCCTTCAAGGATAGCTAGGTGAGCACAGATGAGTAACCATTGCTACCTGCTCCATTATATTATATATCTTCTGTGCAGATGTATTATTATATTATTGTTATTATTATTTTATTAACATTATTTATTATTATACTTGTTTATCATTATTATTATTATTATTATTATTATTATTATTATTATTATTATTATTATTATTATTATTATTATTATTCCAGCTACGTCATAGAGGAAGTCATGACGTCACAGCGGTGACAAGTGGCATTGTTTCCCTTTTTTACCCGCGCGTTTTTTTTTTTTTTTTTTTTTGCACCTGGGGGGCCCCAGGGGGACGGGTTTGTTGAGTGCGTGGTCCCTTATTTTTTCCCCTGTCTCTGTTATTTCTCGTTTCCCATTTGCCCATTTTTATTCCCTTTGGGGTTCCCTTTTTTTAAAATTTTGAGTTGTTTGTTGTTCTTGGTTAGTTTTAAAAACTGTCTGTTGTTAGTGTTGAAAAACGGGTCTGTTGTTAGTGTTGAAAACTGTCTGTTTTTAAAGTGTTAAAAACGGGGTCGGGTTTTTATTTGTTGAAACTTTTCTCATTTTTAGTTTTAAAAAACTGTCTGTTGTTAGTTTTGGGAAAACGGGCTGTTTTTAAAGTTTTTTTTGAAACTGTTGTTGTTAGTGTTGAAAAACTGTTTTGTTGTTATTTGTTGAAACTGTTTTCAGGTTTTGTTTTGAAAAACGGGTCTGTTTTGTTTTGAAACTGTCTGTTGTTATTTGTTGAAACTGTCTGTTGTTAGTTTTAAAAAAAATGTCTTTGTTAGTGTTAAAACTTTTGTTTTTAAAAGTTTGAAAATGTCTTTTGGGTTAGTGTTAAAACCCCGGGCTGTTGTTAGTGTTAAAACCTGTCTGTTTTTTGGTTTTTTTAAAAATGTCTGTTGTTATTTTGTAAAAATGTCTGTTGTTAGTTTAAACTGTCGGGTTGTTAGTGTTGAAACCCCCCCCCTGTTGTTAGTTTTAAACTGCCCTTTTTGTTAGGGTTGGGAAACTGTCTTTGTTTTAGTGTTAAAAAAAACTGTCTGTTGTTAGGGGGTTTTTAAAAATGTTTGTTGTTAGTTTTAAAAAGGGCTTTTTGTTTTTTGTTCAAACGTTCTTGTTTGTTTTGAAATTTTAGTTGTTAGTTTTTGAAACGGGTCTGTTGTTAGTGTTGAAAAACTGCCCCCTTTTGGGTTTTTAAAGTTGTTTTGGTTTGAAACTGTCTGTTTTTTGGGTTTTAAAAACGGGTCTGTTTTTTGTGTTAAAAATTTGTTTTTGGGAGTTTGAGGTTGAAACTGTCTGTTTTTAAAGGTTTTTTTAAATTGTTTTTTGTTGTGTTGAAACTGTCGGGTTTTTTAGTGTTGGAAACTGTCTGTTGTTAGTTTTTAAAAACCCT
>NC_069433.1:19130728-19138228 GCF_026875155.1 Cherax quadricarinatus
AGTAGATCAGTCAACCTTAGCTGGGAGACTTCAGTAGATCAGTCAACCTGAGCTGGGAGACTTCAGTAGATCAGTCAACCTGAGCTGGGAAACTTCAGTAGATCAGTCAACCTGAGCTGGGAGACTTCAGTAGGGTAACCAGGATATCGTCAAGGGTTTATCAAGTGAGGAACTTCAAGTCAGAGATCTTCCAGTAGAGCTGGAGTCACTATCACTCGGGAACTACCATCTCTAAGAATGGCCTGTCCCATACACAAAAGAAACGGAATTTTGGTGAATACATTCCCATCATCCCAGAGCGAGGACAAGTGAATTATAACAGGAGAAGAGCGGGGACAAGGGAATTAATACACAGGAGACGAGCGAGGACAAGAGGAATTATAACGGGAGACAGAGCGAGGAAAAGGGGAAATTTATACAAAAGAGACAGAGCGAGGAAAGGGAAATTTAAACCCCCAGGAACAGAGCAAAAAAAACAAGAGGAATTATACACAAGAGACGGCGGGACAAGAGGAATTATACACGGGAGACAAGCGAGACAAGAGGAATTATAACAGGGAAGGCGAGGACAGGGGAAATTATCACAGGGACAAGCGGGACAAGAGGAATTATACACAGGAGACGAGCGAGGACAAGGGGGTTTATCACAAAAGACAGAGCGGGACAAAGGAATTATCCCCAGGAGACAGAGCGAGAACAAAGGAATTTACACAAGAGACGACGAGGAAAGAGGAATTTAAAAAGGAAACAGAGCGAGTAAAAGCGGTTAAACAGGAGACAGAGCGGGGACAAGAGGTTTTTAAACACGGGAGACGAGCGAGGACAAGAGGAATTTTACACAGGAGACAGAGCGAGGACAAGAGGAATTATACACAAGAGACAGAGCGAGGACAAGAGGAATTATACCCAGGAGACAGAGCGAGAACAAGAGGAATTATACACAAGAGACAGAGCGAGGACAAGAGGAATTATACACAGGAGACAGAGCGAGGAAAAAGAGGAATTTACACAGGAGACAGAGGGGGACAAGGGGAAATTTATCCCAAAGAACTAACGAGGACAAGGGGAATTATAACAGGGACAGAGCGGGGAAAAGAGGAATTATACACAGGAGACAGGCGAGGACAAGGGAATTATACAAAGGGACAGGAGGACAAGAGGATTTAAACACAGGAGACAGAGCAGGACAAGGGGAAATTTAAAAACCAGGAGACAGGGGAGGAAAAGGGGAATTATACACAAGAGACGCGGGGACAAAAATTTATACACGGAGACAGGCGAGGAAAAGAGGAAATTATCACAGGAGACAGAGCGGGACAAGGGAATTAACACAGGAGACAGGCGAGAAAGAGGAATTATACAAAGAGCAGCGAGGACAAGAGGAATTATAAAAAAAGAGAAGAGCGAGGACAAGAGGAATTTAACGGGACGGGAGGAAAGGGGAATTATACACAGGAGACAGAGCGAGGACAAGAGGAATTATACAAGAGACAGCGAGGCAAGAAAATTATCACAGGAGACAGAGCGAGGACAAAGGAATTATACACAAGAGACGCGAGGCCCAAGAGGAATTTATCACAAGAACGGGCGGGAAAGGGGAATTTACACGGAGACAGAGCGGGGCAAGAGGAATTATACACAGGAAAGAGCAGGACAAGAGGAATTATCACGGGAGACAGCGAGGAAAGGGAATTATAAAAGGAACAGAGGGGGAAAAGAGGAATTATCACAAGAGGAATTAAGAGACGTTATGTAAACACAACGAACACAGACACACACACACACACACACACACACCAAACAACCCACACACCACACCACACACCACACAACACACACACACACACAAAAACACACACACCACACACAAAAACAACACCACACACCACCACAACCACAAACACACACACACACCACACATGGTTGGTGGGGGGGGTGGGGGCTCTACTTTAATAATTTTTACAGCGAGTTGATGAATTGAATATTGAGACGAAAAAAGTTGATGATTAGAATTAAAGGGTTTTGGAGGGAAAAGGTAGGGGGAGCCATGGGGGAGGGCTGGGAGGGGGGGGAAAAAGAACTTGAATTGGGGGGGAAAACTGCTTTCAGGGTGTTCGGGAACCGTTTGCTTTCCCCAAATCCGGGCCCAGAACAAAGACCCGGGTCTGTAGACCAGTCCGGTCCACAAACTAAGCCCAGATCTGCTAGACCAAGACCCAGGTCCACTAAACAAAACCCCCAGGTCTGTACCCCAAGACCCAGGTTGCTACCCCAAGCCCCAGGTCCACTAAACTAAGAACCAAATTCCCAGCCCAAAGGCCCAGGCCCACTAACTAAGCCCCAGGCCCAAACCCCAGACCCAGTCCACAAACTAAACCCCCAAGTTGCCAGCCCAAAGCCCAGATCCACAAACTAAAAAAACAAATCTGCTAACCAAGCCCCAGGTCTTAGCCCAAGACCCGGTTACAAAAATAAGACCCGAATCTTAGCCCAAAGACCCAGGTCCATAAACTAAGACCCGGTTGTAACCAAGACCCAGGCCCAAAAAACTAAGCCCCGGGTCTGCTAGCCCGGGGCTTAAATAAGAAAAAAAACCCCCAGGTTAATTAAGGTCTCAGGAAGCTTGAGAGTCGCCGCCAGTTCCCTTAGAATCCCACTCGTACTCACGTCAGCCTCACGTGGATGCGCATGTTAGGGGAAAAAGGGATGTCAGCGACGTTAGAAGAAAGGGGAAAGTAAACGGTGTTACAGAAAAGGGATGTCGAGTATTAAAAAAGGGGAAAAGTCCGGTGTTAGAGGAAAAAAAAATCAGCAGTGTTAAGTTGGGAATTGAGCGTATTGCTTAAGAGAAAAGGGGATTTCAGCATTTAGAGAAAACGGATTTGAGAAAAATGGGGATATCAACAGTTGCTAGAGTAAGTATAAGTAATTTTAATCAGGTATACACAAATACATTTTACAAAATTATATACAAGCACATATGTGTAGGAACCCAGGATAACCCAAAAAAATCAGACAGAGTGACTTATTTTCCCTTGGGGGCCTTTTACCTTATTATTTAAATAAAGGTTATAATATTTTCTTTATTCTCAAAGAAGATAACATCTTATTATCTACAAAAAAGACATCTCTACACGAGGGTCATTAAAACTTCAATACACGAGGGGCATTAAAGCTTTTTACTCAGAGGGTCATTTAAAACAAACTATCCGAGGGTCATTAAGTATTACTCACGAGGTTAAGACTATCTACTCAGAGGGGCAAAGGGTTCTACTACACAGGGTCATTAAGACTATCTACTACCGAGGGCATTAAATACTTCCGAGGGGGCATTTAAGACTATTAATACAGAGGGTCATTAAGGGTTCTACTACACAGGGTCATTAAAAACTACTACTAACCCGGGGGCATTGGCTACTACACACAGGGTCCTTAAGCTATCTACTACACTAGGGTCTTAAGACTATCTACACGAGGTCATTAAGCTATCTACAAAAGGGTCATTACTAGGAAAAAAAATTTACAGTATGTTAGCAAAAAAAAAAGAAAATCTTCCCCCCCCTTTCTGTAGAACTTCTCAGACACCTTTTGGCTTTCTTGAAGGTTTTTTGCTATGATGGCTTTGAATGTGGGGTAGTTGTTATTCCTTTATTGCCTTTTCAATAAAAGGGGTTTGACGCCTGGCCACTGACTGTGGGTATACAAAGTTGTGCTTCTCCCCCTGTACTATGATTTCTTTGGTTCCCAACCCCGACAAAATTTAAGCAAAAATTTTTCTGGACACTGTTTGGAGCAATTTTTTAAAACTATTTGCTTATTTTTTTTTACTCTGTCTTCAAAAATTTAGCTATCCAACTGCTGAAATTTATCTGGCCCCACTTTCTCTTGGTCCCTTCCCCGGTTAATCTTTCGATTTTGTTCTGGGGGGATTTGCAGTTTCGTTCAGTTTTTGCCCAAGGGAGAGTACCCTGAAGAGCAAGGAATCCATTGGGATTGTATAAGGGCTAGACATAGGGTCTGCGAGCCTCAGTAGTAGACACTGTGCTTGTTTACAGAAACTTCAGTCTGGCATTGCTTTTTTTACTACTGTTCCCTATCATTTTTCCTGACAGCAGGGGCAAAGGGGTTCCCGATATTTTCTGATGAAACCAAGTGATGGGCTCCCCATTTCATTAAAATTAAAATTATTTACCCTTTGTTTTTGTTTCGTGAAAAAGAATGGGTTCCCTTTTCCCTAGGGGGTTTAAAGATGTTTGTGTCTACTAACCATTTGCTGCAGGGGCTCCAGTTCCCGTGTTAAAAATTAGCAATATCTTGTGGGTTTTTTGTCATAAAGACCGCACGCAAAAACGAGGGGTTTGCACTTGACAAGATAGGGATTCATTGACATAAATAAAAATAAAAGGGACCCCCAAAAATACCTTGGGGAAATCCCCCAAGTATCGGGGGGGTTTTGATTCCGTTTTTTTTGATTTTTACTTTTGTCTCCTGTTGCAAGTGGACTTAACCATTACAGAACCCAACCGAAGTTGAAGTTTTTTACTAATATATTGTGGTGACAAACGAAGGCCTTTTGCGGTCAAAGGGTTTCCAAACCCAGAGGTTTCCCCCTTTTAATTTCAGTCTAGGTAACCCCCCCGATTAATAAGGGGGGTCGGTTGAGTAGGTCTTCTAAAGCCCCATTGATAGCTTGGGGAATGTTTTTGTCTTAAGGTACTTTAAACTTGAGAATACACCCCCCTCTCCAGAATTTTTTATATTTCTGGTATACTAACGGCCAAAGTTGCTTACTCGACCTATTTTTTTTCTTGAAGATAGGGAACTCTGGCCCCCTTTTAACCCCTCCGGACGGTATTAGTGGTGATTGAGATATTTTATGTGAGAAAAAGGGTTGACAGTTCAGAAGCACATCTTTTGGATTAGACGGGGGTTATCAGGGCCTGTGCTCTTAGTTGGGTTTAACCTGCTTGTTCTTTTTTAAAGAACATGAGATACACTTACTGTTGACAACTGTTTGGGGTTACCCTTTATTGGTTAGTATGATGTTTGAAACTTATCAGGTCGGTTGTTTAAAAAATTTTTTGCAGGGGTAGTTTACTTACTTGTTTTGCAACAGTGTGTAGTAGGTTAAAGCAATTTTGCCACCTTAATTTTTTCGTGGGGATACCCCATTATGATAGTAGTAATTTTTAGACCCATCTCTGGCTTATGGCTATACCCCAACGTTTTGTTGTTGCCAGACTTTTTGGGGGATGCTTTTTACTTTCAATTTTTGAGAATATGCTTTTCCTTTTTCCTTTTATTAAATCTCTGTACTCTGTTCCCCACCTTTGGAAAACATTTATGCTGCAAAATTTTCCCCCGTATGTTTGCTTTAAATCTTTTAGCAGTGGGCCTGAATTTTATATTATTAAAATTTCAGTGCATCCAGGGGTTTTTCTTCGTTTAACCCAACCTCTTTTAAGGTGTAAAATTTTCAAGGATGGATGAACATTGTTTTTAATTTTTCCCAGGGGATCGTTTACGTCTGTGCAACTTATCTCTGTCCAGTCACAATTGTGTAGCCTATTTACAGTGTTTCTTTACTGTAGTTCCTATTTGACCTCATTTTTATTGTCCTGTGTAGGCCTATCCTATCCCTAGTGATTTTCCTGGTGCAGTAAATGATGAAATGATCACAAAGGGACATGTGGTAATGACGCCTGACTGACTAATGTTTCTCAGAGCGGTTACAAAGTATGTGGTCAATTAGGGTGGCTGAGAACTGTGTGATCCGGGTTGGGTGTATTAATTAGTTGAGTGTAGCAATTTAATTCCTAGAATTTGCTTATACCTTTTGCATAGCCCGTTATTTTGCTGCTGAAAACAGTTATTGAAGTCGCCCAGTTTTTATTGTCTCGCAATTGTTTTCAAGTCCGGACAATACTCTGGAAAAGTCTTCTAAGAACTGGTCCTGGGTGGGAGGGCGGTAACTAGTTCCTACTAAGATGGGTTTGGTCTTGGGAAGCAGCACTTCAAACCATAGAATCTCCAGTTTATTGTTATTTAAATCAGGTCTTGGGTTGTAAGCTAAGTCATTTCTAATGTAGGCACATACTCCACCACCCTTTCTGTTCCTATCTAAGCGTTTTATATTGTAACCTTCTATTTTGACCTCGTCGTCAGTCACCGTATCATCCAACCAAGATTCAGAGATGGTTATAACTGCCGCCCTATCAAGAGTGTTAAAGAAAACAGAATGCCAGCAGTATTCATAGAAAACAGGATGACAACAGTGTATTTAAAGAAAATGGAATGTCAGCAGTTAAAGCAAACGGGCGGATATCAATAGTCATGTAAGGACAAGAAGGTTTGAGCTTGCTACCACCTGCAGCTCACAAGACTGCCATCCCCACGAGCCCCTTTGGGGCTGGGCAGATGGCAGACCAGAGGCCTAGCTTCTCCCTACGAGCCCCGTGAGGGCGGGGACTCTGGCTAGGCCTGGGGACACTTGGTCCCGAAGATGAGGGGGTACTTGTACCTCTTCCCATGGGAGACTTAGGTCTCTAGATACTCCCCAGATAGGGAGCCAAGGCCGGGTCACCACTACTTGGAAAAGACCCGGGCCGGGAGAATACCGGCGAAAAAAAAAAAAACATGTAAGGACCCCAATGGAAATAAGTCACTCTGTCTGACTTTTTTGGGTTATCCTAGGTTCTCTACACATATGCTGCTATGTATGATAATTCTATGTAACTGTATTTGTGTATACCTGAATAAACTTACTTACTTACTTAAAGGACCCCAATGGAAATAAGTCACTCTGTCTGACTTTTTTGGGTTATCCTAGGTTCCCTACACATATGCTGCTATGTATGATAATTCTATGTAACTGTATTTGTGTTTACCTGAATAAACTTACTTACTTACTTACTTACTTACTTATGTATTTGAGAAAACAGGAAAATGCCAACACTGTATTAGAGAAAACGTGAGGATGTCAACAGTATATTAGAGAAAACGAAATGTCAGGACAGTTTAAGGGGAAACACTGTTAATTCCTGACTTTTAAATCCTTCGATAACTCTTAATTGAATTACGAAAGTATTTATAACTACCATCAGTCGTAATGTATTTATTTTTTTAACGTAACGAGGAAACTTATGTATATTAGTGTACATTTTCGTGAATATTAATATTTTGTCGATGATGATAAATAATTTGAATGATCATTAGCATAATGCACTTAGCAGAGAGACCAGGAAAGTCGTGAAGACTGTTTTTTAGACAGTTTGTAATACTGTTGTACATTTTTAGGAAGCTTGTAATGCTGTTGTACACTTTTAGACAATTTGTAAAGCTGTTGTACCTTTCTAGACAGTTCGTAATGTTGTTGTCCAGTCTGGTTGACCAGGCTAGCACCAGACGAACCTAGCCCATGGCCGGGTTCCGGAAGTAGAAAGACCCTGGTAAGAGGGGGGAGGGGCTCTTGATCCAAGAAATTAGATTGTTTCTCATCAG
>NC_069433.1:19140728-19333228 GCF_026875155.1 Cherax quadricarinatus
GGTGAGCCTCGTCCACAGTTTACAGTGGTCTACCCTGCATGTAAGCTGAGCCTCGTCCACAGTTTACAGTGGTCTACCCTGCATGTAAGGTGAGCCTCGTCCACAGTTTACAGTGGTCTACCCAGCATGTAAGGTGAGCCTCGTCCACAGTTTACAGTGGTCTACCCTGCATGTAAGGTGAGCCTCGTCCACAGTTTACAGTGGTCTACCCTGCATGTAAGGTGAGCCTCGTCCACAGTTTACAGTGGTCTACCCTGCATGTAAGGTGAGCCTCGTCCACAGTTTACAGTGGTCTACCCTGCATGTAAGGTGAGCCTCGTCCACAGTTTACAGTGGTCTACCCTGCATGTAAGGTGAGCTTGGTCCACAGTTTATAGTGGTCTACCCTGCATGTAAGGTGAGCCTCGTCCACAGTTTACAGTGGTCTACCCAGCATGTAAGGTGAGCCTCGTCCACAGTTTACAGTGGTCTACCCTGCATGTAGGGTGAGCCTCGTCCACAGTTTACAGTGGTCTACCCTGCATGTAAGGTGAGCCTCGTCCACAGTTTACAGTGGTCTACCCTGCATATAAGGTGAGCCTGGTCCACAGTTTACAGTGGTCTACCCTGCATGTAAGGTGAGCCTCGTCCACAGTTTACAGTGGTCTACCCTGCATATAAGGTGAGCCTCGTCCACAGTTTACAGTGGTCTACCCTGCATGTAAGGTGAGCCTGGTCCACAGTTTACAGTGGTCTACCCTGCATGTAAGGTGAGCCTCGTCCACAGTTTACAGTGGTCTACCCTGCATGTAAGGTGAGCCTCGTCCACAGTTTACAGTGGTCTACCCTGCATGTAAGGTGAGCCTCGTCCACAGTTTACGGTGGTCTACCCTGCATGTAAGGTGAGCCTCGTCCACAGTTTACAGTGGTCTACCCTGCATGTAAGGTGAGCCTCGTCCACAGTTTACAGTGGTCTACCCACCATGTAAGGTGAGCCTCGTCCACAGTTTACAGTGGTCTACCCTGCATATAAGGTGAGCCTCGTCCACAGTTTACAGTGGTCTACCCTGCATGTAAGGTGAGCCTCGTCCACAGTTTACAGTGGTCTACCCTGCATGTAAGGTGAGCCTCGTCCACAGTTTACAGTGGTCTACCCTGCATGTAAGGTGAGCCTCGTCCACAGTTTACAGTGGTCTACCCTGCTTGTAAGGTGAGCCTCGCCCACAGTTTACAGTGGTCTACCCTGCATGTAAGGTGAGCCTCGTCCACAGTTTACGGTGGTCTACCCTGCATGTAAGGTGAGCCTCGTCCACAGTTTACAGTGGTCTACCCTGCATGTAAGGTGAGCCTCGTCCACAGTTTACAGTGGTCTACCCTGTATGTAAGGTGAGCCTCGTCCACAGTTTACAGTGATCTACCCAGCATGTAAGGTGAGTATCGTCCACAGTTTACAGTGATCTACCCTCCATGTAAGGTGAGCCTCGTCCACAGTTTACAGTGGTCTACCTTGCATGTAAGGTGAGCCTCGTCCACAGTTTACAGTGGTCTACCCTGCATGTAAGGTGAGCCTCGTCCACAGTTTACAGTGGTGTACCCTCACCGTTTACAGTGGTCTACCCTCACAGTTTACAGTGGTCTACCCTCAGTTTACAGTGGTGTACCCTCACAGTTTACAGTGGTCTACCCTCACAGTTCAGTTTACAGTGGTGTACCCTCACCGTTTACAGTGGACTACCCTCACAGTTTACAGTGGTGTACCCTCACCGTTTACAGTGGACTACCCTCACAGTTTACAGTGGTGTACCCTCACAGTTTACAGTGGTGTACCCTCACAGTTTACAGTGGTCTACCCTCACAGTTTACAGTGGTGTACCCTCACAGTTTACAGTGGTCTACCCTCACAGTTTGCAGTGGTATACACTCACAGTTTACAGTGGTCTACCCCTCACAGTTTACAGTGGTCTACCCTCACAGTTTATAGTGGCCTACCCTCACAGTTTACAGTGGTCTACCCTCACAGTTTACAGTGGTCTACCCTCACAGTTTACAGTGGCCTACCCTCACAGTTTACAGTGGTCTACCCTCACAGTTTACAGTGGTCTACCCTCACAGTTTACAGTGGTCTACCCTCACAGTTTACAGTGGTCTGCCTCACAGTTTACAGTGGTCTACCCTCGCAGTTAACAGTGGTCTACCCTCACAGTTTATAGTGGTCTACCCTCAGTTTACAGTGGTCTACCCTCGCAGTTAACAGTGGTCTATCCTCACAGTTTACAGTGGTCTACCCTCACAGTTTACAGTGGTCTACCCTCACAGTTTATAGTGGTCTACCCTCAGTTTACAGTGGTGTACCCTCACAGTTTACAGTGGTCTACCCTCACAGTTTACAGTGGTGTACCCTCACAGTTTACAGTGGTCTACCCTCACAGTTTACAGTGGTGTACCCTCACAGTTTACAGTGGTCTACCCTCACAGTTTACAGTGGTGTACCTCACAGTTTACAGTGGTTACCCTCACAGGTTTACAGTGGTCTACCCTCACAGTTTACAGTGGTTACCCTCACAGTTTACAGTGGTCTACCCTCACAGTTTACAGTGGTCTACCCTCACAGTTTACAGTGGTCTACCCTCACAGTTTACAGTGGTCTACCCTCACAGTTTACAGTGGTTCTCACATGTTTACAGTGTGTACCTACGTTTCAGATGGTTACTCGTTTACAGTGGTTACTCAGTTGTACGGTGGTGTACTACGTTTTCAGTGGTCTAACCTACAGTTTTACATTATGGTATCATCAGTAGTGTGTGTATGTGTGTATGTGTATGTGTGTATGTGTGTATTGTGTGTTATGTGTGTGTGTATGTTTGTGTATGTTGTTATGTGTGTGTATGTGGTGTGTGTATGTGTGTGTGTGTTGTGTGTATGTGTGTGTATGTGTGTTGTATGTGTGTGTGTATGTGTGTGTATGTGTATGTGTTGATGTGTGTGTGTATGTGTGTGTATGTGTGTGTGTTGTATGTGTGTGTATGTGTGTTGTATGTGTGTGTATGTGTGTATGTGTTATGTGTGTGTTGTGTGTGTATGTGTGTGTGTATGTGGTGTGTATGTGTGTTGTATGTGTGTATGTGTTATGTGTGTGATGTGTGTGTTGTGTATGTGTGTGTATGTGTGTAGTGTATGTGTGCTGTATGTGTGTGTATGTGTGGTATGTGTGTGTATGTGTGCGTATGTGTGAGTATGTGTGCGTATGTGTGTGATGTGTGTATGTGTGAGTATGTGGTATGTGTGTTGTGTATGTGTGTGTATGTGTTGTATTTGTGTAGTGTGTGTGTGTTTTGTGTGTTGTATGTGTGTGTATGTGTGTGTACTGTGTATGTTGTTATGTGTGTATGTGTGTGTATGTGTGTATGTGTGTGTATGTGTGTGTGTGTATGTGTGTGTATGTGTGTGTATGTGTATGTGTGTGTGTATGTGTGTGTGTATGTGTGTGTGTGTGTGTGTGTGTGTATGTGTGTGTATGTGTGTGTGTATGTGTGTGTATGTGTGTACTCACCTAATTGTGGTTGCAGGGGTCGAGACTCAACTCTTGGCCCCGCCTCTTCACTGATCGCTACTGGATCCTCTCTCTCTCTGCTTCCTGAGCTTTGTCATACCTCTTCTTAAAACTATTTATGGTTCCTGCCTCCACTACTTCACTTGCTAGGCTATTCCACTTGCTGACAACTCTATGACTGAAGAAATACTTCCTAACGTCCCTGTGACTCGTCTGAGTCTTCAGCTTCCAGTTGTGACCCCTTGTCCCTGTGTCCCCTCTCTGGAACATCCTATCTCTGTGTGTATGTGTGTGTGTGTGTATGTGTGTGTGTGTGTGTATGTGTGTGTGTGTGTATGTGTGTGTATGTGTGTGTGTATGTGTGTATGTGTGTGTGTGTGTGTGTTTGTATGTGTGTGTATGTGTTTGTGTGTGTGTATGTGTGTGTATGTGTGTGTATGTGTGTGTATGTGTGTGTGTGTGTGTATGTGTGTGTATGTGTGTGTATTTGTGTATGTGTGTGTGTGTATGTGTGTGTATGTGTGTGTATGTGTGTGTATGTGTGTGTGTGTGTATGTGTGTGTGTGTGTATGTGTGTGTATGTGTGTGTATGTGTGTGTATGTGTGTGTGTGTGTATGTGTGTGTGTAAACCTTTAAACTGAAATTGACAAATTGTTGCCACAAATTTAGTTTTCCTCAGTGATGTATAATTGAGGAATTAGATTGTGGGTTTTTTTTTATGTTTTGTGTTTGTGTATTAACGATTTTGGTTAGACTAAAGTGGTGGTTATAGTGGCGTGGTGGAGATGGCGTGGTGGTGGTGGTGTGTTGTGGTGGAGATGGTGTGTTGTGATGGTGGTGGTGGTGGTAGTGTGTGTTGTGTTGATTTCGAGGAAATCGACTCGCGAAATCGTACAGAGATGATTGTGAAAGACTCACCGAACAGAGGATTCGAACCCATGGCAAGTCAGTGAGTTACCCATTGTGAAATTTCTTCGAAGAAAAACCGGAACGGATGGGGTTTAAACCTGTTGCGAGTGAGTCGTAAAACTCCAGCTAAGCGTATTATTACGAATTCGTGAGTCATTTCTTTGAATATTGACGCTTCCCGAGCCGAGGATCACCAGAGAAGAACTGTCATTCTGTATATGAGCTTAGTGGTAGCACCTACGGCTCAGAATCGAAGGTGTCGGGTTGATTCTGGGAGGGGTGGATATGTGATCATGGTTCCTTACACCTGTTGCTTCTGTTCTCCTAGCAGTAAATATGTACCTGGTGTTAGTTGATTGTTGTGGATGGCATCTTGGGAAAAGAAAATGAAATTACGAGAGTGAAAATGACTCAAACTGAGTGGCTTTCCTGGGTTATCCTGAGTAACTAACCCACTGTGGCATGCGCCAAGTCAAATTTTTGTATTTGGTAAGATTGTTCGTGGACCCCCGTCCAGGACAACATGTAGGCCAGGATGAATTACAACACTTGGTTACGCTGAATATTGAAGACAGAGTAAAACAACTGAAGTTAAATCAGGTTTATAAAATTGCTCACTAACAGTGTCCAGAATATTTTGCTGCTAATTTTGTCAAGGTTGGGAACCAAAGCAATCATAGTACTAGGGGGAGAGAGCACAACTTTGTAGTAGCCACAGTCAGTGGCCAGGCGTCAAACACCTTTTATTGTACAGCAATAAAGGAATGGAACAGACTACCCGCACATGTCAAAGCCAGTCATAGCATGAACCAGTTCAAGAAGAGTGCCAAAAGGTACCTAATGAATGTAGCGACAGAAAGGGAGGAGAATTATTTATTTTTTAGCTAACACTCATGTAAATGTAAACAACTCTTTTTACCTTATTCCTAGTATATATCCTTTATAGTATAATAATAAGACATTATATCCTTTATAGTATAATAATAAGGTATTAAATGGACCCCAATGGAAATAAGTCACTCTGTTTAACATTTTTGGGTTATCCCAGGTTCTCTACACATATGCTGCTATGTATGATAATCTATGTAATTGTATTTGTACTTGAATAAACTTACTTACTTATAACCACCTTCCACCTTCTTGCATATCATTTTAATCAGTGTGGCGTGTGTCAAGTACGTCATTTTTATTCGCTATTCGTCACACATAAGTTCACATCCTGCATTCAGTCAGTACTCAGCTAGAAGCCTGGTAGTTTATTGTCAGTGTGAGTGAAGGGACTTCCACTCACCTTGAATAATGACTACCACTTGTAAATGTCAACCAGAGTGAGTTGTAAATGTCAACCAGAGTTGAAAATATCAGCCAAGGTGAAGGGGAGGTTGGCCTGCAAGATAGTTCACTTTGTAGCTAAAATTCATCTTGAAGTTCAGTTCCTGTCTTGCTATCAGCTGATTAACACACACAAGAGTTGTGTCCTCGGTATGGTGGTATGAGTTATAACCTGTGAGAGTACTCTTCTTGCTCTCTCGTTTATTAACTTGTTTATAATATGGTATCTGTCAAAATCTCATGTACATACTGTATCATTGTTGGTGAGAATATTCGAGTACTTTGTGTATGCTTTTGTCCTTAACATTGTTCAATTGCTTTATTGACTGTTCCCTTGCTGTCTTTATTACTATGTGCAACAATCCATATATCAGTACATGTGTTAGTAACAACCATCCTTAAACACTGTTGAGCATTGCTTGTAGGGATGTTAGCACCATCGTGGTATGGGGTGCCCAAACCATGTGCTGGGCTGAGGGCTGTCTGCTGGTTTCAGAGTGAGGGAGTGGGGCTCAGGGAAAGCTACCTCACATGCAGAAACACCCTCGACCCTCAGACCCTCACTTACCTCATGCTGGCTTGCATCATACTAGAATCCATCCTTCTGAATGGATGTACAATGGCTACAGCGGCGAGAGTATTATTATGCTCCATCCAAACTCTATTCACAATTTAGCTTAACTGTTGTGAGGTTTGTAACATTGTGGTGCAGTTAGAGTAATACACAACTGCTCTGCCGGTGTTAATGGTAGAATTGGTCGTGTCGTTATCCTCGCGTATCCTTCCAGCTAGACACCTACATCTTGACCGAGCTGTGCTCTGCGGGCGAGCTGAGTGTTGGATCTAGAGGTCAGCATCAGTGATTTTCACATTCCTAAGCCGTGATATGGTAACAGTTACATAGTTATTGAGGAAGAGTTGAGCTCCATGGAGCTCAGCTCTTCTTCAGGCTTAGGGACTGACTACCTCAAATACTTTTTCTCCAATGTTAATGGACGGATTACATCATCTTTACTTCACCACTTCTACTGCCTCTGTATTTGACTGAAGAAGCCTACTGTGTAGGCGAAACGTTTCAGCAATAAAGATAAGCAACTGTTGCACATGTGTCTTAAACTTCAGCTTGTCGGTATTTTATACCATTTTAAATAAAAGTTTTTTTTATTTTTGATTACCATGTTGGCTGCTTTATAAGCTAGCCCCTGGCCGTGCTAGGTACTGCTAGGTACTGCTAGGTACTGCTGACTCACTGGAACTACCTATGCACCTGATGTTTTCTGTCATAACAGCCTGACTATAATCCTTCACAGGTACTTGTCAAGAGTAGTGATCCAGCTTACCTTTGAAAGCTTCTACATATGTTCACGCAGTGTCTCTTACACAGATAACTCCGCACATAGGACAAAGGAACTTCTGACAACGTTTCAGTCCGATTTGGCCCATTAGTTTCTCTCTCCTTTGTGCGGGTTATTTGTGTATCGTTCCAGTCGCGGTATTGCGCCTTCTTGTTCTTCAGTATCTGTTACATCTGCCGGTAGCAGGTTGAAGAGTCTTGGACCACGGATATTGGCACTCTTCTCTATTATTGTACTCGTAGCTCCCCTGTAAAGTTATAATTGATGACTTCAACACTATAAACGATTACCTTGACATAACTTACTTCATTTCGTTTGCCATCTTAACTGATGACTTAAAACACCACCTACAGTGGTACCCAGGCTATTGGGCATCCAGATACTTATAGCAGTAGCTGGGTAACAGTGCACTGGAACTGAGTGAGGGGTCAGTTTCTGGCACTGTGCAATACTGTCAGGTGCCTCCCTACACCTCTGCAATATGCAGGAAATGGCTATTGTTGTTATCATGGCTGGCATCTCTCTCTCTCACTCTCTCTCTCTCTCTCTCTCTCTCTCTCTCTCTCTATATATATATATATATATATATATATATATATATATATATATATATATATATCTTTCTCTGTCTGTCTCTCTCTCTCTCTCTCTCTCTCTCTCTCTCTCTCTCTCTCTCTCTCTCTCTCTCTCTCTCTCTCTCTCTCTCTCTCTCTCTCTCTCTCTCTCCTTCCCTCTCGACATTCCTGGCATGCAATAGAGACAGAAATGGGCCATACCTTCCCCCAATATAGCAACTTGCCGTGCAAATATAGACATTTGGCACGCGAATACAGCGAAGCGACATGCAAATGTATGCCAGATTTGGAGAGGACAGTGAACTACCTTCCTGGAGGTGACTGGCACTACTTACTACCTTCCTGGAGGTGACTGGCACTACTTACTACCTTCCTGGAGGTGACTGGCACTACTTACTACCTTCCTGGAGGTGACTGGCACTACTTACTACCTTCCTGGAGGTGACTGGCACTACTTACTACCTTCCTGGAGGTGACTGGCACTACTTACTACCTTCCTGGAGGTGACTGGCACTACTTACTACCTTCCTGGAGGTGACTGGCACTACTTACTACCTTCCTGGAGGTGACTGGCACTACTTACAACCTTCCTGGAGGTGACTGGCACTACTTACTACCTTCCTGGAGGTGACTGGCACTACTTACTACCTTCCTGGAGGTGACTGGCACTACTTACAACCTTCCTGGAGGTGACTGGCACTATTTACTACCTTCCTGGAGGTGACTGGCACTACTTACTACCTTCCTGGAGGTGACTGGCACTACTTACTACCTTCCTGGAGGTGACTGGCACTACTTACTACCTTCCTGGAGGTGACTGGCACTACTTACTACCTTCCTGGAGGTGACTGGCACTACTTACAACCTTCCTGGAGGTGACTGGCACTACTTACTACCTTCCTGGAGATGACTGGCACTACTTACTACCTTCCTGGAGGTGACTGGCACTACTTACTACCTTCCTGGAGGTGACTGGCACTATTTATTACCTTCCAGGAGGTGACTGGCACTACTTACTACCTTCCTGGTGGTGACTGGTACTACTTGCAACCTTCCTGGAGGTGACTGGCACTACTTGCAACCTTCCTGGAGGTGACTGGCACTACTTGCAACCTTCCTGAAGGTGACTGGCACTACTTCCTACCTTCCTGGAAGTGACTGGTACTACTTGCAACCTTCCTGGAGGTGACTGGCACTACTTGCAACCTTCCTGGAGGTGACTGGCACTACTTGCAACCTTCCTGGAGGTGACTGGCACTACTTCCTACCTTCCTGGAAGTGACTGGTACTACTTGCAACCTTCCTGGAGGTGACTGGTACTACTTGCAATCTTCCTGGAGGTGACTGTCGCTATTTATTACCTCCCAGGAGGTCAGTAGCACTACTTGTAAGACGGTGCTCTGCAAATCTCCAGTACTCTGGCAGCGAATATGCAGCAGTAGTCTGCAAATTTCCGTACAACGTGTGTGTGTGTGTGTGTGTGTGTGTGTGTGTTGTGTGTGTGTGTGTGTGTGTGTGTGTGTGTGTGTGTGTGTGTGTGTGTGTGTGTGTGTGTACTCACGTCCGACAGCGTCAGTATCAATGTCTGACAGCGTCAGTATCAACGTCTGACAGCGTCAGTATCAATGTCTGACAGCGTCAGTATCAACGTCTGACAGCGTCAGTATCAGCGTCTGACACTGATAGATGTTCAGCTCTCCAGTAAACTTATTTTCCTATATCTCTTCCCCCTCTCTCCTCTCTCTTTCCCTCTCTCCTCTCTCTTCTCTCCCCCCTCTCTCCTCTCTTCCCCTCTGTCTTTCTTCCCTCCCTCTCCTCTTTTTTTTACACAAGGTTGGACAAGGTTAGGTTAAGTATCCCTAGCTTTATTGACAAGCTATTTACAAGTTAAGGATTCCTAACTTTATTGACAAGCTAAGAGCTGTTACCTACATCAGCTCATTTGAAAGCATTTTTATTGTTATAAAACATACAAGTAGGGAACAGGATGAAATTGGAGCCATTTGTGGGCCAGCATTTTCATCTGATCAACTGACTTTATCTCGTTGACATCATAATGCTGTACGACGGTGTTCCAGACTCGAGTCATCTTGGGGATAAATGATCTCAGATGAAGTGATGTTCTGAATAGGGTACAGCCAGAGTGAAGTTGCTGCTTTCTGTCCGTCTTGTGGTATAGAAGCTTGCTTCATGCTGTCCTCGAAGTGGATCCAAGTGTGGTACTTTGACAATGTTGGCCTTGTAATAAAGTTGGTAGAATTACCGACAATATGTAAAGTAAAAGGACACAAGTGCAACTAATGTGACATTTATTGTGGCAACGTTTCGCTCTCCAGGAGCTTTATCAAGCCATTACAAACAATACATGGACACAGAGGGTATATAAAGGCTCAGAGTGAGGTGAATACTAGTGAGGTACCATTTCGATGTTCACTAGTGGTAGTAGTAGTAGTAGTAGTAGTAGTAGTAGTAGTAGTAGTGACAAAAGTAATACAATATGGTAGAGCAATTAATTCGTACATGAGTAAAAGGATATAAAAGCTATTACTTGGGTAACATAAAAATAGGTTGTCCAACCTATTTTTATGTTACCCAAGTAATAGCTTTTATATCCTTTTACTCATGTACGAATTAATTGCTCTACCATATTGTATTACTTTTGTCACTACTACTACTACTACTACTACTACTACTATACTACTACTACCACTAGTGAACATCGAAATGGTACCTCACTAGTATTCACCTCACTCTGAGCCTTTATATACCCTCTGTGTCCATGTATTGTTTGTAATGGCTTGATAAAGCTCCTGGAGAGCGAAACGTTGCCACAATAAATGTCACATTAGTTGCACTTGTGTCCTTTTACTTTAAATGTTGGCCTTGTACATAACAGTAAGGCCACCCACATCCCTCCTGTGTTGAAGGCTCTGCTGAAATGACAGATCTATCCAGGATGGGTCCAGGCGAGAGATGAGACGTCTTGCTCCGTTCTCTACTCTGTCAAAGCAGTCGCAGATGAGAGGGAGAAAGGGCAGACAAAGTTGTGCCTCATACAGAATCTTGCAACCCCTACTGTCAGGCAGATGCGAGATACATCGAAGTGCTGTAAGCTTCCTGGCTGCCTTGTTCTTAATGGTCAGTTTGGGGTTAAATTTCACCCCAAAGTTATCAACTTCTTCCCCAGGTACCAACACTCTCCCATTCATACTTACTACTGCTCCGGCATTACCATTATGGTGCCTAGAGACCATCTTCATTTGTGTTTTCTCAGGTTCCAGTATTACTTGCCATCGGTTTCCCCAAGCTGATATAGCTCTTAGCTGGTGATTGATGTAGCTTAGAGCAGCTGGCATGTTTTATCTTGGATTAGTAAATGTCAGAGTACAGCCGTCTGCATATGCATGGGATTCGGGGATGAGATGAAGGAGGTCACTGAAGTAGACATTCCATAACAATGGTCGCAGCACACTTCCTTGTGGAACACTTGCCCCAATAGGATGTCTTGCTGATTCTGAGATCTATCATGAAGGTAATCACTGAGGAGACGTAACGTAGAGCCTATAATTCCCAGAGCTTGCAGTTTTGCTAAGAGGCCCTGGTGCTACACTCGGTCGAAAGCACCAGCAATGTCCAGTGCTACCATACAGCTGACTTTGGATTCATCCAGTGACTGGTGCCATTTAGTGGAGAGGTTTAACAACAGATCAGCAGCAGAGCAACCTGTCCTGAAGCCATATTGGCGGTCACAAAGTAGTGAATGTTAGTTAAAAAACTCTGTCATTTGTCTTGAGATTATTGTCTCAAGGATCTTGCCAGTGATTGACAGGAGTGACACTGGTCTGTAGTTGCTGATTTCTGCTCTGCTCTTCTTTTTGTAAACAGGGACTGTTCCCCCTCTCTCCTCTCTCTTCACCTCTCTCTTCCTCCTCTCTCTTCTCTCTTCTCCTCTCTCCACTCCCTCTCTCCTCCCCTCTCTCTTCCCCGTCTCTCCTCTCTTTTCCCCTTCTCTCCTCTCCCTCCCTCCTCTCTTCCCCTCTCTCCTCCTCTCTCTTCCCCTCTCCTCTTTCTTCCCCTCTTTCCTCTCTCTTCCTCCTCTCTTCTTCTCCTCTCTCCTCATTTTCATCGTCATCTTTCTCCTTTCCCTAACTCTTCTCCTCTTTCGCCTTTCCCTCCTTCTCTTCCTCTTTCTCATGCTCTTCTGTTTCCTACTCCTCCTCGTCGTCTTCGTCGTCGTCTTCTTCCTGCTGTGCCACCTTGTGGTTGCCGACCCTTCATCACAGTTTTAGCACCTCCCCTTACTCAAGAATTTATTCTTTCTTCTTTTATCTCAAGGCAGACTCTCTCTCTCTCTCTCTCTTTCTCTCTCTCTCTCTCTGCTCTAAATTTTCATTACAAGAGAGTACAGACGTTGTGGTATACGTTGTTCACAACACAGACGTAAAGAGTGAGCTTTACCTTTAGCGCCCGCGCGTTTTTCCTTCTGTTGTGAAGAGCGCTAAACCCGTGTGGGCCATTCAGTTGCAAGAAGGAGTGGTGGAGGGTCGATCCTCCGTTCGCCTCCGGCCAGCCGCTGCTCAGCCGAGTTCTCTCTCTCTCTCTCGGTCTGTATATATCACACCGAACACTGGAATACCTTAACATCTAATGTTGCAAGCCCAGGAATCATTTACTTTAAGAAACACTGAAAAATAATGAAAAAAACTGATTTTTTGTATTCTAAACCCAAAACCTACACGCAGAAAAATGCCCCAGTCACGGTATTGTGCCTTTTTTGGTCATGTTCAACGTGTCCTCGTTAGTGTCATCTGGACACAGTGGTGGACGGGGGAGAGTGTCATCTCCTGGACACAGTGGTGGACGGGGGAGAGTATCATCTCCTGGACACAGTAGTGGACGGGGGAGAGTGTCATCTGGACACAGTGGTGGGCGGGGGAGAGTGCCACCTCCTGGACACAGTAGTGGACGGGAGAGAGTGTCACCTCCTGGACACAGTAGTGGACGGGGGAGAGTGTCACCTCCTGGACACAGTAGTGGACGGGAGAGAGTGTCACCTCCTGGACACAGTAGTGGACGGGGGAGAGTGTCACCTCCTGGACACAGTAGTGGACGGGAGAGAGTGTCACCTCCTGGACACAGTAGTGGACGGGGGAGAGTGTCACCTCCTGGACACAGTAGTGGACGGGAGAGAGTGTCACCTCCTGGACACAGTAGTGGACGGGGGAGAGTGTCACCTCCTGGACACAGTAGTGGACGGGAGAGAGTGTCACCTGGACACAGTAGTGGACGGGGGAGAGTGTCACCTCCTGGACACAGTAGTGGACGGGAGAGAGTGTCACCTCCTGGACACAGTAGTGGACGGGGGAGAGTGTCACCTCCTGGACACAGTAGTGGACGGGAGAGAGTGTCACCTCCTGGACACAGTAGTGGACGGGGGAGAGTGTCACCTCCTGGACACAGTAGTGGACGGGAGAGAGTGTCACCTCCTGGACACAGTAGTGGACGGGGGAGAGTGTCACCTCCTGGACACAGTAGTGGACGGGAGAGAGTGTCACCTCCTGGACACAGTAGTGGACGGGGGAGAGTGTCACCTCCTGGACACAGTAGTGGACGGGAGAGAGTGTCACCTCCTGGACACAGTAGTGGACGGGGGAGAGTGTCACCTCCTGGACACAGTAGTGGACGGGAGAGAGTGTCACTTCCTGGACACAGTAGTGGACGGGGGAGAGTGTCGTCTCCTGGACACAGTGGTGGGCGGGGGAGAGTGCCACCTCCTGGACACAGTAGTGGACGGGAGAGAGTGTCACTTCCTGGACACAGTAGTGGACGGGGGAGAGTGTCGTCTCCTGGACACAGTGGTGGGCGGGGGAGAGTGCCACCTCCTGGACACAGTAGTGGACGGGGGAGAGTGTCACTTCCTGGACACAGTAGTGGACGGGAGAGAGTGTCACTTCCTGGACACAGTAGTGGACGGGAGAGAGTGTCACTTCCTGGACACAGTAGTGGACGGGGGAGAGTGTCACCTCCTGGACACTGTGGTGGACGGGAGAGAGTGCCACCTCCTGGACACAGTGGTGGACGGGAGAGAGTGCCACCTCCTGGACACAGTAGTGGACGGGAGAGAGTGTCACTTCCTGGACACAGTAGTGGACGGGAGAGAGTGTCACTTCCTGGACGCAGTAGTGGACGGGAGAGAGTGTCACTTCCTGGACACAGTAGTGGACGGGGGAGAGTGTCACCTCCTGGACACAGTAGTGGACGGGGGAGAGTGTCACCTCCTGGACACAGTAGTGGGCGGGGGAGAGTGTCGTCTCCTGGACACAGTGGTGGGCGGGGAAGAGAAATTAATTCATTCCTTTGAAGACTTCACCAGTAGGCGCTAGTGCACCACCACCCACAGGAACGGCGGTATCGTGCACAATAAACTGACGCGCTTCGGCGGCAAACTCTTAAATGTAAATGTAATCAGTGAGCTGTTGGAGCTCTCAAGTTCGTCCATGCTACATTAAAGCGCTGACTTACTCTCTGGAGTCCAGTTCTCTAGTCCGTCCAGGCTGCATTACAACACTGACTTACTCTCTGGAGTCCAGTTCTCTAGTCCGTCCAGGCTGCATTACAACGCTGACTTACTCTCTGGAGTCCAGTTCTCTAGTCCGTCCAGGCTGCATTACAACACTGACTTACTCTCTGGAGTCCAGTTCTTAGGTCCGTCCAGGGTACATTAAAATGCTGACTTACTCTCTGGAGTCCAGCTCTTAAGTCTGTCCAGGCTACATTACAACATTGACTTACTCTCTGGAATCCAGTGTCGCAGTCTTCGTCAGCTTGAACTAACGCCAGCGTCATTATTACCAATGGCAGTTTGCAAGAGAAGAAAGAGGATTTGTGGATGCTACCTGATATTTTAGACATTAAAGGAGATTTAGATGGAGTTTCCAACTTCCCAGCGTGGGCTAAACGACACACGAGCGCACTAGATAACTTTATTAACCACCGCCACGCAGTGAATGGGTTTACCAAGGCGGTGATACCGTGTGGGCGAAACGTTCTCAGTAATGACTCGCATTATACTGCATTTATGTCTGTTTTGCCACTTAATAAAGGTATCTACTGCAATATACTGGTATGCGGAGTTACTAGTAATACTACTACTGCTGCTGTTATTACTACTGCTATTATTATTATTACTACTGCTTCTACTACTATTATTATTATTACTACTGCTTCTACTACTATTATTATTATTACTACTACTTCTACTACTATTATTATTATTACTACTGCTGCTACTACATAACTGACCACCTATTCATTTCACCATTAACAGCACAACAATATGAAATTAGGTATCTTAGTGGTGAGAGTCATGGTTCTCATCAGTCAGTTCTGGGGTTCACTTCTTATGCCGAGAGAGATAAAAGAAAAACAGCATCACTCTTGAACGTGATAACATTGATAAGGTTATCTTGGTCATCCTCCTTCATCTTAGTTCTCATTCAGTGTTATTTTAAAGACGTTCAGTATTGTTTTTGTGTCTAGATTTTGGAGCTGGAATGGCAAGTTTATTATGCACCTCCATATCCATCCTGTGGTTGGTAATACAAGAACATATCCATCCAGTGGATGGTAGTACAAGAACATATCCATCCAGTGGATGGTAGTACAAGAACATATCCATCCAGTGGATGGTAGTACAAGAACATATCCATCCTGTGGATGGTAGTACAAGAACATATCCATCCAGTGGATGGTAGTACAAGAACATATCCATCCAGTGGATGGTAGTACAAGAACATATCCATCCAGTGGATGGTAGTACAAGAACATCTGGATACATAAAACACCTGGTGATGATTATCTTCATCTACCTTGTCTGTTGTGGACAGTGGAACAGGAAGGAAGTGAAAAGGGGGGGAGAGAGCCTTTTGTTTTACTCTCCAGTCTTCTTCATTGGTCCAGACACAGCAGAGACAGTAATCCTTCACTCTCCCTTCTTCTCTTAACCTCCCTTTTCTTCCCTCATCCCACAGATCCCTCATTCCCCATCTCTCACCTCGTTCCGGTAATCCCTTTTCTCTTCTACACCTCATCTTCGCCAAACCTCCTCCTCCTCTCCACACACATCTTTATCTAAATTCTTTTTCCCAGCGTCTTTATCTTAAGCCTCCTACCCCTGCCTCGCACCCCTGCCTTCTATCCCTGCCTCCCACCCCTGCCTTCCACCCCTGCCCATGTACCCAATTTCCCTATCAAACTTTTACGCCTCCTCCCTAAACTTCCCTGCCTCTTCAAACTCCCCCTCCCTCCTATCCCTTTCCCCACACACCTGGTCCCATCTGGTCTGAAAAAGACTTTTAGCTGAGTGGGAGGGAGGGTGTGTGGCAGGGGAAAGAGGGGGAGATGCTGGGGTGTTGAGAGGAGGGGAGACTGGATGTGGGAGGTGATTGGGGACTAGAGGAGAGGAAGTAACATCCTCCCCTCCCCTCTCCTAAGGAAGTACTCCTGATTCTGGGAATTTCCGCTATGTCAACACCGGCGCTGCTGTTGATACCTTTTGTTATCGTGATTATCATGTCTGTTGGGGAGGGGTGCTCTCTCTCTCTCTCTCTCTCTCTCTCTCTCTCTCTCTCTCTCTCTCTCTCTCTCTCTCTCTCTCTCTCTCTCTCTCTCTCCCCTTCCTCTCCCTCTCCCTTCCCCACATCTTCCTCGTCTCCCTGACAGCCTGGTAGTATTAAGGTGTGGAGGATATGACTGTGTCTGGCCATATATACTGCTTATTGAGCCCGGGATTGTGTGTATACGTGTGTGTGTCTCAGTGTATGTATGAGTTCTTGAGTATACATGTGTATGTGCATGTATATATGTTTATGTACTCAGCTATCTGTGTTTACGGGGATTCGAGCACTATTGACCGGACCACACCTTATCAGTGTACCGGTTTGATGCAGAGTTGAAAGTCACGGATAAAAATAACAGGGTTTAGTAATAGTAGATTCTAATTTATATTTATATATATATATATGTATATATATATATATATATATATATATATATATATTATATATATTATATTATATATATATATATTTATATATATTATATATATATATATATATATATATATATATAATATATTATATATATATATATATATATATATATATTATATATATGATGTTCCTGGAACCTCACAGTTCACTTGAGGTGGAATGTAAGGGAAGAGGTATAACAAGAGTTCCCTGGTCCCTCCAGTACAAGTCATAGGGAAGTTCCCTCTAGTACAAGAAGCCATAGGAAAGTTCACCTCCGGTACAAGTCATAGGGAAGTATTCTTTTTAAACTGATGATGGTAAACGCAATGCAGTAAATGAAGTGTTAATTGAGGTAAACACTACACACAGTTTCAAGAGTAGGTATAATGATGCTGTGAAGGTCAGGAATCATCACAAGTGGTCAGTTAAGAGGCTGGGCTAAGAGCTGAGGCTCTCCAGGAGTCAGTAAAATCGACCTCAAAGAACTAAGAAGCAGTGCCAAGAGGTGTGAGTCGACCCTGCAGTCAGAAATAGGTGATTACAAGAAGGTAAACACAGAAGTAGCCCCGTCAGTGTTACTTACATTACCAGTAGTCAGTTACTTACATTTCCAACATCGAGTTACTTACATTACCAACAGCGAGTTACTTCACCAACAGTGTGTTACATTACCAGCGGGTGCAGTACACTGCCGCTCTGGGAACCATCCCGCCGCTGCAAGCCATCGTCGCCTCTTATTCCAAGATTTACCAGGTTTGAGATAAGCAGTCTTTGTTTTAGAGATAACGAGGCACGTACCTTCTGCCACGATAACCGGCATGTCGGAGCCTCGTGAGCCGTTATCTCGGTGTTTTGCACCATATTGCCGGGTTCTGAGATTTGTGAATAATTAACAAATACTCGAAAATTACTGGTGTATCACTTGACTTGCAGAGAGACACAGGGGGGGGGAGGGAGTGTTACTATTATTGCATTTATATGGGTGCGGAGCGGCGTTACAATAGGGGTCACAGCGCTTGGATTAAATGAGAGGATTCCCGGAGGATACCTGAAGGACGTTTCCGGCCCCTGCGGTCCGGTCTTAGACCAGGCCTCCTGATGGATCAAGGCTGAATCATCCAGACTGTTACTGATGATCGCACAGCCTGGCTGGCCAGGAACTGATCTGAAGAACTTGTCCAGTTCCCACTTGAAGACATCCAGTTGTTTGTTGGTACTTCCCTTAATGCACGGACGAAGGACGTTAATGAGTCGGGGAGCTCTAATAACACTCTTCGAGTTTTCTCTTAATATACTCGTGGCGCCACCTGCTTAATATACTCGTGGCGCCACCTGCTTAATATACTCGTGGCACCACCTGCTTTATATTGTAAGTACTATACAACGTCTGCCACGTCTCTCGTGTTCATACTGAGTGAGTTCATTATTCAGCTTTGGGGCCAGTCTCTATAGGATTTTCCAGTTGCAAATTATTAGGTACCTTTCTCACCTACGTGCTTCCAGTTTATACAGTTGTTTCGAAAATTTGCAGCTAGGAGATCCTGTCTGAGATTGATGATTTCGGATAATGCCACAAATTTTGTAGCAGGTGCTCAACATTTGATAGAATTAAATAATAGTAACGATGTTCAATCTCTGTTAACCCAACGAGGGTGTACCTGGAAATTTATTACTTCTAGAGCCCCTTGGCAGGGGGGGGGGGGCTGTACGAAAGACTGATAGGCACAGTGAAGAGGTGTCTCCGTAAAGTACTACACCGGAAGAGATTAATTTGGAAGAATTCCGTGCAGTGTTAGTGGAGGCAGAGAATCTTATAAATAATAGTCCTCTCTCGTACATGAGTGATACACCTGATGCAGATGTATTAACACCTTCTCACCTAATATGTGGGAGGAAATTGGAAGCTGCCCCTGTCTATAGTGATAATCCGGAAGAAAGTGATGAAGATTACAATGATGCGGCAGTGTTGTGTAATAAATTTAAAATGTTAAATAAAGTAATTGATCATTGGTCTAATGTGTGGCGTAAGGAATATCTTCTTACACTACGTGAACACTTTTATGGTGCGACAGAGGCAGTAAATCGACAGACCATTCAACCAGATGACATTGTGTTAATTGACACTGAACAACATAGAACATTGTGGCCTCTGGGCAAAGTATTGACATTGTACCCAGATGCACAAGGTGTTGTCAGGAATGTCAAAGTGTTGTGTCGTGGCCAGGAAAGTTTACACACAATTAATAAATTGATTCCCTTGGAATTAGGTGTTCAATCAAACGTAAATGAAAATCTGAGGGAAAGTGACACGAGTGATATGGAAGATAACGCAGACCAAGTGATGCCGGAAGATGAAATCGTAGTAAGATCTACTAGGAGAACAGCCACTCAAGCCAGAACCGGCTGGAATCGTCTCCTAAAGGAAGGAGTAATTTGAGTCGTTTAACAACGAACTCCGCCCGGCCGCAGTGTGGAAAATACTGTATATTTTCCGGAAATACGGTAATTTATAGGTAAATAGATGCCCTATATTGTATTTAATAAAAGTGTATTTTTAAAAAGAGACAGTCGCCATTTTGGTTTTTGAATTGGATACAACGTTAGTGTAATGGGAAGAATTTTTCGTGCTCTAGAGGTTAAAATTGGACTGACACCTCTCAAATAGGAGACGAAATTGTTGGATGTGCATTCCTGCATAACTTGAGATATCAGGCGACAGGACAGGACAACTCCAGGAACCTCAGATAAGCTGTCTAATTTATGTTTAATTTCTGGCCAGTAAAATTTTCATAAATGTAGGCAAAAGGGGGGGGGTCCTGTACATGACACATTAATCTCCAGTCAAATTGGTGAGTGATATGATTAAGATATATTCTCCTTCTGTTATGTATAAGTGTGTATATATAATTCTTTTTTAATTTTAATATACAGTCCACAAATTTATATATTTACCAGCATTCCTGGTGATGTATAATTCATTTAATTAATAGGTCCAGAGCAACTTGTGTATATGACAGTGGTAGGTATCGAAGGGGGACATTTTTTGCGACCTAGGTGTCCCAAATTCCTACTTGTCTAACTGATAAATAATAATTATCTATGTTCATTTACTGTTATGTATATAATGATACATTCAGATAAATGCAATTTTCCACAGTAGATGTACGTAGGTGAGCAGGATACACTGCATGGGACAAGTATCAGGAGAGATCCATGAAGCCTATCCTAACTATGTGAAGGCAGGTAGGACAGTTTTCATGGGACAGGCAGCAGGAGATCCATGAAGCCTATCCTAACTATATGTAGGTAAAGAAGATACACATCATTGCATAAAGCAATCAACGTACTTAGTTTTATATTTAACAAAACAAACCATGGGAATAAACAGAATCGTAATTCTTGGATACAAAAACTACAATAACGTATATATATAATATATATATATATATATATATATATATATATATATATATATATATATATATATATATATATATATATATACAGCATTTAGCGTGAAAATGTTAAATACAAAAAAAAAAGTTGTGCATTGAATTTTGTACCATGTTCACCAGCGTATTTTATATATATATATATATATATATATATATATATATATATATATATATATATATATATATATATATATATATATATATATATATATATATGTATGTATGTATGTATGTAGATAGCGAGAGAGAGAGAGAGAAGATAAAGAAAGAGCTAGAGGGTACAACAGTGACAGAGGACTCAGGAGGGACATAAGTAGAAAGGGAGCTGCCTGAGCACACGCCGACTGACACACTAATCAAATAAATGGCTGCCCGAGTCCCCAGCTTTGCGGCTTACGAGAGAGAGAGAGAGAGAGAGAGAGAGAGAGAGAGAGAGAGAGAGAGAGAGAGAGAGAGAGAGAGAGAGAGAGAGCAGTCGTGCAAGACGAAGAACAATAAGCTTAATCTAAGCAGTGATCAGAAGAGCCATGCATCACGAAGATAACATATAGAGACAAGATTAACTAGAAGGTTGGAAGGGTAGGCAAGATGTCTTGATAGGAAGAGTGCTGGCACTCAGGGTGAGAAACAGCAGTGCCAGGGGGCCCTATTACCAGGCACTCCTCACAAGGTTGTAATTAATGTGCGTCATCACTGAACGACAGGGCGCTGCTCACTGATTAAAGACCACCTCACCCTTACAGACCTTATTGCGCGCTGCGTTCAAGTTGCATTCTCACACCCCTTGAAGTTTTCTTTTTGCCGCTAAGGGGCTCTTGATCCGGGGAATTGACCCTGATCTCCTCTTTCTTGGATCGAACCTGAAGAAATACTCAAATGATTCAACAGAGTGAAAGTTCCATGTTCGAGACTTGGGAGTGATGATGTCAGAAGATCTCACATTCAAGGATCACAACACTGTTGCTACCACAAGGAAACCGATAGATTGGATAATTAGAACTTTCAAGAGAAGAGATGCTTAGCCAATGCTGACACTCTTGAAGTCAGTTGTTCTCTTCAGGCTGGAATACTGCTGTTGTATACTGACGACCACCTTCAAGGTACGAGAGATTGCTAAGCTGGAAAACGTACAGAGAACTTTTACTATTCGTATACACTCAATCAAGCATCTGAACTACTGGCAACACTTGAAGACCCTTCAACTGGAACGTCTACCTGGAGGTTATTCCGGGGATCAACGTCCCAGCGGCCCGGTCCACGACCAGGCCTCCCGGTGGATCAGGGCCTGATCAACTATAAATGTTAGGTCTAGCTTTTTGTGAGAGTGGCAGGGAGTGGGCATCGACGAAGTGACGGTTCGGCGACCTACTCTAAGTTCCACCTACCCCATCCAAATTACTCGCAGGTAATAATTCAGGTAATACCCTGTAGACCTCCTGTAGGTAATTTACTCACATGGTAATTCACACCTATTCCTCATACCCAGTTGAGTTAGCGCTTCCCCGTGATAATAATAATAATAATAATAATAATAATAATAATAATAATAATAATAATAAAGCAATAACAATAATAATTCCTTGGAGGAGCCTGTTCAAGTGTTCCCATGATTATTATAGTCACTGAAGTCATAAATTTTGACTATTTAACCTAGGATGACCCCAGAGCCACACAAGTATAGTTAATTTCCCAGGAGGTCATTGATGGGTGTGGTCCAGCCACTTGCTACTTTATTCTCTTAGCCTGCGCCTGGTTACCTGCTCAATTCAATTTAAAGCATATCTACTGCATGAGGGTCATGAAGGCCGTATATAACCTGTACACCACCTGTCACAATAGTTTAATCCCTAAAATATGGATTAGTGTAAACTTAACATTACACACAGGATATATGCACTGGGAGATGTTTCATTGTATATATTCTCAGTTTCCTTTAATCCTTATTTTAGGGGTTAAAGTAGTCTTGTCTGGTGGTGAAAAAGTTGTATGCAGTCTTTAATGACCCTCATCCCAAAGATAGGCTTTCAAACCCCCGTTACTCAACACTATATCAGCAGCTAGCTGCTCGTTTTATGATATTATGTTATCTTTGGTTAACCGTTAACCCTACGTAGATATTGCTTATTTTACGCTAATTTAGCCTAATCTAGCCCAGAGTAACAGATATTCATTTCTATAGAGGCTTAGATTGTGCAGAAATCAACGAACTGTGTAAATGTGTATGAGAAGTGAAGTCAACGGGTTGAGGGAGGTGAAGCAGCAGTGTCGCCATGGTAGTTCCAGCAGAGGCCCACCACTCCACCAGGAGCTTAAGGTTTTCCTCTTTTACGGCGTATCTAAGCGCTTTATTAACCCAAGTTTCCGCTCAGAACGTAACGCGGGTGTTTTACGTTCTGCAAGATGTGTGTTATGAGTGCAGAGCGGCAAGAGGAGGACTGGGAAGGGTTATATCTGGCAGGAGTGACTTGTTACCTCACACGTCGTGTATCAGGATGTAGCTTCCTTCATCTGTTGATTTTACATTAAATATGGATAGTTATTAGCTTTAACTGTGCGGGTGGATTTATTTTATTAGTGTTTAGTTATAGCATTGAACACATTTGTAATTACATATAATTATTGGATTGTAGCCAAATAATTCGAGTTATTAGGCTTAAAGCCTATCTACCATATGGGATATATATATATACACACATTTTGTGTATATCTATGCTGAGGGTTAACTTCAATCCCTATTTTAGGCATTAAATTATTCTTGTCTGGTGGTGAAAAAAGTTACCTGCAGTCTTAATGACCCAGTTGCAGTCGATAGGCTTTAAACTGCAATTAACTAGCCAACGAGGATCGTTAAGGTTGCGTGTAATCTGTGAAGAAGTTAGATGTTCTATACCCAAAATAGAAATTCAATTTAATGTAAATACCGAGATATATACAAAATATATTCATGGTGAAGCGCTGAACCCATAAGGCCATACAACTCTGGGAAATGGGGTGGAAATCCAGTTTGATCCGAGGAAGAGAAGGGTACCTGTTTCTTTGATCAATATATATATTTATATATTATATAAATTTATAATATATAAAAATATAGGGAAGTAGCACGTCTAGAACTTTACTGGGGACCCTCATCCTCAGAGAAGACAAACGTACCTCAGGGAAAACCTCAAGGTTCTCCCCGGAGCTGTCCCCTCAAGGAAGGTTCCTTGATGTTGGTGAGGGGCTCTTGATTTAGGGAATTGGATCTGTGCTCCAGTTCCCCGAATTAAGCCTGAATGCCTTCCACATCCCCCCCCCCCCAGGCGCTGTATAATCCTCCGGGTTTAGCGCTTCCCCCTTGATTATAATAATAATAATCCCCGGAGCTGTTTGAATATTTTCTTCTATCACTCCCCATATTTTATATTACATGTGAACTTTATTAATAGACAAAATATAATGTACATACACTGCATACACATCAAAAGGTATATTTCTCTGAACATACAAAGCGCATTATTATTCATATTAATTTGATATTTCGTTGAGCATTGCTGTGAAACCTTTTCGGGTTCAGCGCTTACCTTGATTAATAATAATGTTGGAGCATGTCAAGCGTCACTGAACGTAATGTGTGAATTTTACTTTTTATGCGTATTAAATATTAGGCATGTAAGTATTAAAATAGCAAGAATACGTATCAATAGATGTGTATATCTTTGTATAGTATATACACTTTAGTTTACTTCAGTTAACTCGTGTGGAGAGTGTTTACTTCAGTTAACTCATGTGGAGAGTGTTTACTTCAGTTAACTCGTGTGGAGAGTGTTTACTTCAGTTAACTTGTGTGGAGAGTGTTTACTTCAGTTAACTTGTGTGGAGAGTGTTTACTTCAGTTAACTCGTGTGGAGAGTGTTTACTTCAGTTAACTCATGTGGAGAGTGTTTACTTCAGTTAACTCGTGTGGAGAGTGTTTACTTCAGTTAACTCGTGTGGAGAGTGTTTACTTCAGTTAACTCGTGTGGAGAGTGTTTACTTCAGTTAACTTGTGTGGAGAGTGTTTACTTCAGTTAACTTGTGTGGAGAGTGTTTACTTCAGTTAACTTGTGTGGAGAGTGTTTACTTCAGTTAACTTGTGTGGAGAGTGTTTACTTCAGTTAACTTGTGTGGAGAGTGTTTACTTCAGTTAACTTGTGTGGAGAGTGTTTACTTCAGTTAACTTGTGTGGAGAGTGTTTACTTCAGTTAACTTGTGTGGAGAGTGTTTACTTCAGTTAACTTGTGTGGAGAGTGTTTACTTCAGTTAACTTGTGTGGAGAGTGTTTACTTGAGTTAACTCGTGTGGAGAGTGTTTACTTCAGTTAACTCGTGTGGAGAGTGTTTACTTCAGTTAACTCATGTGGAGAGTAGGTCATTTTGAGAACTTAAGCAATATTTTTTTTCTAGTATTGAACAAGTTGCATGCACTCTTAATAACAACATTATAATGAACGAGCACTGCAGTATGAGACACTTGAGCGACATTTGGGTATCTTTTTTGAGGAAACGTTTCACCAGCCAGTGACTTCTTCAGTCCAATACAGAGAAGACTTGGAGGAGTTTGAGGTAATCAGTCTTTCGGGCTGAGGGACTGATTATTTCAAATTCATCTTCTACCGTTTTTCTCTGTATTGGACTGAAGAAGTCACTAGCTGGCGAAACGTTTCCCCAATTAAGATAAGCAAATGTTGCACAAGTCTATCTTCAACTTGTAGGTTTTGTAAGCCATTACACAACAACACTGCAGTATGGTGAGTGGCCCATACTAGGCAGGTCAGCACCCACTCATGTACCACTCCAACATATATTTAAATCAGATTTACATTTAATTCGTAAGCTGGAGTTTGGAAATATTAATATTAAAGTTCACATCAACAACGTTAATGTTCTCTTTAATAACAAGGAAGTTTTTCCTTGGTGCAAAATTCAAATTTAAAGTTAGAGTAATATTCAGTGGAAAATAATAGTAATGGGCAGCGTATCAGGCAGGACTATTGCTAATAAATATCTAGATAAGTTTTTATGTATCAAATTATCATTAATAACATTAATGGCGTCGTAAATGAAGCTTTTTTTTTTTCCTTGTAATACGGAATTCCAGTCTAGAAATTATGGTTTAGTATTCTGAGTAATAGTAATAATAATAAATAATTGTATATAAGAGGAAGAGATTGATAAATTATATGCTGTGAAATTATATTGCGTTCGCCTATTTTGATTTTTTCTATTCAGTATTTTGCAGAGGTGCTGGGTCCTTCAGCTAGGCTGTTTGATATTTGTTTCATTATTTGCGTGGAATTTCTTCATAGCAGCCTTTTACCCAACACTGGAATATTTCCAGCAGAACTGAGTTTTCTTGCACATTGGCAGTTTTGTCCAGGATATGACTCTCAGGTGGACTGGAGTTTCTAACACATTTGCATAGCAATTTTCCCCCGAATGCTAACAGGATTTAGGGAAACCGGGTAGCTGGACTTGTGTCCTGGAGGCGGAAAGTTCAGTGACTGCACTCTGGAGGAGGGGTGAGGATGTTACACTTCAGATAGTGATCTGAAGCGTCATGTTAGCATGCCTTTGGCAAGACAGTGGTTAAATAAATGATGATGAAGTGTTTCCTATTTTCTTGGGTCTCCCTACCTCTGTGGGAGACGGCCGTAGCTCGGTTGGTAGTGCACTCGGCTCACGCATTGAGGTCCGTGGTTAGATCCCCGGTACAGGTGAAAACAATGGAGCGTGTTTCCTAAGACACCTGCTGTTCCTGTTCACTTAGCAGTAAAATAGGTATCTGGGTATTAGCCAACTGGTGTGAGTGGCATCCTTTGATATACCTTTGAAGAGTTTCGAGAGCTTCTCTACTCTGAGCCCGGCCATGGGCCAGGCTCGTCTGGTACGTGCCTGGTCAACCAGGCTGTTGCTGCTGGAGGCCCTCTGCCCCACATATCTATCACAGCCTGGTTGATCTGGCACCTGGTGAAGATACTTGTCCAGTTTCCTCTTGAAGACTTCTACACTTGTTCCAGCTGTGTTTCTGATATCTTCTGGTAAGATGTTGAATAGCTTGGGACTCTGGATGTTGATACAGTGTTCCCTTATTGTCCCCACCGCACTTTTGCTCCTCACTGGGTTTATTCTACACTTCCTCCCATATCTCTCACTCTAGTAGGTTAATTTTGTTTCCATACAACATAGTTGTGGGAAATGTTCTGCATAACCAGGGGCTTTTTATGTAGTATGTCACTGATGTTAGCTATTGCCTGTATAAGCTGTGTCATGTACTTATTATCTGTATGAAGAACTGGAAGCAATTGCACAGTTTCGAGTAAAGGTAGGATAGGTACATCAGGCCAGGAATAGTGTGCGTGTGACCATTCCTGAGCGAGAAACTGGACCAGGACTCGACCCCTGCAACCATATACAAATTACTTCACACACACACACAATACTGATAGGCCAGCTGATCCTCTCTCCCAGTAATTTATTTGTGACCTCATTGATGAATATTTCAAGCATAGTCATGAATGTAAATAAAATATATACAGTTTACACTCGGCTATAAAACGTTAATTCTGTATGTTTGTGATGAGTGTATGTAGAAAATTAGATATAAAACTTTATGTTCGGTATTCATTTCGAAACTGGGTGCATTTTACATTTGCGGAGCATTTAAAACAAACTCTTAATTTTTTAAATCAATATTTTATATAGCCGTTAACATCGTTCTGACAAAAACTCATTTAGTGTCTGATTCTCTCTGGCCAATTTTTTTTTTTTTCCATTTTGATAGAAAAAAAACACCGTGGTAAAAATTCTTGTTTCAATACCGCCCTCAAGAAAAAACCAGCAGGCACAGTTAGCTTAAGACCTTCCCAATCCTTAGAGCTAGCAAGAGTACAAAAATAAGTACGAATGAGTAATATCAAGAGTATGTTTGGCTTGGTGAGGGAACGCTGACCCGCGTTCATGTCAACACTATCTCTTCTAGACCAGAATGCCAAGTCTGTGTCTTTTCTTCCAGACTAGAATGTCCAGTCTGTCTCTCCTCCTAGACCACAATGTCCACGAAACTCATAAAAACTGTTGCTGTGCCATTGACGTTCTACTTGGAGAATAGCTGTATGACCCTTGTGGGTTTAACGCCTAGTTCTCACAGTAATAATAATACCGGAAAATAATCGACACAAACCTTTGCGCAAGTTTTTTTTTTTTTCTATATCCAGTAGGTGGACAAAAGTTATTCAGCCCCTTGAACAGCCATAAACTTGGACAGCTGTTCCATTCATTTAGCGCAGGTTTAATTTTGTTTGTTATTCTGACCGTTCAGGAATATTAATACATTTATTCTCTGTATTGTGTTATTGCTCTTGCGCCCTCTGGCGTTGAAGGCGGCAATTGCTTGCGAGGAGAAGTGAGAAAGGAGAGGGAAGAGTGAGAAAGAATATAGAAGTGAGATAAAAAAAAAACGTTAAAAGAAAATTTCATATTCAGTGGTGTAAATTCCCATTTGTATAGATTTTCTGAAGTTCATTACATAAAACATGCTGGTGGAGTGAGTAACTTAGCATCTTGGCTTACTAGGGCTTGGAATGAGAGCGAGCGACACACACACACACACAACACACACACACACACACACCACACACACACACACACAGACTGAAACTCAAGCTACCTGCAGCTACAGCATACAAGCTACCCTTAACTACCACAGCTAACACTACCAACTACCTCCAACTTTCAGAGCTAAAGGGTAAGCAGACCACTTCACTCTGGTTCAAATGGAGTGACCCGCATTGAAGTACACTTTACCCTGTCTGGCATTCGAATGGGATTTTGAGCAGGAACGGAAAAGCCTTTGGGAATTGGAATGGATATGGGCACTGGATTAGGAGCCGAAATGGTAATGGGAACAAAGCTGGGAATGGGAATGAAATTGACTGAGAAAAAGACTGCGCTGAGATTATCAGCCACTTTGCGCATACCACAAATAAATAAATGACTGTACTAGCCAGTTATTTGTGATCATTTATGGAGAAGTGTTAATGTTTCTTGTAGCAGTCATAAGTTACACTAATGCTTGTGCTCCTTCCCCTGCAGGTTGTTTAAAATACGTCTGCGTCGAGATGCGTCGCTCTTCACCGATGATGTCGTCTTCGAGTCCACGGAAGGGCCCGTCGACTTCGACCTCGGCAAAGTGTACTCTGGCAGCCTCGAAGGTCAGACACTCATTCTCTCCACAAGTTTTCTGGTGCTCTATTACGTTATTATATTCAAAGAGAAGCGCTAAACCCGTCTGGGTTGTTGATCTTTAATTAAGTGGACAAGTTAACACGTATCCTACAATGTTACATTAAACATACCATACCACGGGTGGGATTTGAACCCGCGGTCAGAGAGTCTCAAAACTCCAGACCGTCACGTTAGTCACTGGACCAGCTAGCTTCAATAAGATTCGTCCAACTAGGTATATTTCTACACCATAGGAAGGTTAGCATAGGCACCACTGTGTCCACAAATGCAAGTTTTTACAGACGAATCTCCAGCTAGCATGGCCGTGACGAACTCGAGCTCAAGTCCCCTCAAAACCGTCAACATGACTCATGACCGCGGGTTCAAATCCCGCCCGTGGTATGGTTTGTTTGCAATCGTGTCATTACGATTTCGTGAGTCATGTTGCATTAAACATATTTGTAATGATCGTTTTATTATTTATATGATGTGGGTTTAGCGCTTAGTTATGATTATTATAATTTATATCATGCGATAAACCCTTATGGATAACTAATGTTGAAGGTATTACTGAAATATCTGTAATGTTATGGTGCAGAGGCGGTGGTAACGAAGTTAGTAAATTTGTAATTACTGTGTTAGATATTAGTTGTCAGAGGCACTTGTGTGTGTACTCGCCTAGTTGTGGTTGCAGGGGTCGATTCACAGCTCCTAGCCCCGCCTCTTCACTGGTCGCTACTAGGTCACTCTTCCTGCTCCATGAGCTTTATCATACCTCTTCTTAAAGCTGTGTATGGATCCTTCCTCCAAATCATTTCCCAGACTATTCCATTTCCTGATAACTCTGTGACTGAAGAAATACTTCCTAACATCCTGTGATTCATCCGAGTCTTCAACTTCCAACTGTGACCCCTTGTTACTGTGCCCAATCTCTGGAACATCCTGTCTCTGTCCACCTTGTCAGTTCCTCTCAGTATTTTATATCTTGTTATCATATCCACCCTCTCTCTCCTATCCTCCAGTGTTGTCAGGTCGATTTCCCTTAACCTCTCCTCGTAGGACATGCCCCTTAGCTCCGGGACTAGTCTTATTGCAAACCTTTGCACTTTCTCTAATTTCCTTACGTGCTTGGCTTATTGTGGATTCCAAACTGGTGTTGCGTACTCCAATATAGGCCTAACATACATGGTGTACAGGGTCCTGAACGATTCCTTATTGATATGTCGGAATGCTGTTCTTAGGTTTGCTAGGCGCCCGTATGCTGCAGCAGTTATTTGGTTGATGTGCGCCTCAGGAGATGTCTGGTGTTAAACTCGCCCCAAGATCTTTTTCCTTGAGTGAGGTTTGTAGTCTCTGGCGGTCTTCTTTGCCCTTCCCCGATCTTCATGACTTTGCACTTGGTGGGGTTGAACTTCAGGAGCCAGTTTCTGGAGCAGGCCTGCAGCCTGTCCAGATCCCTTTGTAGTTCTGCCTGGTCCTCATCATCTGCAAACAGGGATACTTTTTAAGTCTATTCCTTCCGTCATGTCGTTCACAAATACCAGAAACAGCACCGGTTCTAGGACTGACCCTGTGGAACCCCGCTAGTTACAGGCGCCCACTCTGACATCTCGCCACGTACCATGACTCGCTGTTGTCTTCCTGACAGGTATTCCCTGATCCATTGCAGTGCCTTCCCTATTATACCTGCCTGGGCCTCCAGCTTTTGCACTAATCTCTTGTGTTGAACTGTGTCAAACGCCTTCTTACAGTCAAGAAAACGCAATCTACCCCCCCCCCTCTCTTATCTTACTGCTTTCACCCTGTCATAGAACTCCAGTAGGTTTGTGACACAGGATTTTCCGTCCCTGAAACCGTGCTGGCTGTCTTTGATAACCTTATTCTTTTCTAGATGCTCCACCATTCTTCTGATAATCTTCTCCATGACTTTGAATAGTATACATGTCAGTGACACTGGTCTGTAGTGTATGCTTCGTGTCTGTCTCCTTTTTAAAAAATTGGGACTACGTCTTCTGTTTTCCATACCTTGGGTAGTCGCCTTGTTTCGATAGATGTATTAGATGATTGTTGTTAGTGGTACACATAGCGTCTCTGCTCCCTCTATCAGGACCCATGGAGAGATGTTATCCGGCCCCATCGCCTTTGAAGTATCTAGCTAGCTTAGCAGCCTCTTCAGTGAACTTCTTCCTCGGTTATATGTTTTGTGTCCAACAGTTGATGATGTACCCACTTCTCCGTCTCTCTGGAGTGCTTTCTGTCTCCTCTGTGAACACTTCTTTAAAGCTTTTGTTGAGCTCCTCACATACTTCACGGTTGTTTCTTGTGATCTTCCCTCCTTCCTTCCTCAGCCTGATTACCTGCTCTGTGTGTTAGTTACCATTTTGTCCTAGGCACCTGTTGATTAGACACTAGGCCTGTTGTATGTGTGTGTGTGTGTGTGTGTGTGTGTGTGTGTGTGCGCGCGCGTGTGCACATGGCCCATGCGGGCTTAGCACTTCATTTATATATTATGTTGCAGACGAGGAGTTAGCGAGGGTGGAGGGCGTGGTGACCAGAGAAGGGTTATTCGACGGTCACGTCTCCACGCCTAGCGAGCTCTACTACGTGGAGCCAGCCACCAGGTACCTGCCGGGGGCCGAGTTTCACTCCGTCATGTACAAGGCGTCGGACGTGGTCCATCCGTCGCTTTCTCGCTGTGCGTCGCAGAAGCTGCATCGACAGGGCCGCGTCCACTCTCCATGGGGGCCGCCCACCCCTCGCCCACAGGGGCGGGAGGGACCACCTGTACAAGTTCCCCACCGGAGTTCGACGACTTCGTCTCATTCTTCCATTTCGTCCAGCGCGGCAGCAACCAGGGGGGCCGCCGCCCCCTCACCTCCGCCACAAGGTGTCAACCCCAAACTTATGGCTGTGACTTATAGTAAAAGTTTGTATGGCCCTGGAAGGCCAGTGCCTGGCAGTGCAGCGTCTGGCGAATCTGGTACAGCTACCTCCTCCTCCCCCGCCGCCGAGGCTTCAAAGTCCTCAGCGTCACACAGACAACCTAGCCGTCTTAGTTATTCACCTACAAACAAAACTATTTTTGATAAAAAGCCGTCGTCTTTTGTAAACGAGTTCAAAGAGCGTGAGGGCGCAGCCGGGGCTGTTCCTGCCGGTGCTGATAGAGGGACACACATTCCCCAGCACGCCTCCACAACCTCCGCCCCAAACAACAACACTTCGTCCACCTATTTCTCCACCATGCACCTCCACCACAGAGGGGCTCTCCAACACGAGACCAACAATCACCACCATCAGCTGGACTTCCAGCTGGTGTACGAGCCAACGGGGGGAAGCGGGAACCCGCACCCGTACCACCATCCTGCTCCCTTCAACTTCACCAGGAAGAGTGGAGGAGCGGCCACACCTGCCCCTCTACGCCACACTCGGTACACCACCACCACCACACACAGGAGGAAGAGGTAAGGAATCTGCCAGTATTTATAACATATATTCACACTGTCTTGTGAACGCTTATCTCGTTATCAAAACTTTACTCTCAGAAACAACCAAAAGGCACAATACAGTGACTGGAACAATATACAAATAACCCACACGTAGGAACAAGAAGCTTATGACGACGTTTCGGTCCAGCGTCGGATCGAAATGTTGTCATAAGCTTCTTATGTGCGGGTTATTTGTGTACTTTCCTCTCAGACCGTCTGTGCTTTATTTTAACACAGTATGATATAACCTTTTTATACGTCCTAAAATAATGGTGTCGCAGGTCGAGCGTGGACCCGCAGAAGACCACGTGCATGTTGTACCTGCAGGCTGACCACCTCTTCTATGAGAAGATCGGCTCCGAAGAGGCTTGCATCGAGACTATCACACGACACGTACAACGGGTCAACAATATTTACCGCGTCACAGGTTAGTAGTAGCCTTGTACCCACCGCTTCATCCCTCGTTCACATAGCTCGCTCATGTATCATTCATTCTTGTAGCTTGTAGATGATTTCTGGGATCATTGCTCTCGCGGCCCAAATTCCCTTCCCTAGCGCTCTCTTATTTCCATTGACTTTGCCCTTACTTGTCCTAGCGCTCTCCCTTACCTATCCTAGCTCTTACCTTCCCCTGACTGCCTCCACATTTTCCCTCAACTCCCTCGCTCTCGCGTTTCCTCATCACCGGTCATTTACTCCCCTCGCTCGCTTTCAGCCCTTCCCCTCATTCGCTTTTCTCCTTTACCCCCTGGCTGTTTCCATTTGCTAACTCTAGCTTTGTCGCTTCCCCAAACCAGTGAGTTGCATTCCCTGTCTGTCTCTTCTTTCTGTTGTCTTCCTACACCCTGTGTAGTGCGATGGTTTCTCTTACTATCATAAGAATTAATGCGGCAGTTCAAGGTGTGGGTCCCGCCCACATGTGACCTAGTCTTAAACTTACTATCATCTTCTACCCTTCACACAGTAACTGCTTATTCTCTCGTCCTTGCCCCTAGGATCCTGTATACTTAAGGGTAGGTTCTACCCTCCTCTTTAACGCCTTTTGAGGATGATACAGCCAGAGGTGGGAGGTGATCTTAGGTTGTAGGCCTTTGACTGCACGTAGAAAGGGAAGACCGCAGTTCACCTATACACAAACGTCGAGACTACTATTTATTTCCCCAAACAAAGATTGAATTGAATTTTGAATTGTGTAAACAAAAAACACTTTTTTTTTTGGGGGGGGGGGGTGAGCATGGACGATGGGACAGCTTTAGTTAGGTTGGTGAGAAGAGTGATTGAGGGGGAGCAGAAAGTGTCAGCCAGTAGCTGGGTGCTTTTGAAGGGCGTGTGATGGGCGTCATAAAAAAAATGAAATAACAGCACCTTTCAAGGCAGGTGAAATTGCCGACCTAGAAAATGTACAGAGAACTTTCACGGCGCGCATAACGGAGATAAAACACCTCAATTACTGGGAGCGCCTGAGGTTTCTAAACCTGTATTCCCTGGAACGCAGGAGGGAGAGATACATGATTATATACACCTGGAAAATCCTAGAGGGACTAGTACCGAACTTGCACACGAAAATCACTCACTACGAAAGCAAAAGACTTGGCAGACGATGCACCATCCCCCCAATGAAAAGCAGGGGTGTCACTAGCACGTTAAGAGACCATACAATAAGTGTCAGGGGCCCGAGACTGTTCAACTGCCTCCCAGCACACATAAGGGGGATTACCAACAGACCCCTGGCAGTCTTCAAGCTGGCACTGGACAAGCACCTAAAGTCAGTTCCTGATCAGCCGGGCTGTGGCTCGTACGTTGGTTTGCGTGCAGCCAGCAGCAACAGCCTGGTTGATCAGGCGCTGATCCACCAGGAGGCCTGGTCACAGACCGGGCCGCGGGGGCATTGACCCCCGAAACTCTCTCCAGGTAAACTCCAGGTAAACCTCGAGATACATACCGTTTGTCTCTGCTGGATCAGTGTCCCTCCCCCTCCCCGTACTGTCGACATTTTGTATTAGTCTCGCTTCCTTTTGGTCGCCATTTAACGTCATGCTTTGTTTTGCTCGCCATTGTGATGTCACGCAGTGTTTTATACGCCATCTTGGACGTCGAATAGTGTAAACATGGATCCATAACATTTTTTTATAATATTTCTACAGGTACATGTACAAGGTATAAAAGTCTAGCTGATATCAATGACATACTACTATATAGAAAGCCCCTTCTTATGCAGAGCATTTCGGGCAAATTAGGTCAATTTTGTATCCCAGGATGCTACCCACACCAGTCGCCTAACACCCACGTACGTATTTTACTTAGGTGAACATGGACAGCAGGTGTCTTAAAGAAATGCGTCCTAATGTTTTTGGAAAAATAATTGAAGAGAATGGGAGCTGTTTACTTTGAATGTTTAATTCTGTATTTTTTTCTTTGCATTAGAATACCGCTTCAGAATGATGGAGACAAGGTAGTGTGTGATTTGCATCTTGTGTCTGTAACATCCCTCCACTCTCATGAGGAAAACATGTGCACATACTGTATACCTTAACTTATCGGTATGTATACCTTCCATCTAGTAATACTTGTCACTACGAAAGCAAAAGACTTGGCAGACGATGCACCATCCCCCCAATGAAAAGCAGGGGTGTCACTAGCACGTTAAGAGACCATACAATAAGTGTCAGGGGCCCGAGACTGTTCAACTGCCTCCCAGCACACATAAGGGGGATTACCAACAGACCCCTGGCAGTCTTCAAGCTGGCACTGGACAAGCACCTAAAGTCAGTTCCTGATCAGCCGGGCTGTGGCTCGTACGTTGGTTTGCGTGCAGCCAGCAGCAACAGCCTGGTTGATCAGGCTCTGATCCACCAGGAGGCCTGGTCACAGACCGGGCCGCGGGGGCGTTGACCCCCGGAACTCTCTCCAGGTATTGCTAGTCTCTGGTACATATTATGGGCCTGACCTACTTCCACTAGGCCGGGGGGGGGGGCTCACATTTAACCACGCCTACAACTGTTGCATCTCTCTCTTCCTCCATCCTCGTATCTCTGTATTAGATTGATAAAGCTCCGGGATGGGAGAAACATCTCTAAGATACCTTCATCTTCATTAGTGAAGATGAAGTTAATGGTCTCTATTAACTACGAGTGTTCTGGTCATCCCCATTTTTTTCAGGCGTGGCACACAACACCTAAATTAAAACTAACCATTAGCATTCAAATTGTGCTCAATATAATGCTATATTACATAGATATGATATATAACACACTAATATATTACAGATATGGTTTCTGAATAGAGGTACATTACAGATGAGGCCTTTTAAACAGTGATACATTGTAGATGTGGTCTTCTAGTCAGTGATATATTAGAGAAACTATTATTTCTTAAACAGAAAGTGAAGCCAAATTTGAAGGAAAACGTGTTGTGAAGACATGATCTTATTGCTCGCATTATTTTTATTTTAGGACCTCGAAAAAAACAGGTCCTCGTGGAACAATGTCACTTTTTTTTTGGGGGGGGGGGGTGAAATTTATCAATGGAAAGGTTGGGCTTGAGAGAGGCCTGCTTTGCATGGACCAGTAGACCTAGGGCAGTATTTCTCTTAAACTTTGTTCTCGTGGCAAGACCTGGATAAGAAACACTGCCCGAGGCATCTCGGTAAATTGGATCTCCTGGGGGCTGGATGATCCATATTGTTGATAGTTTCTCTTCTGTCATTCGTGTGTAACATGATGCTGGTGTTGCCTGTGGCGCTGCTCTCTCTCTCTCTCTCTCTCTCTCTCTCTCTCTCTCTGGCTTCACCTTCCCTTGCTTGTCTCCCTCTGCCTTCCCCTACCTCGCAAGCAGTAACCTATATACATTTAAAAAATACGCTGGATAAATACTTTTCTGTAACTCGGCGACTTCCATTGTTTGCCTCGCCTAAACCCATCTATAAACAAACAGCCTCGTTTGGCTCCAAAGGTCTGTTGCCGTTTTTTTTTTTCCGTATGATCGTAGCCAAAGTTTTGATAGAAATCTCCAATACTACTTTCATCTCACTCTCCCGCTGTTATTACATGCTTTTTTTTGTTCTTTCGTATTGTTTTTAATACCATTTTCCCCACTTCCCATTGCTCTAAATTCCTCTCTGCTATTTTTTTTTTTTGTGTTGTGATAGTGGGTTGCATGTCGTTCTCCACTGTTGTTGTGTCAGCCTTTGCTTTTCCTCCTGACTTCTATAGTTTGTCTTGATTCTTGGTTTTCGTTAGGGTTTAGCTGCAAACTCAGCATTGATAATGATATTATTAATACTATTATTATTATTTTCGAAAACAAACGCTAAAGTCATACGAGTTGTACATCAACTCTGCTTTATTAGTGTCTGGGTTTAGTATACCCGTTTCTTTCCATTTTTCCTCGGTTCCTTCCCTCTCTCTTCCTTGCTTTTTATTCCTCGGTTCCTTCCATCCTCTTCCCTGACCTTTTCTCAGTTTCTTACTACTAGATATCCTTGTGTCTTGTCTTCATCTCCTCTCCTCTGTAGCTTCTTTTCCCGCACGTCCTTACTGTATACCTTTTCTACACCTATTTGTAACCCCCCATCCTCATCTCCCTCGTATATCAGTTAGTTTAATATGTTTATCATGCGCCCCATACCCATCCTGTGGGTGGTAGTCAAAAGATTACAGAGGTGCATAATGGGTCCAGGGTCTGGGCCCCAAAGTGTTGATAGCTGAGCAAGTTACAAAGGTAATGAACTCTAGGTAGATCTGGTCACAATCATGACAAGTTACACCGCACCTCGTATATCAGTGGTAGCATATTCGGTTCACAACTGTAGGACCTGGGTTCTGTCCTGAGACAGGTGATGTTGGAGTATGTTTTCCTTCACATGTTGTCTCAGTTTACCTGTCAATATATAGATAACTAGGTGTAAGTCTACTGCTGTGGGTCATATCCCGGGCAAGAGGATCAAAGGACCTCGGTGGAAATGTCACACTGTTTCTCTCTGGTTAGCCAGGGTTACTAACCCTCTGGGTGATTTTTTTTTCAAAAAGTCTTCTCTTATCTTCTCTCCATCTCTCTAGTCTTTCTTCTCCCTCCCTCTTTATATACCTTCTATATACTGTACCTTCTCCCTTTTCTCACTATATATCGTTTTCCCTTCCCTTCCTGTATCCCCTTATTTTTGTCCTCCCTCACGCTGTCTCCGGCCACCACCATTACTGGCAAAGGTCGGTGAAACGATATCTGCTTCTGGGATGGTTGAAAAGAAGGGAAGGAGTGGGGGAGGCAGGTGCAGTCATTAGTCTTCACTTTAGCCAATGGTGGCCTTTAGGATAGGCGATGCTCGACTGGACACCACTTGACGCTCAATACGAGGGGATAGGAGGAAAGGGACGAGCAGGATAAGACAAGTAACCCGAGGTGGTACTGGGAATGGGTTGGTATAGAAATGTGTGAATGGAATGGCACAAAAAATGGGAGAGGGGTGAGGCTGTAAGGAATGGTGATCGCTCTCCTTTTCTTTTTCTATTTCTTCCCTTTCTCTTCTTTCCCTCTGACTATTCTTCCTCCCATTCTCACACCAACCTCTCCCTCTCACACCACTCTCCCTACATGGCAGACTTCGATCTGGACAACGAGGCAGACGAGATAGGCTTCATGATCAAGCGCATCAAGGTACACACCAGAGAGGCCCTCAAGGACCCGTCCTACAGGTTCCCCGGTAACTACGGGGTCGAGAAGTTCCTCGAACTTTTCTCTGAGGAAGATTATGACGCTTTCTGCCTTGCCTACATGTTCACCTACAGGTAGGTCCTTGTGTTCTGTGGTGAGTGTCTAGGTAAGACTGTATATACTCTTGTAATGTTTTCTTTGCCACCTATGCTTGCACCTATCAGACCACACCACCGAGAACGCACTAACCACTACCTCTTCCTCCTCCTTTAGGGACTTCGAGGGGGGTACGCTGGGGTTGGCATGGACGGGAGACCTGAAGAACGCTGGTGGAGTTTGCGAGAAGAATGGTCACTACCGCGGAAGTCTCAAGGTATGTTCCTGAGGGTGGGTGGCTGGGTTTGGGTTTTGGAGTTCAGGTGGCTCGTTGGATTTAGGAGGGAAGGGTAGAGGTTCCTAGGCTTTCCACACAGATTGGGGCTAGTGTGTGCCTAAACTCTCTCACCCTTCATCTGAGCCCTTCCTATTTTTTTCAGTCTCTCAACACTGGCATCGTTACACTACTGAACTATGGCAAGCATGTACCCCCTGCCGTCAGCCACGTCACCCTCGCCCATGAGATTGGTCACAACTTCGGCAGTCCTCACGACCCAGAGTCTGACATCCGTTGCACCCCTGGAGGCGAGGATGGCAACTACATCATGTTCGCCAGGTAGGCAATGTTTGGTCATGAGATTGCATGCACCTTGTCAGATAGGCAGATCCTGCTCTTCCTCATATACATCAATGATCTTCCAAACGTATCCCAACACCTGAAACCCATTCTCTTTGCTGACGACACGACTTATGTCATCTCTCACCCTAATCTTGCCACCCTCAACACCATTGTTAACGAGGAGCTGATCAAAATATCGACTTGGATGACAGCCAATAAACTTACACTTAACACTGACAAAACCTACTATATTATGTTTGGTAGCAGAGCAGGAGATGCACAAATTAACATTAAGATCGACAACACTCTAATTACCAGACACAATGAGGGCAAATTCCTAGGCCTATACCTTGACAACCTGAATTTCAGCACCCATATCCAACACATAACCAAAAAAGTATCCAAAACGGTTGGGATCCTCTCCAAGATACGATACTACGTGCCGCAAAATGCCCTTCTCACACTATACCACTCACTTATTTATCCATACCTCACCTATGCTATTTGTGCTTGGGGATCAACTGCAGCAACACACCTAAAGCCAATAATAACCCAACAAAAAGCTGTAGTAAGAATAATCACTAAATCCCATCCCTGGCAACACCCCCCCCCCACTCTTCATAGATCTAAACTTACTCCCTGTTCAGTACATCCACACTTACTACTGTGCAATCTACATCTACAGGACCTTAAACTCCAATATCAACCTTGACCTAAAACGCTTTCTTGATAGTTGTGACAGAACCCACAGGCATAACACCAGACACAAACATCTCTAAGACATTCCCCGTGTCCGACTAAACCTTTACAAAAATTCAATGTATGTCAAAGGCCCTAAAATCTGGAACACCCTACCTGAGAACTCTAGAACTGAAGACACATTCATCACCTTCAAAACTACCATTAGAAAACATCTTATCTCCCTGATGCATCCCGTCAACTAACTACACGAATACCACCTGGTGGTTCACACTTACACTCACTCACCCATTTGACCATAAACAGAAATATTAATCTCAATCTTAAAATAATGAATCCTGTGATACTCCAATACTGAAACTATGTACTGTGCCAAAACAAAAGCATTCACATTGCTAAACTCACAAACTAGTATTTAGTCACTTAGCCATAATACCAACTTACCTCATAATTTGTAATATTTTAAAATTAAGAATTAAACTAAGTCTGCCCGAAATGCCTAGCCATGCTAGGTGTTCTAGTGGTACACTCTGTAATCATTGTTTTACTACATGTAAACCACACAATAACCAAATTCTGTAAACTCAGCATTGTAGTCCTTATAGAGAATAAACTTTGAATTTGAATTTGAATTTAATTTGAATTGATAGGTATGATAGGCTAGGGAGTCATATTAGCCATGGCCATCTGCTGGAACTTTTCAGGGAAAATTAGGGTTTCCAGGGAAGGAAGGAGGCAAGGACATTTGGCAGGTCATCAGTATAGTTATGCTTTCTTGACAGAAGCCTGATCCAATGGGTGCCCCGTTTATCCAGTAGATGCCAATGATATTACTGTGCCCTTAATTCTCAGTTAGACTGTGTAATACAGTTTGTGCCATCACTGTATTCTCACTGTCTTGATGCCCCACAGAGCTACGTCAGGGGACAAGAGGAACAATAACAAGTTCTCGCCGTGTTCTCTGCGTCAGATCAACAGTGTGCTCAACTCCAAGGCGCGGGACTCCAAGGGATGCTTCACGGAGCCTCAGAAGGCCATTTGTGGCAATGGGGTGGTGGAAGCAGGCGAGGAGTGTGACTGTGGCTGGGAAGAAGACTGTGGTGAGGCTTGCTGCTACCCCATGAAGAACAACCCAAAGAAAACTCAGAAGCCATGTACACTCAGACCAAACAAGGTCTGCTCTCCGTCCCAGGTGAGAAGTTTGCTCACTACTCCTCCAAGGTCAGCTGAACTGCCTTTTCCTCTTTGATTTTACGTCTTTGCATATCTATAATGTCCTCGTATCCATGTATTTATCATGTTTGTCTTGATATTTATTTGTGGGACTAATTTGTTTCTTGATGCATTTTGTGTGTCTACACATTTATTCCTGAAGAAACTTCTATAATAATTACCAAAGTAATTGCTAACTTGTTTTATTATATTTGATATATACCAAAATGATCTTATAGGGAAGTGGTATTCAGTTGTGCCTATAGTTTTATATTTTTATTATTCTTACATTCAGGTAAATGCTAAACCAGTAAGTGTCATATAGCACCTAGGGAATGTGGGGAAATTGGGCTTGATTCGAGGAAGGGGAAGAGTACTTTAAATTCCTAGAAACAAGAGTGCTTCATCAGCATCACCCCCCTTTCCCATGAAGGGTGAACATACGTACAATCTCCCAGAATAAGTCTTTGAGCAAACACTGCAAAAAAACATCGACGAATTTCAGCTTCATAGTCTGTGGGCAGTACTGAGGCTGGTCCTACATCAGGCAGCTCAGATGGTACTGTAGGAGGCTGCACTTTGTATTCCATACAACCAGGAAGGCTACTTATACACAGCGTTAATTTTTTTATATTAAATGTGATATTTATGGCAGGAAGAATATCACTTTGATATCACATTTCCTGAACTTGTTTCCCTTCTGCAAATAGCAGTAAATAGGTACCCAGGTCAAAGGGAGCACTGGGACTGATGTCTGTGGTTTGGCAGTTGCCCACCAGCCCAATGCTCTCTCAGCTGCTCCTCAGGATAAATTATTATGTTAATGAGGGGGCTCTAAACCTGTAGAGGTGCTGGGAAAATGGAAGGTAATCAGGTGGAGTTCAAGGAAAGGAAGTGAAGTCCAATTCCTTGGAATCGAGAATCCCTCACTAGCGTCTAAGAACTTCCCTTAAGAGTACAGAGGATAGAGCATGGGGTTGACAACTTCCAAACCACAGGTTGATTCCAAGGAATCCTTTTGAATTCTTGTACTAGTTTATTACAGAATTTCAGCACAGGTGTCCAGGTGTTAGCTGACCAATACAGGTCACATCCTGGGGAAGGTCTGGATACAGTTTATATTAGATACAGTTGGGTTGTAAAATGAGTTGAAGTAGGGTAATGGCTCTTCATGTGTAAATTTAGTGTTGTGAAAAAACTCAATCTTTGAACTTGTATTGATTAATGTCAACCATTGCTGCATTTTGTTGAGTAGAGGTCAGTATTCTTGATTTGTCTTGGCTCAACTTTGTTCCAATGCAGCATCCTGTTTTCCTTGCTTCTTGGAGGATCATAATTATGTCCATGGGGGAAATTTTAATATAGAATCATATAGCACCTGAGGAATTGGTGGTAATCAGATTTGATCCAGGAAGAGGGAGGGTGGCTCCAGTTCTTGGATTTGTAGGAACATCCTCTTCCTCCTTTAAGGACTTGATAAAATACTACATACTGTGTATCAATTCTTTAACTTACCCTTGTTGGGGTAAAGTTAGAAAAAGATTAGAAATCATTATTAAGTGTTAGACTGGTGCTAATTTTGGTTGTTTCAGGGACCTTGCTGTACTCACGACTGTCGCTTGAAGGAAGGTGACAAGTGTAGAGATGACAATGGGTGTCGGGACTCCTCCTTCTGCAATGGTCGTGTCCCTGAGTGTCCCCCTTCCACCAACAAGCCCAATAAGGTAAACCTACTTCCCTTCTCTCCATTCCTGGCAGGCCTGTAATTATTTGTGAATATTCTATACTTTAACTTTTGTCCTACAAAGTTTACCAATCTTCAGTTTACAGAAGAATACTTGCTTATCACAATTCTTCAAAGGCTTACCACATGCATATCCAGTACATATCCATTATACATACAAATCCTAATTTTTTTATCTTTATGGGAAATATTTCAATTGTTCAATCTGTCATGCCTTAGGTGTACTGATATCACAGTTCAGATGACCCTCCGAATTACAACAAATCTAAACTTTGCGTTAGAGTGCAGATGCTGTACCTTCCGTGTTCAGGACTCAAGTCCAGCTAACCCATTGCCCAGAATCTAATAAATATTACCTTGCTCACACTACAACAGCACATTAGGGCGGGCATAAAAAACACTTATCTCTGCTCATTCTAGTCTGACAGGCTCACACAATCCTGTTGACTGTTCAAGTCCTTAGATCTTGAAACCTCCACCCATTCCCTCCTACCCTTCCTGGGGTGAACCCCCCTACCTCTCCTACCTTATACCCAAAATTTATATACTCTCTTGGTCATCCTAATTTCCTCTACTCTGAATGCCCAAACCATCTCAATAACCCCTCCTCAGCCTCCTCACTTGTACTTTTAGTAAACTTGCATCATTTTCTATTCTCCACACTACTAATTCTCTGCATAATATTCACACCTAACATCACCCTCATTACTGCCTCCATCCTCCTCCTCACTGCAGTGGCCAAAGCCCATGTGTCACACCCATATTAATATTGGTACTGCTGTACTTGGGTACACTTCCTTTTTGCTGCCATGGATAAACTTCCATTACTTAGATTTTTTCTTGCTCTAATCACCTTTCAGCACAGTTTTGAACCTGCCTCAAGGACATGAAAAACTTTTGCGTAACATTTTTTTTGAACCTTTTATTTTTTTGTTTTACAGAGATAGCATAATTGTAGGTAGTAGGCTGGTAGACAGCAACCGCCCAGGGAGGTACTACCGTCCTGCCAAGTGAATGTCAAACAAAAGCCTGTAATTGTTTTACATGATGGTAGGATTGCTGGTGTCCTTTTTTCTGTCTCATGAACATGCAAGATTTCAGGTATGTCTTGCTACTTCTACGTGTACTTACACTTAGGTCACACTACACTTACATGTACAAGCACATATATACACGCCCCTCTGGGTTTTCTTCTATTTTCTTTCTAGTTCTTATTCTTGTTTATTTCCTCGTATCTCCATGGGGAAGTGGAACAGAATTCTTCCTCCGTAAGCCATGCGTGTTGTAAGAGGCGACTAAAATGCCGGGAGCAAGGGGCTAGTAACCTCTTCTCCTGTATATATTACTAAATGTAAAAGGAGAAACTTTCGTTTTTCCTTTTGGGCTACCCCGCCTCGGTGGGATATGGCCGGTGTGTTGAAAGAAAGGAAGGATTGCTGGTGTCCATTTTTCTGTCTCATGAACATGCAAGGTTTCAGGTACGTGTTGCTACTTCTACTTACACTTAGGTCACAGTACACATACATGTACAAGCATATATATACATACATACCCCTCTGGGTTTTCTTCTATTTTCTTTCTAGTTCTTGTTCTTTGTTTATTTCTTCTTATCTCCATGGGGAAGTGGAACAGAATTCTTCCTCTGTAAGCCATGCTTGTCGTAGGAGGCGACTAAAATGCCGGGAGCAAGGGGCTAGTAACCCCCTTCTCCTGTATATATTACTAGATGTAAAAGGAGAAACTTTCGTTTTTCCTTTTGGGCTACCCCGCCTCGGTGGGATACGGCTGGTTTGTTGAAAGAAGAAGAAGAAGAAGAAGATAGCATAATGACACTTTTCCTGTAGATGTCCTAAGTAGCAAAAGTTGTCATGTCGTAAAGTACTGATAATAAATTGTAACTGATACTGAACATTTTTATCACAACAGACTATCTGCAATGAAGAGTTCGTGTGTTATAAGGGAGAGTGCAGTGGGTCTATCTGCTTGGCATATGGCCTGGAATCTTGCCAATGTGAACGTAACCTCGGTGATCCCATCACCAAATCTTGTGAACTCTGCTGCAAACTCCCTGGGGAGAATCAGCTTTGCCTGTGAGTTTATTCTCAAGTGTTCCAAGCAAAGAATATGTAGAGATCACTTTAAACTGTTAGTCATATTGTGTACTCTGTCTTGATCTCTCATTAATAGTAAGCAGTTCAATGAAATTGTTACACTATATTTAATTATATTTGTAATAATAATAATATAATCCAGTTAGGCACTAAACCTGAGAGGGTCATACATTGCTGCAGAGGGATGTATGAAAGAAGGAATGTGCTTAGTTTATGAGGGAAAAAAAGGGCAGGAGTGTGCGAGGGCATTGGTTAGTAGGGGTAAGGGAGTGTGCAAGAGGAAAAGTAATATCGCAGTTAGTGCAATAAGTTTTTGTAATAGACCATAGAAGACAATTCCATTCCTCAAATATGCAAATACCTTATGCCTGTATTCTGTTATTATATTTATGGGAAGTGCTAAACCCACAGAGGTCGTGTTCCCTGGGAAGGGAGCGGTAATTAGGTTTGATCCAAGGAAGAGAAAGTTAGCTCTGATTCCTTGAATCAAGAGCCCTTCAGCACAAATTCCCCACTTGAAGGGTTTGTTCTTATAGTTTCTCTGTTAATAACACTGATCCTTGGATATCCTCATCTAAAAGTTTACATAAGATTGTTTTTCCTTGCAGATCCTCATTTGAGTGGAATGTTCCACCATATGACATTCCAGATATGTATGCTAAAGCTGGAACTCCTTGCAACAATTACAAAGGGTACTGTGATGTCTTCAATAAGTGCAGAGAGGTTTGTAAATTATCTTGGTTTAAATAATAGATCTTTATAGTTGAAAAGCATTACTGTATTAACCTGCCTTATTATTGATACAGAATTTTATATTCACACACAAAGTTGTAAACCCATAAGTGTCAAATCTCCAGATTAATAACTTTCATATTTAAGTTTTGATTTACATTGTTGAAAACAGAAGCTGTAGTTAGTTATGTGTGAGTCTGGACATACATGTGTGCATATATGAATTTCACCAATACATCGCGTATGTACTCAGATTTGCACTCGGCTGTGCTTGTAGGTGGTCTACACTCTGCTCCTGGTGTTACCCCTTGACCTTAAAAACTTTGTGTGTATATGGTGTTTTTTTTTTTTTTTTTTTTTTTTTTGTTCCCTGCCTTGAGGATAAAAAAATGATTCAGTGAAAATATGCATAGTGATATAACAGCATATTTTAATACTGTTTGTATTCATAGATGGGAGAGTGTTAAACCCATAGGGGTTGTACAGTTCCTGCAGAAATTGAAGGTAATCAGATTTGATTTAGGAAAGAAAGGGTAGGTTTAATTTCTTGGGGGTCAAAAGCCTCTCGCTGATTTCAAGGAACCTCTTGTGAGATGATATAACATCTTAGAAAGGTACATGTGAACGAAGGCCACTCTAACTAAAGGCCAAATTGCTAAGACCTGATTTATAGCTATTAATTTCCTATCAGGCTATAGTGAACATTTCCTTCACGAACGTTATTTTCAAATATTTTTTACCTTTCGGGAGGCCTCTAGCTGTAACAGTATTGTTGTTCCCATAGGTGGACCCCTCAGGGCCGCTGGCTACACTTCGAGGTCTACTCCTTAGTGACGAGTCTCTAGCAAATCTCCAGAGGTGGATCGTCGAGCACTGGTATGCTGTCCTCTTCGTCATCCTCGCAATCATGGTGCTACTGGTGAGTTTTGTTAATTTCATGGAGGTCATGGTGATGTTACCTATGTTGGTAAAGATGCTGTTCTTGACTCTGATGTCGTGGTAGGTTTGGTGTGCTTTGGGATGTTGAGCAAGATTATGGTTTTATCTTGGGTCAGATTTTCTTCGTGGAAAAATTAATTTCTCAGAAGATTACAGAATTACGTAATCAAAATTATTTTTAAGATAGGGAGTTTCTCTTCCTGGCTTGCTTAAGTGTTGTGTAAAAATTTTTTAATATACATGTATATGACTACCGAGACAAAAGGGGTTCTTAGAGCCGACAGATAGATATTGCCTACATTATGCTGAGATGTGCAGATGACATTGATGTGGTATGGACCATAGGTGATTAAATGTGTATGCTTGGAACTGAATAATATTACTCATAAAAAACTGAAGCCTTAAGGGTCAAACAGTGGTGCCTGAATTATTACTATACAGTATTCACAACAAAGTCTTAATCATGTGTATTAAGTGCTGCCTGGAAGTGAGCACATCATTATTATACAGTACATACTCACAAAAGAACGAACCCATAGTGATCACACAGGAGGTGAAGTGTAGTGTCTTTAGGTACGTGCATACATAGTTCTTTAAGCAGTCTTTTATTTATGATTATTTATGATTTTCAACTTTATATGGCAGGTGATAGTGGTGGTGAGTTGATATAGCAAATTGGTGTCAATTTAAAATAGCATATGGTCAGTGCACACTAAAGGTGGGACCACCACAGAGGAAGGACAAAATCAGCATGTCAAGGCAGTGAAGAAGACACTTGAAATGAAGGTGGCATGCTCTGTTATATATGCTGCAGCCAATCAGGCCTAGACTGCGGGAGTAGTTAAACTCCCGAAACAGGTCATGGGTAAAATCACAGATTAGAAGAACCTGAATATCCTCGACCACATGCAAGTCTGGTGTGTGTGAATTGTATAGGAGCACAAGTAGTGATGTTTAAAACCAGCAGTGATGAATGGAAAACAACCAAAAACTTGCTGATCAGCATTGAGGGCTAATGGAAAATGTTTAGCAATACAGTAGAGCCCCCATATCCACAGATTTGGTTTCTACAGTTTCAGTTATCCACATTTTACTGTGGCCCCAAAGTAACCCTTAATTTTGCTTAATAATGGCCCCAAAGTGCAAAAGTAGTGATGCTGGCAGTTCTTCAAAGCCTAACAGAAGATGTGAAGTGCTTCTCATCAGTGAAAAATTGCTAATTCTCAACTTACTGTGCATAATATATCGATTTAACTTTATCGTAGGTATGTAAATAAAAACGACTTTTATGTAGTATAAGGTTCATTACTATCTACGGTAAGTCTTGGAATGTATCCCCTGCAGATATGGGAGGGACTACTGTACTGTCATTGTCTACCCTATATAATTTATGTACTTGTTCACATGTGGTGCTACTGAAGCAGGTGCCAGACCTTAAATTCACACTTGATGAGATTACTTTATTGGTGAGGACTTTGGGGTGATTGCTGAGCTGTTTCATTTTCTCTCATTTAGGTCTGCATGGCTAGATCAGTCTTGGTGTTACGTGCTCAGAATTTGGCATGTCTTTTTCAGTGTATACTATTTGTACTTCATTTTTCACTAGCATATATGCAGACAAAATTGATTGTCCTTTGTGGGTGAATTTTGGTAATTGATAATGATCTGTAAGTTGAGTTAACAATTCATCTAATAGTCTCCTGTCATGAGTTTTCTCTTGGCATGATGGCATGTAAAATACTAACTTTTACAATACTACTAACTTTTGTTTAAATCTGCTTCACTAATTAATGAACTAATATTGTATCTCAAAGCATCAGCAACTTTCATCATTTAAAATTTCTGTAGCCACATTTTCAACTTATAATGACTTTCCAGCCTTAATGTATTGCATTACATCTCTGTTGCAAAAATGTAGTCTACTTGTAAGTTTTTTTTTTTTTTTTTTTATGACTAGCTTTTTCCTGGCTGTTGAGTTCCTTTTTGCTCCATGATGTCCCAGTCTCTATCCTAACCTTTCCACAGTGCCATCAGCAACTAATTCCTGCCTAGCTAAACATGGTAAAAGTAAGTTTGCTAAGTTTATGTCCCATTGCCTGTATATACTCACCAGTGTGTGTTTGCTGGGGTTGAGACTCTACTGCTAGCCTCAACAATTGGACCTTTTTTTAGACTGGGATCACCGATTTCCGACCTCTTGTGCCTTATTATTTCTACTCTCGAAGCTGTTTATTGAGTTTTCTTCTGCCACTTCATTTTTCAAATCATTCCACTTCTCAACTGCCCTGAGACATAAGAAATATCTCCTTGCATCTCTGTGTCTTGTCCGTTTTTCACCTTCCACCTATGTCCTATTTGCCCTATCAATTACTTTTAAGATTTGTATGTAGCAATCTTGTCCTCTTCCAAGGTCTTCAGGTTCAGTTCTTTCAACTTTCCATCATTTCTGGTACTAGTCCAGTTGCAAATCTTTTAAATTTTCTGCACGTGCTTGATCAGGCATGGGCTCCAGGCTAGGGTCATGCACTCGATGATTGGCCTAACACGTATCACATAGTCCTGAAGGTTTTCTTTTTTAAATTCCTAATAGCTGTTCTAAGGTTTGTACTCAGCATAAGCATCTGTGGATTATTAGTTTCTATCTCTCGTTAATTTTTACATCGTCAGGAAACTGACACAGAGCTCGGTCACTTTAGTAGGTCGTTTGTGTATATTAGTAACCATAGTGGTCATAACATTGATCCTTGCAGAATCCCACTCATATCTCTATTTTATCCTGGTGTCTTATTCCTTACTGTTTCACTCTTCTGTCAGTTTGATCCACTTCAGTGCTCTGCCTTTTAAACTTGCTTCTTAAAATTTCTGGACTAATCACTGGTGTGGTATTGTATCAAATGCCTTTCCACAATCTAAAGAAGTAAAATCCACCCAACCTTGTCTTTGTTTTATCCATGTAACTGTTGCCGAATTCCAGCAAACTTGCAAGACAGTATTTTTCATCCCTAAATCCATGTTGGATTTCTTTAGTCTTCTCCAAGTGTCCCAATATTCTTTTACTTACTATTTTTTTGGAAGTTTTGACAGAAGGGCCCTACTTTACAGCATTTCGTTAATGCAGTGTTTTTTTAATTATACACATTGTTTATTTATTCTGACTTCCTACAGTAAATATATTCACCACCTACTATATCCTAAGGATGTAAATATTTTAAGGTAAGTAATGTGTGTACTGTAGATGAATCTTGTTTTAGGTTTTGCTCTCTTAATGGAAGATAGTGTAAACATGTTATCAGGCTTTTATATGCATTTGAAAGTTTAAAAAAAAAAAAAAAAAAAAAAAAAGGCTTTCACTTTACAGCAGGCAGCCTGGAACCTAAACTGCTGTAAAAATGGGACCCTCCTGTACTGGCCTGTAATGCAGGACCTCTGGTCAGTTGTGGCTTATTAAACATTTTAGTTCATATGTGCCTTGTGCATAGTGAAGAGATAGGCAGGGTATCAACAAATAAGGTAACCCTGTTAACCAGTTTCCTCCCCATATCTCACATTTTGAAATTTGTTCACTTTTTTCTTGGAATTTTCACCACCTTTATAATCTTTCTAGTTTTAAACTGTTTACTTTTTTTATGGATAAATTTAACTTTTTCACCATCTCTTGTATAGATCTAAGCTATTGGTGACAGTGTCAATTGTGTTTCAAACTTGAGTTCTTTCAAATTAGCTGCAAGTGGTAAATTTGGGCCTAGACACAAGAGAATGGATCTGTGTATCGAGTGTGCCGTCTAAAAAAAAAAAAAAAAAAAACCTGCCCCATGCAGTGCATGATGAGAAAAGCAAACCTCTGCCCATGTTTGGTTAGGAGCAATTTTGAGGTATTTTCTAGGATGTTTATTGGTTTTATTAGCCTTTTTTTGGTATCAGTTAATAGAATGGTTGATTTCACGCCAAGAAGTAGCCTAAAGGAGACTAATTTAAAGAACCAGCATATTTCCCATCATAACTCTTTAATTGTCAAGGAGCCTAATGGAATTATGCCTGTGGCTCTTTTTAAATTATTCTTTAAATCTTTATTAATTTGTTATCAAAATGGTTATACTATTTGTATAAAATACATACTTCTATCACATTCAGGGGAGTGCTAAACCCCTAGGAGTTGTATATGTAATATTGGGGGGGAGAGTACTAAACCCATAGAGGTCCTATGCCTACAGGTAATGGGAGGCAATCAAGTTTGATTCAAGGAAGGGAAGGCCAAGTCCAATTCCTTACATAAAGGAGCCTCCCATAAGGGGGTCATACAGTGCCTAGGAGTGGTAGGCAGAATGTGAGGCAGTCAGGTTTGATATAAAGGGAGGTTAGGTCCAGTTCTTGGATCAAGAGCACTTTCCTTGAAGGAAATTAAAATTTATTCCAAAATAAACATATTTTATTTGAATCGCAGAAAAGCTAAATTTGTAGAGGTCATATATAGCACCTGGGGAATGGAAGACATTGTTTCGGTCTAAGGATGGGGAGGATAAGACCCAAAATAAAGATTGCTTATTTACCCTTCCATTTTCTGTCTGTTGCTTTCTTTTTTAGCAGTTTTTCCAAGTTTCATATGATTCAGATTTTCTACAGATTGCACGCTCGTTATGTAGTGATATATCCTTCATTCCATGTTTTATCATACAGTTTTTCCCACCTAAACTTTCCTTTAACTGACTTGAAGCTACTCTTTGAATGACTTTAGAATGTCCCTGAGTAGCTCTTGAGTGACAGGTGTATCTGATTAAAATTATTCATGCTCTGGTATATGAATTCTTAGTTTATACCTTTGACCTAGCATTCCCGTAGTCTATTTTTCTACTTAACTAAGAACTACTCCGTATCTCAGCATGCTCCTCTTGAGAATATCTCAACATAGGCTTCTCAACTATAACCTTTGCAGATGCCCTTGATTGGTATCTGCACCATGGATCCAACTTACAAGGAGGAGCTAGAGCCCTCCTACTCCTACTCTTCCTACTACTACCAGGGTCAGCAGGAGTGTTCAGCTGGTGTGGAGACACCCCTCATGGGTAGGGTCTAGTGTGAGCCACAATGCACCCTCACCCACCCACTGTCTGCCACTCTCTCCACAACTAGTGCCAGAGCTTTACAGTCTGATGCACCGCTAAAGACACTCCAGGCACTACTGACAATAAAAAAAAATTAACTATTGAAAGAAATTACTGATTTTTTTTTTTTACTTCTGATTACATTAAGGAAATGCCTTACAGACAAAATTTTAAGATGCAGAGAGAAATTTGAAAAAGATCATTAAACTACTCTTATTTAAGTGGATCAACTTCTCTTACCAAATTTTGGGATCATTGTGTCAACCATCCCTTACTGGCCTCTCCCCATCATCAACATTAAACAGGTCACACAAGGGAAGGGTTGATTAGTCAGCCTCTCCCTCCCTCTAATAAATCCTATCCTGATGTCCTTGTGTTTACATCACCCTGAGAGAGGCAGGATATGAGCTGTTGACTCCTCCCTCTCCTCTCCTCATCTAGGCTTGCCATCTCCCATCCTCTGGGAAACAGCAATTCCTCACTCTTCACAAAGCACTCTCTGAGAATTTTATGGGTTATTGTACTGATTTTTGAACATACTGCAGTTTGGTTTTACTTGTAACTTACTAAGATGTTCAATTAACATAGTCTTATCAATACGTACTTCAGCACCCATTTGGCTAGGCTATTACATAAGCTGTGGCAGGATTATTTAATTTCTAATTGTCATATATTTGTGATCTCAGTCATTTGTATGATTACATTTGTGTGACCATGCCACTCTTGAAGTTAGTCGCCTGAAGCATTCACATTAGCTAACCAATTGTAGTGACATTCACAAGACCAAAGTCACTTTAGAGTGTAAATTGACACTGTATGGCAAATTTGCAGTAATACATGCCTTTGTGATCTTACCAATTTTCTTTTTTTTTTTCCCCTGTGGTTAGAGTATCGTGAGAATACCCTCTTGTAGTTGTATATTCTCATTTACAAACCTGTTTCTAATGTGGACTATATTCAGTGCATGGGGAATGGAGAAAATGAGGTTGTCCAAGAAAGGGGATGATAGGTCCTCCTCCCTTAGATCAAGAGCCCCTCACTAGTGTAGTATTTTGCTAGCATAATAAAACTGAAGATAATTTGGGTTCCACCAGACTAATACCAGGAAGCTAGTTTTTGTTTACTGTAAAGTTCCCTAGTGACAATTGTCAAAGCATGGTGAAATCTCCTTGGTGCAATGCTGGAGTGCATGGCTCATTTCATAACCTCCTTATCTGTAAGTGGCCTATTTAAACTTGTTTTAAATGCAAGCAATCATTTTCTTTAAAACTGTCTTGTTTTATGAAAGTGTTTTCTTGCAAGTTAAATATTTTATGCAGCATGTTTTGAGCCTGCTTTGCTGGTGCCACATCTGAAGAGGCAAATCTCCAAATTGATTTACGTTTGTGCTGGTCAACACCAAGAATTTAGGGTTTTCAATTAATACATTCTAAACTTTTATCTTTAAGCAGGAATATTTTATCAGTGTGGTGTCTTGCCCTTCCTTTTTGAACTTTTGCATGTTGCATGTTAATGAGTATGCTGCATGTTGCAGAGGACGAAATCAAAATCCAATGACAAGAATGATTGTACTATGAAAATTTATATATACAGAAGTTTTAAAAAGAATGCAACATGCCATACAGAAAGTGAAGGTTTGTTCATAAAATTGTTGTTTCCAGCCACCTATGCTGTAATGTATTCTTTTGATATGTGCAAAAGTCAATTACACCTATGTACTGCAACATTTATATAGAACATTCACTTGCTAAACTTCTAGTATGCTCTTCATTAGGAGTGTTCTGTAAGCCTCTTGCATGATTTACATCAGGTGTGCTCCGTAAGCTAGTTCATTACTTGTGTTGTATATTAAAAATATCTGTTTGCATCCTGAATTCTGGCTTAATTAGATAATTGGTGTGGAAAGAGTACTTATACTATTTACTAAATTTCAGCAGTGTGCTTTCATGGATACTAAGCAAAAAAAATAACAACACAATTTATCAATAGCATTATTTCAGTTAGATGTAATGTATGCAATAACCTTTGTTTAAACTCGTGTAGGAAATAGTCTTTTGTATTGATAGTTTTGAGTAGTTGGTTGAGTTAAGTTGTTCTTTTGATGTGTGTAGATTTTTATATTTTTACTCATTCACTCTCTCCACTCACTCACACACACACACACACACACACACACCACACACACACACACACACACCACACACACACACACACACACACACACACCACACACACACACACCACACACACACCACACACACACACACACACACACACACACACACACACACACACACACCATATGGGCGCCTGGCAAACCTGAGAATAGCGTTCCAATACCTTAGTAAGGAATTGTTCAAGACACTGTACACTGTGTACATCAGGCCTATACTGGAGTATGCAGCACCAGTTTGGAACCCACATCTGGTCAAGTACATCAAGAAATTAGAGAAAGTGCAAAGGTTTGCAACAAGGCTAGTTCCAGAGCTCGGGTATGTCTTACGAAGAAAGGTTGAGGGAAATCGGACTGACGACATTGTAGGACAGGAGGGTCAAGGGGAGACATAATAACGACGTACAAAATACTGCGTGGAATAGATAAGGTGGACAGAGACAGGTTGTTCCAGAGAGGGGACACACAAACAAGGGGTCACAATTGGAAGCTGAAGACTCAGACGAGTCAGAGGGATGTTAGGAAGTATTTCTTCAGTCATAGTCATCAGGAAGTGGAATAGCCTAGCAAGTGATGTAGTGGAGGCAGGAAACATACATAGCTTTAAGAAGTGGCATGACAAAGCTCAGGAAGCAGAGAGAGAGGACCTAGTAGCGATCAGTGAAGAGGTGGGGCCAGGAGCTGAGTCTCAACCCCTGCAACCACAATTAGGTGAGTACACACACACACACACACACACACACACACACACAGAGGGGTGGGTGGATTGCATTTTCTTAGACTGCAAGAAGGCGTTTGACACAGTACCACACAAGAGATTAGTGCAAAAACTGGAGGACCAAGCAGGGATAACAGGGAAGGCACTGCAATGGATCAGGGAATACTTGTCAGGAAGACAGCAGCGAGTAATGGTACGAGGCGAGGTGTCAGAGTGGGCACCTGTGACCAGTGGGGTCCCACAGGGGTCAGTCCTAGGACCAGTGCTGTTTCTGGCATTTGTGAACGACATGACGGAAGGAATAAACTCCGAGGTGTCACTGTTTGCAGATGACGTGAAGTTGATGAGAAGAGTTCATTCGATCGAAGACCAGGCAGAACTACAAAGGGATCTGGACAGGCTGCAGACCTGGTCCAGCAATTGGCTCCTGGAGTTCAATCCCACCAAGTGCAAAGTCATGAGGATTGGGGAAGGGCAAAGAAGACCGCAGATGGAGTACAGTCTAGGGGGTCAGAGACTACAAACATCACTCAAGGAAAAAGATCTTGGGGTGAGTATAACACCAGGCACATCTCCTGAAGCGCACATCAACCAAATAACTGCTGCAGCATATGGGCGCCTGGCAAACCTCAGAACAGCATCCCGACATCTTAATAAGGAATCGTTCAGGACCCTGTACACCGTGTACGTTAGGCCCATATTGGAGTATGCGGCACCAGTTTGGAACCCACACCTAGCCAAGCATGTAAAGAAACTAGAGAAAGTGCAAAGGTTTGCAACAAGACTAGTCCCAGAGCTAAGAGGTATGTCCTATGAGGAGAGGTTAAGGGAAATCAACCTGACGACACTGGAGGACAGGAGAGATAGGGGGGACATGATAACGACTTACAAAATACTGAGAGGAATTGACAAGGTGGACAAAGACAGGATGTTCCAGAGACTGGACACAGTAACAAGGGGACACAGTTGGAAGTTGAAGACACAGATGAATCAAAGGGATGTTAGGAAGTATTTCTTCAGCCACAGAGTAGTCAGGAAGTGGAATAGTTTGGGAAGTGATGTAGTGGAGTCAGGATCCATACATAGCTTTAAGCAGAGGTACGATAAAGCTCATGGTTCAGGGAGAGTGACCTAGTAGCGACCAGTGAAGAGGCGGGGCCAGGAGCTTGGAATCGACCCCTGCAACCTCAACTAGGTGAGTACACACACACACACACACACACACACACACACACACACACACACACACACACACACACACACACACACACACACACATACACATTATATATATATATATATATATATATATATATATATATATATATATATATATATATATATACATGCACAGTGGAACCCCGGTTAACGATATTTTTTCACTCCAGAAGTATGTTCAGGTGCCAGTACTGACCGAATTTGTTCCCATAAGAAATATTGTGAAGTAGATTAGTCCATTTCAGACCCCCAAACATACACGTACAAATGCACTTACATAAATACACTTACATAATTGGTCACATTCGGATGTAATCGTTATGCGGGGGTCCACTGTACATATATATATACATAAATGTACATACATTAAGGATATGATTAGAGATGGGATGAGATATGCCAGCAATACTGGACCTAGTGTTTAAGTATTTTTGACATAGGAGAAATGAATAAGAAAGCCCACTGGGTACTAATGACCATGCAGCATTGAACTTTGAGTACCTTGTGGAACTAAACATTAGAGGGAAAACTGGCAAGTGGAGGATGTGAGTAGTCAGATGTTAGAAGAAAATTACAGAATTCTTAAGTGCAGTGCAGTGGGAAAGGGAACTGGTGGGAAAGTCAGTGGGTAAGATGATAGTATACATAGTTGGGAAGTGTTGGGAGGCAAGGGAAAAACTTCATACCTAGATGAGAGCATGAAAAAACTATTGGAAGCAAAGGACAGATGAGAACAGAGAACCGAGCAGATTACCGAGAAATGAATATGCAAGGGTGAGGAGAGAGGCTGAGTGGCAATTTGAGAATACCATAGCAGCCAAAGCTGTCTGACTCAAAACTTCTTCACAGCCACATCAGAAGAAAAAACAGCAAAAGAAAAGGTAAATAAACCAAAGAAGGAAGTCTGCGAAGTACTGAACAATGTAGACAGGTCCTCTCAGTGGAAAAGGGCACCAATCACAAGACATCAAGAGGACAATAGCAGCAGCAACAGATGCTGGGATGATGTAAAAAGTCACTATTAAGTGAAGCATCCAGAAAGCCCAGGGAAAAAAGTACATCTGCAGGTACTGGACACCATACATACAGGGGTGGAGGTGAGGGAAGAGAGAAAAAAAAAAAAAAAAAAGTAGCTGGATACATCGAAAGCAGCAGACCCTGACAGGGTGTCACCATGTATTCTGCGAGGAGGAGAAACAGCACTATCATACTGAGAAAGTGCAGAAGTATGCAACAAGACTTGGTTCCAGAGCTTAAAGGTATATGCTATGATGAGTGGATAAAGGAATTGAATTTAGCTACTCTGGAGGATGAAAGGACCAGGGAAGACGCATAACAACATACGAAATATTTGAGGAATTGACTGAGCAGACAGGGACAAGGTGCTGTTTGAGAGGCAGAAAACAGGTATTTGGGGACACAGCTGGAAGTTTAAGACATGACTAAGTCCAGGGTTGTAAGGAAGTATTTCTCCAGTCTCCGGGTGGTCAGGAAATGGAGCAACATTGAAGTAGTGGAGGCACTCTATACATAATTTTAAGAATAGGTATGACATATGTACACACATATATAGGGTACATGGTTTCCCTAAATCATTTTGGGTTAGATATATACATTCATTTTCAATGTAATGGTACCTTAAATCCTTTATCTTAATGAAAAAAGACTTGCAACATTACTTATAGCAAACTTTTTAACTAGATTATTAGACCCTTAGAGTTCAGTCTTTAATTTTATTGCATTTGTATAATGAACTTTTTTAATTGTGCCTACTCAGTGACTAGACAGTGTCTTTGCATACAATAATGACTGACTCTTTAAGCTGTAAGATACGTTATGATACCCTGAGAAGCAGTCTCTTTTGGAGGTCAATGCTAGTTATGTTTCACTTTAATTAACACAGGTTGCAATTTTCCAGGTGGTGATCATCAAGGTATTCGGGAAGGCACCGGAGATTGTCAGGTTGAAGAGCCGGACTATCATGCATAAGAATTCAGGAGCATTGCAGTACTCGGTGCCTGTAACAGGTGCTACAGCAAATGGCACCATGGCCAATGGAGCCACTGCCAACGGTACAACCGAGACAACTGCCAATCACGTCATCCATCCAACAGTAGTCAGGGCCAATTTGCCATTTAAGCGGAAAGTGAACGAAGTGCGTAGAGCAGCCACAAAGGCCAAAAGAGCAGCAAAAAGTCAACTCAGCCGGCCACACAAGAAAGCCAGTAGACGTCCTGATGGTGCTGTAACATCTCCTGCGGAGTCAGAGAAGAGTGGTCCTGGTGCAACAGACGGGGCTGTGGTGCCTCATGATACTCGGATCAAGGACAGGCTTTCTAGTAGATTTTCAATTATAAGTTTCAAGACCTTCAGACCCAAATCTCTTAGTCCTGATAAACACAAGAATAAGAACCCAGACAAGCGTAAATCAAAGAGTAGCAATGATAAAAAGTCCAAATCAAAAAGTTCCAAACACCACCACAGAAGTCGAAGTCCAGATAAGAAGCGGAGAGCTGAGGGTCGTGGTGCAGAGAGCCCAGACAAACACACAAGGTCAAGAAGTCCAAACAAACGAGCAACTCTAGAGGATGATCATAGAAAATTAAGGAATCGATCAGTTAGTCCAGACAAAACCCGCAGATCATCCAGCCCAGACAAAACTCAGAGGCAGAAGGCACGTAGTCCTGAAAAACACAGGAAGACAGGTGAAGGAAACTGGTTAATAAACAAATTCCTTGCCGACGAGGAGAAAACTGCCAAACCAGTTGTCAATGGGTCACTGATGGGTTCATTGAATGGGTCACTCAGCTCTATTAATGCTATATTTGGTGGGCCCACAAACAGCCCCCAGATGGGACCAGTTAGAAATGGGTCCACTCGAGGTCTGCTACCATGTGACAGCAACAGAGGTAGTCCTCTAAGGGGCTTCATAAATGAGGCCTTTATTAGTTCCCCTCGAGGAGCTCGCACACACAGCTCTCTAAGGGTTACCAAATCAGTCAGTCCAGAGGGACTTGATTTTGACTTAGGGCCTAGTCAGTACCGTAGGTCTATTAGTATGGAGGCTTATAACAGGCCCCCAGCTAGTCCAGATAAGAGAAAGCGATCCATATTGGATGAAGGTCTGAGTCCTGATAAGAGAAGGCGATTTAGTAGTCCAGAGAAGACCCAGAGAGCTCTCAGTCCTACCAAGGAGCGGAGACTTGCCTGCCCTGAAAGGAATCGTCGCACCTTGGATCCAGAGAGGAGGCATTCCTCCATCTCGCCGCCATCTTCAAAGACCAACTCATATTCATCAGTGCCTGAGCGTTTACGTGAAAAGCTCTCACTCATCACTGCCAGTCCCTCGGGCAGCATTGCCTCTATCCTGCCTCCGTCAGAACCTGCAGACAATGCCAGCCTCCACTCTTCCAATCAGTCTACACACTCAAATCGGTGTCAGCCCAAAGACTGGGTCTGAGGTCCCGTAAATGGTGATAGCGTTCAGGATTTTAGTGACAAATTCTGTTCTGGTGTGGATGCAGTTCATTCTGCCACTCCTGGATAGCAGTGTCCAAATGTGCACTTTTGACAGACCCACTTGTGCTAAGTGTCAGTTGTGGCATGAACACAGGAATATAATTGTCACTTGTGTCAAACTCAAGGATGCTGCATCCATTTTGTGCCAACAACTTTTTAATTCTCATTATTCGTATAACTGAGATCTAGAAGCCCAGTATACATATGTGGTCCTTATTCCACTTGAGTGAATTTTCTGGATGAGATGAGGGGAGAAAGTTTAGTGAATACTTTGGACATGTGAAGAAGCGTGTGAACCCATCATAACCACACAGGGAGAACAAAGAATGCTCTCATTATTTTATTTAATAGGTATTTATTTGTTAACAAATATTGACAGTAAAATGTTGCCTGTTGCAGCTAATCCTGAGTTAGTAATAATTTTGCTTTGTGATAGTAATTTTTATGTCAATTCTAATAAGTTTGTCTTGCTCAAGACTTTAGGTACTAACAAAGCATCAGGAGTCACAATATCATCTGGTTTATATCTATAGAGCTTTACAACTTGGTTACAAAGCTCTATAGGCCAAACCAATTCTTGTACATTTGAGGACAAATGTTCATGGATTGCGAGCAACTGATTTTACAACCTGTCTTTAATATTTTAACAGCATATGTTTGTTATACCCTCATCTTTTTTGCTAATTTTGTATGTATCCAGTAGTCACCTCTTACTACTGAGCAGAGTGGGCCTTGCATTGTTTTTATTCTTCTTGTAATCTTGAAACAATTTTAGGCTTTCCTCCATATTTCTCATGTTCTCGCTGTTCTGTCATTGACTATTAGTATCAGTACCCATAGTCATTAACTGCAGTAGTTCTTGTATTATTGCATTTGTCTGTACCCATAATCATTCAACCTTGGCAGCTTAATTATTTTGCCTAATCTTTTATACTTCTGTGTAGCCCAATTTGCTTTTTTTTTTATTTTTCAAAAATAGCCCAGTTAACTTCAGCTAGAATGGTCCTACTGCAAGATCTCATCATGCATTCCACCACTTTTTAACCTTTCATTGTGTAGCTTGAGACTGCTGCATATTATAACTTGTACATTGTAAATTTGTGCAAGATATTTTAATACTTTTTGAAGGCTAATCTACTATCTAGTGTGCTTCTGATTACAGACTGCATTGTAGGAAGTGTTTACATATAGGTTAAAAAAAAAAAAAGTTTAATTGATCAGCAAATGGTACGATGATCCTTAGCTTTTCTCACTGTTATAAAATTACTTTAGGTGGTTAATGGGTTGTTCAGTAGGGGTGTGTTGGTGTCTTAAGCCACTGGAGTGTAGAGTAGTCTTTTATTGGTTGTACTTGGTCTCTCCTAGGGAGTACCATTGGGGAAACTTTAGCTTTCTTTGTGATTTTTTTTTTTTAACACTGCTTGTCTACAACTTTCAAACTGCTGGTCAAGTTTGAAAAGTAAAAACTATACAGTATATGTATTTAATAGCTCATAAAGGATAGTCTGACACTCCAGATTTCAGAAATTAAGTACTGGTATTGTTAAGTTAAGGAGCAACTATTAGAATGTCAGAGGATGTCACTGTTAATTTTTCTTCCATGCAGTATTGTTACACTGTAAAAACGGTATTTTTGGTGCTAGATGTTTCTGGCAATGTAAATTTTTTTTTTACTGCCAGATTTTATTGCAAGTGATATTAGGCTCTTAACCCTTCACTGGGCAGGCCAAAAAACATAGCAGTCCAAACTGTATTGGAAGAAGATCCAAAATGCCAAGTGTCCCATGACTGTATCCTAAAGATGTGCTGAGCCATCACACCAAAGATGGGTTACACATGGGATATATACATATATAAAAAAGAACTACACTTAGATAAAAAAAAAAAAAAATCTACATGCAGAAGAATTAGAGATTCTCAGAATATTTCCTACTTGTTGCCAGTTCTGTAAAAAAATTGCATAAGTTAAGACTGATTCTTTGGATATTTGTACTGTGGATTGGGTGTAGCTCTTCTGCCAAATTGTTCACTGCTATAGAGTATAATTTTATATTAGAAAATACAAGCTCATTTTTTTTGTGTGTGGGGGGGGGGGAGAATGAATAGACTGAGGTATTATAGAATACTTGATTCGTCATGTTCTACAAGTATAAAAAAAAATAGAATTAAAGTATGTACTATAAAGCTGCTGCATGTGTCTCTAAGTTTATAAGTGAGGTAGGTTTCCAAAATTTTTATTAATTTTGAATTCAATTGCTTCAACCACTTCGACACTTAATGATGACCATTATAAGTGGCAAATATAACTGCTCATTACTTTGTTGTTTGTTAGTAAATGAGAAGTCTTCTGTGCTTTAATAGTCATTCCTAGTTGATTTTAACCTTTTGGGTATATTCATTCTTTATAATCCAGTATTATGTCAATTTTTCTACCTTCAAAAACTATTATCAAAAAGAACTGTATAGTCCTTGTGGCTTAGCGCTTCTTTTTGATTATAATAATAATCAAAAAGAAGTGCTAAATCTACAAGGGTCCTACTTTCAAAAAATTAAGTCATTTTTAAAATTCAGAGTTAAAATCTACTTCTTGACTATTCTGCCTAACTTATGGTGCACTAACCAAGTGGACCCTTGAAATGTAGTCTTTCCCTGTTGCTACTGCTGGATGGTTTCTAAGTTTTTATTCTTGTTGTGATATATATAAATCTTTATTTAACCCAATGGTAAGTAGAGGTTTTTAGGGTTTTTCATATTTTCATCCCTGAGAAAACTTAGGATCAGTACCAACTGAGGATAATGTAAAGTATTTGTTATATCTAAGAAGTGATGACGTGTGTGTGGGAGACGGGACACTTCGCTGTGGGTTATGATGTACTTCAACAGTGTTACTTTCTAACATTTCATGAGCCATGTCTACAGCTCTTGAATGATAACAGCAACTCTTAAATGGGGGATAGTTTTAAAGGTTCTGGATTCATATCCGAACCATTTTTGAGTCAGAGCCCCAGGGCATGCAAGACTTATTTTTTGTTGAAAAGTTGTTCAATAAAACTTCCTGGTAAAGCATTACAACTAATAAAATATCAGAACCAGACACATGTATAAAAATTACAATCCTGTCTTTAGGTTCATTATTCTAGTATGCATTATTTTGAGTTGCCCTGCACTTATTGACAGTATATACCTAAAATAGATATGTAATAACATTCATGCGTGTTCTAGGCCCTCCTATGAATATAAAAATGTTGCTTGAGTAATGCATTTAGTTTCCTAGAGATTTTAAAGTAATTGGTAAATCTACAGTTATGGTTTGTCAAATTTCCAAAGATTTGAACAATTCCTGTCAACATTGTACTTTAAAAATTTTTTTTTTTTGTACACGAGTTTGTGTAAAGAAATTTTTTATTGCAGATCAAACTAATGTCAAATTTAAAGTGCAACCAGGAAGAATCAGTAAGAATCACAGGGGTTTTTCTGAATAATAATAATAATAATAATAAAAAAAAAAAAAAAAATTCTAGGACAAGCCACATCTTATGATGTTCTAGATAAAAATCATGTTTCAAGATAAAAAGTTCAGTTTCCTAAGTTAAATAAATGTAAAGATTAATGTCAAATGTTATTTAATAAAGTCTACTGCCATTACCCAAGAGGAATGAGGGTAGTGCGACTCCCCTGAGCACATTAGAGAGAGGAGCTTAGTACACGTCTTGCCCACCTCACCACAGCTACAACCACAACCAGCCCACCTACCTTTGCTACAATACATAGATGGGCTGGTGTGTTTTCATCCGCCATTCAAACTCCATTTTCTATGACATGCCATTAAATACTATTTGTACGACATTACCATTTTGACAATAAAATGATGGAAAAAAACATTAAATTTCAGTTACCTTTTCAAAATGCTTCTGATTGAGAGAAATAGTTCATTTGTTTTTTGAATATCAACATAGATATGGGCATTGTTCGGTGCCACCGTTTAACTGGAAAATACCCTTGAGTGTCATGTTCCAGCCTGTCCTGAGCCTACACCAGACAAAACCCTACACCATCCCTTCTGTACATAGGTTATATTGGTCACTGGATGAGTGCAAATAATGTAAAAAAAAAATGTATTGTCATGGAGATGAAGGTACTGTAGTTAAATTATGTTGTGACCAGGGCAGTTACTTGTGTAATTTTTGTGTAAAGTGATAAATGTGGATCATCAGCAATAAAAGAGAAGGGCAGAACCACCCCAACACTGCTGATACACTGATGCCTTTATGTGCACACTCACCCATGTGGCTTTTTTTTTTTTTTTTTAAATGCAGCAAAAATGAGGGCAAGTACAAAATAAATTGCATTAAATAAACTATTATACAATGATTTTAAAAGACAAGCAGATATGAGCACATTAAAGCATATTATTATGGTATAATACAGGATGATTTACCGTAGCATCAACTAAAAGTCGAGCAATGTGAATACACTTACTATAAATTGTGGTCGTTGCTGAATGTCTGAAGAGGCATGGTGTGACCCTGCTGGGTATAAGATGAAGTGGAGGGCTAGGGTTTCTGGGCTGAGGTGGATGGCTGGGGTTTGCAGGCTGAAGTGGATGGCTGGGGTTCCTAGGCTGAAGTGGATGGCTAGGGTTCCTGGGCAGAAGTGGATGACCAGGGTTCCTGGGTTGAAGTGGATGGCTGGGGTTTGTGGGCTGAGGTTGATACAGAGCTGTTACTTACAGAAGCCCTGAAGTATTGTCATGTGTGCCTGCTGTGTTTTACCCAGCAGTACTTTATTCAGCTGATAGTAGGGTATTATTGTTTGGTAAAACATCCAGTTTAGAGCAGCACTTCTAGATGTGTCATGGTCCTCTTCAGCAAAAAAAGTCCACAAGTTTAGCAGCAACATGGAAGTGCTCAAGTAGCTTTTGAAGTATTAACTGTTTCTCTGCAGGCTTTTCTTCCTTATCCTCTTCAACTGTCTAAGTCCCTTCTATCTGGGAATTCAGCTGTACTAACATTGCCTCTAGAGTTCGTTCTTCCTCTAATAGTTCACTGCCATCTTCTGACTGCATGTCTTGAAAGCCCTCACCTGGCAATGTCCCTGCCAGCTGAACAATTTCCTCAACTTGACACTCAACTGAGGGAAATCCTGTGAAATTATTCACCACACCAGGCCATAATTTTCTCCAGACTGCATTATTGTTGATTTTGGCACATTATCCCATGCACCTTTGATGTGGGGTTAGGCATCCACAATGTTGAATTTATGGCATAATTCTGGCACTCCAATCTTTGAGTCATTGTCCATTGCTGCAAGCAGTTTCTGCACCACTCAGCATGTCAGTATACTTAAATGACCTCATGATTCCTTGATCCAGTGGTTGTATCAATGATGTCATATTTGGTGATAAAAAAAAAATTAAAATTTAGGTTCAAATTAAGCAACAGGTCAGGATGAACATGGGAATTATCAGGAACATAAGAAAGGAGGAGCATTGCAAAAGGCCTACCAGCCACTTCAACCCATTGTCACAAGTTCAGTCTTGGTTAGATATTTTTAGCAAGTTATTTATATCCACTTTCTTTATCTGTATCTTCCAATTATAAGCGTCAATTATATCCCCTCCCTAATTTTATGCTTTTCCAGTGAGTGCCACTTCAATGCTCTCAGTCCATTCTCATAGGAATGGTTTCTGACACATGGGATCAACTTTCTCATCCTATGCATACTGAGAATCTGTCCTGTGTCTTAGGCACAGGAGATCATTCTCTCCTTTTTCTCCTACAATCATTAATAAAGTATGTTGGGTATTAAGGTAATAAAAGGCAGCGTATGTGGATGTATTTGTCTTCAAGACAGTGCTAGAGATGCTACGTATGTGATCTTGAGAGAATCTTATGGTGCCACCTCCCTCTGTCATTAGATCATGGAGTAACAGCAAGTGTTAAAAAAGGTCAATATTTGTAGGCTAGCATTCCATCCAGCACAATCAGGAATTTATTTAATAAGAAAAACACCACAAAGAAACTAGCACTTGACATTTCTAACCACCATGTATGGGGTGAAACAAACCATGTATGAGGTGAAATAAACTCCACATGGGAGAGACTTAGATACTTGGGAAAACACATCAGGGAACACAAGTACACATGATGAGGAATTACACACATATTAAGGGCCAGGAGAAGCTTGAATGTGAGAATCTTTCAGTGCAGAAAAAACTTCAGGAAGAAAATGATGCTCGAGCCAAACAACAAAGAATCCCTCAGTCATTCATGATGACTATTTTGACTGTCAGATAACAGGCAAAGTGGTTTTGTTTCTCTATTTTAAGGCACTTAGTTTGAACATAGTCACCTGTTGCATTAGTGCACAGCAGAAGATAAAATAAACCCAAGGTACATGGGAGGGGAACTTGCACACTTGTGCCACAGTGAAAGCTGGTCATGTTGGAGGGCAAGATAGCAAGGGAAAGATTATAATAAAAAAAAAGCACTAAACCTACCAGGGTCAGAAAGGGAAAGAGCCATCATGAAAGGTAACGACCTGGCTGAAAAGTGGAGATACAAAAAATGAATTGCGAACAGGTAGAAATACAATACCAGGACACATGAAATGTGGTGGTTCAGTATATATGTGTACATGTGTGCATAATCTTCTTTATGACTTAAGTAAACCTTATTATGCATGGTCATCACTACTGTGAGCAGAATGCTATCTGATGGAAAAGCCTGAGAATACTTTGAGAGTGGTGCTGGGCATCGAATGTTCTGCAACCCACAAACTGAAGATCAATCTTTAAATGGCCTGGATCCTTATAAATTCACAACCAATAGAAATAACAGGGAAAGAGGCTAGGAGACTAGCAAGGTCTTGTGAGAAGAAAGTAAACATCAAGTCACAAGTGTTCTGAAGATTGGAGCATTTGATAATGTATTGAGAAAGCCAAGACTTGGCGCAAGATCTATGTGAAACAAAATAATTTTGCCATTAAATTTATAACATTACTACCCTGTAACAATCTACTGTCCAAATCAAAGATTGAATGAGTGTGTGATTTCCAGAAGTGAATGCACAACAAAGCCATCATCAAAAAAGTTTGGAAGACATTCTAGCTACATTTCAAATTGGAAATTTTTCATCACTAACCTCTCCTTCCTCTTTGTTGGAGATTTCTGGTCCTTCACGATGCTATTAACTGGAATATCTTTAATCTGGAACCATGACCTCTTTAAATCCCCCCCCTTTTAAAATGGCTTATTCTGGAACTAGCCCAATGTTTAAGGAGGCATGTCTGTAATATAAAAAAAAAAAAAATGCCTTCAGCAACCTGAACAAAGTCATTCAGGATTTTTATACACAACATACATCAAATCCATTTTATGGAATATGTGGTGCTAGAAAATAACTTGCACCAGAAATTGGGGCTTCATTATGAGGAGCAACTTGAGATGACTGATTCATTCCAAATTTATTACAATTTCGTGATACTAACAGTAGAATTCAGCCACAAAGCACATTAAATGTGACTATTTCCATTTTTTCGTGAGTATTACACCTTGAAACAACTGTAATACAACTGTAATATAAAAGGATATTGTTATAGATATATGTTCTACAGCAGTATGGAAGGCACACAGGTATTATGGACACAATGTATATATACCCCAGAATATTCCCTTGAACCTAATTATACATGATAGGATATAAGATATCTATATAAAAGATATATAGATAGGAGTGAATGGAGATGAATGGTTTTTGGGACTTGACGAGCTGTTGGAGTGTGAACCTGGTAATATTTTGCGAAGGGATTTAAGGAAACTGGTTAGCCACACTTGAGTCCTGGAGGTGAGAAATATAATGCCTGCACTCATAAGAAGGGGTATGGAATATATGCTGTTTGGAATGACATCTAACCTGTCATATCTGTGCACCTCTGCCAAGACAGTGATTGGGTGTGAAAGATAGTGAAAGTGTTTCTTTTTTGGGTCACCCTGCCTTGGTGGGAGACGGCTGATATGTTAAAAAAAAAAAAAAAAAAAAAATATATATATATATATATATATATATATATATATATATATAATATATATAATATATATATATATATATATATATATATATATATTGGCAGTTTGGAGGGATATGTTGTGTATCTCTATACGTATATGCTTCTAAACTGTTGTATTCTGAGCACCTCTGCAAAAGCAGTGATAATGTGTGTGTGTGGTGAAAGTGTTGAATGATGATGAAAGTATTTTCTTTTTGGGGATTTTCTTTCTTTTTTTTGGGTCACCCTGCCTCGGTGGGAGACGACCGACTTGTTGAAAAAATATATATATATATATATATATAATATATATATATATATATATATATATATATAATATATATATATATATATATTATATATATATATATACATATATATATATATATAAAGATGCAATATCAGTATCCTATGGTGATGATTTAATGCATATACTAAGTATGAATGATACACAATCAATTTTAAAAGTATATATTACAATTAGTATTGAGATAACTAAGCCTCAGTTTTCATATACATACTTTCAAAATATAAACTATCATAAACTCCATTTTTACATGATAAAGGAATAAATTAAAAGTGAGCAGTCATCCGATCAATCTCCATTAAATCTTCAATTATATCATCAACTTTTGCACCTATCTTTGTTGCAATCTCAACTTTTTCTGGAGAAGGGAGGTGAAGAAAAGACCAAATGAGTTCAGCATCCAGAACAGAACGGGCTGGATTGGAGTTGAGCTTGTAACGACTCTGGAATGTGCGGCTAGCTTTTGGATTTAAACCTGAAAAAAAGGTGCAAATCACTACTAAAATTCCAAACAATAACACCATCTGGGGAAGATCTATGCTAAAACATATATGATTGATAATAAAGCATGATACTTTTTTAGTATAATGTACAGGTGTTTCTAGTCAATTAAGTGTTGATGCACTATAAACTTCCGTACGGTATTATGCTGTAGTGTACTCCATTTGTTAGGATAGGACACAATGAATGTTATCTAAGATTTTAATGTCATTTTCTGACAACTTTCCTTAAGACTATATTGTAATCAATCTTAGTCCAGGCCTACAATAATAAATTGAATGAAGTAGGTACAATAAACCTCACAAGAAACCAAACTAATTCACAAAATATCCATATTTTTGGAGAGAAAACATTTCATAATGTTTTCCTCCATCCAGAGTCATTATTAATTCACAACTGTGACTTGTCAATGATGACTTGACTTGACAATGGTCGAAGATGAACCGAAATGTCAAAAATTTCCTCTGAATTGTTTCAGCCTTGGTATTATGACTTTTATTCTTTAAAATAATTGCCTTTTATTTAAGCTTTACTTCTATTACTGAACAGTACTGAATATCCATCTTACCAGCAATATGTGGGAGGTGTTGGACCAGCAGGTTATATACCATAGAAAATCGTCGATATGTCCTCTCACTAACTGGCAAAACATATCCAATAGAACCATCCAATGTAGCCATCATAGTAATATGCCGCTTTTCCATGTTCTGACCTACTCGACGATCACTGGATACATCTCCTATTCTGCAGCGGATTCTGAAAGTTATGAAAATTAAAATCGATCAACACATTTACGACTAAAATCCACTTAAAGTTAACTTACTCATTCTTGAACCCTACATCTGACATCTTTGCTTATTAAAATGGGTTGTTGAGACAACTACTGAATGATGTAACAGTGACTGCATTTCCTTCCATGAGTCATCCTACCTTGGTGGCAAACTGCCGGAATGGTAGTAGAGTATTATTATTCAAAATAGGTATACTAAGGTTTTTAACCCCAATAAAATATCTACATAAACATGCAATAAAGATATCAAACATATCTGGATCTCTCGTCATAGCTGATTACCATATTTGAGGAAAAGCTGTGTGTTGGTTTGATGGTAAATACAGTAGACATGTTTCAGTTGCTGGGTGATGTGAGAAGGTACCTATATATCCTACAAGACCAGTCCTCCTTAAGTCACTACATGCAATATGAATAGCGCAGAACACAGCATAAGCTGATAATGCAGCTAAATATCACCACTGAAAATTTGAGGCAAATCAGATGACACTCACAAGTTATCACATGGGAACTAAAATCCCACTTTAATAAAACTGGCAAATTAGCATTACACAGATTCTGAAGAGAAGTTGAAAAGGTTGGTAAAGGATGTGTAATGTCACCATGGTTGTTTAATATATTTATAGATGGGGTTGTAAAAGAAGTAAATGCTAGGGTGTTCGGGAGAGGGGTGGGATTAAATTATGGGGAATCAAATTCAAAATGGGAATTGACACAGTTACTTTTTGCTGATGATACTGTGCTTATGGGAGATTCTAAAGAAAAATTACAAAGGTTAGTGGATGAGTTTGAGAATGTGTGTAAAGGTAGAAAGTTGAAAGTGAACATAGAAAAGAGTAAGGTGATGAGGGTATCAAATGATTTAGATAAAGAAAAATTGGATACAAATTGGGGAGGAGGAGTATGGAAGAAGTGAATGTTTTCAGATACTTGGAGTTGACGTGTCGGCGGATGGATTTATGAAGGATGAGGTTAATCATAGAATTGATGAGGGAAAAAAGGTGAGTGGTGCGTTGAGGTATATGTGGAGTCAAAAAACGTTATCTATGGAGGCAAAGAAGGGAATGTATGAAAGTATAGTAGTACCAACACTCTTATATGGATGTGAAGCTTGGGTGGTAAATGCAGCAGCGAGGAGACGGTTGGAGGCAGTGGAGATGTCCTGTCTAAGGGCAATGTGTGGTGTAAATATTAGCAGAAAATTCGGAGTGTGGAAATTAGGAGAAGGTGTGGAGTTAATAAAAGCTTTAAAGTCAGAGGGCAGAAGAGGGGTTGTTGAGGTGGTTTGGTCATTTAGAGAGAATGGATCAAAGTAGAATGACATGGAAAGCATATAAATCTATAGGGGAAGGAAAGAGGGGTAGGGGTCGTCCTCGAAAGGGTTGGAAAGAGGGGTAAAGGGGGTTTTGTGGGTGAGGGGCTTGGACTTCCAGCAAGCGTGCATGAGCGTGTTAGATAGGAGTGAATGGAGACGAATGATACTTGGGACCTGACGATCTGTTGGAGTGTGAGCAGGGTAATATTTAGTGAGGTATTGGGAAGATGGAAGGAATATTTTGAGGAATTGTTAAATGTTGATGAAGATAGGGAAGCTGTGATTTCGTGTATAGGGCAAGGAGGAATAACATCTTGTAGGAGTGAGGAAGAGCCAGTTGTGAGTGTGGGGGAAGTTCGTGAGGCAGTAGGTAAAATGAAAGGGGGTAAGGCAGCCGGGATTGATGGATAAAGATAGAAATGTTAAAAGCAGGTGGGGATATAGTTTTGGAGTGGTTGGTGCAATTATTTAATAAATGTATGGAAGAGGGTAAGGTACCTAGGGATTGGCAGAGAGCATGCATAGTTCCTTTGTATAAAGGCAAAGGGGATAAAAGAGAGTGCAAAAATTATAGGGGGATAAGTCTGTTGAGTGTACCTGGTAAAGTGTATGGTAGAGTTATAATTGAAAGAATTAAGAGTAAGACGGAGAATAGGATAGCAGATGAACAAGGAGGCTTTAGGAAAGGTAGGGGTGTGTGGACCAGGTGTTTACAGTGAAACATATAAGTGAACAGTATTTGGATAAGGCTAAAGAGGTGTTTGTGGCATTTATGGATTTGGAAAAGGCGTATGACAGGGTGGATAGGGGGCAATGTGGCAGATGTTGCAAGTGTATGGTGTAGGAGGTAGGTTACTGAAAGCAGTGAAGAGTTTTACGAGGATAGTGAGGCTCAAGTTAGAGTATGTAGGAAAGAGGGAAATTTTTTCCCAGTAAAAGTAGGCCTTAGACAAGGATGTGTGATGTCACCGTGGTTGTTTAATATATTTATAGATGGGGTTGTAAGAGAAGTAAATGCGAGGGTCTTGGCAAGAGGCGTGGAGTTTAAAAGATAAAGAATCACACACAAAGTGGGAGTTGTCACAGCTGCTCTTTGCTGATGACACTGTGCTCTTGGGAGATTCTGAAGAGAAGTTGCAGAGATTGGTGGATGAATTTGGTAGGGTGTGCAAAAGAAGGAAATTAAAGGTGAATACAGAAAGAGTAAGGTTATGAGGATAACAAAAAGATTAGGTGATGAAAGATTGAATATCAGATTGGAGGGAGAGAGTATGGAGGAGGTGAACGTATTCAGATATTTGGGAGTGGACGTGTCAGCGGATGGGTCTATGAAAGATGAGGTGAATCATAGAATTGATGAGGGAAAAAGAGTGAGTGGTGCACTTAGGAGTCTGTGGAGACAAAGAACTTTGTCCTTGGAGGCAAAGAGGGGAATGTATGAGAGTATAGTTTTACCAACGCTCTTATATGGGTGTGAAGCGTGGGTGATGAATGTTGCAGCGAGGAGAAGGCTGGAGGCAGTGGAGATGTCATGTCTGAGGCAATGTGTGGTGTGAATATAATGCAGAGAATTCGTAGTTTGGAAGTTAGGAGGAGGTGCGGGATTACCAAAACTGTTGTCCAGAGGGCTGAGGAAGGGTTGTTGAGGTGGTTCGGACATGTAGAGAGAATGGAGCGAAACAGAATGACTTCAAGAGTGTATCAGTCTGTAGTGGAAGGAAGGCGGGGGAGGGGTCGGCCTAGGAAGGGTTGGAGGGAGGGGGTAAAGGAGGTTTTGTGTGCGAGGGGCTTGGACTTCCAGCAGGCATGCGTGAGCGTGTTTGATAGGAGTGAATGGAGACAAATGGTTTTTAATACTTGACGTGCTGTTGGAGTGTGAGCAAAGTAACATTTATGAAGGGATTCAGGGAAACCGGCAGGCCGGACTTGAGTCCTGGAGATGGGAAGTACAGTGCCTGCACTCTGAAGGAGGGGTGTTAATGTTGCAGTTTAAAAACTGTAGTGTAAAGCACCCTTCTGGCAAGACAGTGATGGAGTGAATGATGGTGAAAGTTTTTCTTTTTCGGGCCACCCTGCCTTGGTGGGAATCGGCCGGTGTGATAATAATAATAAAATATAATATAATATTCAGGGAAACCGGTTATTTTCATATAGTCGGACTTGAGTCCTGGAAATGGGAAGTACAATGCCTGCACTTTAAAGGAGGGGTTTGGGATATTGGCAGTTTGGAGGGATATGTTGTGTATCTCTATACGTATATGCTTCTAAACTGTTGTATTCTGAGCACCTCTGCAAAAGCAGTGATAATGTGTGAGTGTGGTGAAAGTGTTGAATGATGATGAAAGTATTTTCTTTTTGGGGATTTTCTTTCTTTTTTTTTGGGGTCACCCTGCCTCGGTGGGAGACGGCCGACTTGTTGAAAAAAAAAAAAAAAAAAAAAAAGAAAAAGAAGGAAATAAAAACTGAACATAGGAAATAGAAAGGCATTGAGTAAAAAAAAAAAAATCTAGGTAATTGAAGGATGTAAATATGTTTGGATAGTGGAAGTGAACTTTTTGGTGGATGGGTCTAAGAAAGATGAGGTGAACCATACAACAGACAAAGGAAAAAAAGTGGGTGGTGTGTCAAGGATCTGTGGAGAACAAGAACTTTATCCATATACGTAACAATGTTAATGAATGGGTGTGAAGAATGGGTTTCAAATGTTGCAGCAAGGAGGAGGCAAGTGGCAGTGGAGATGTTTTATTCAACGGCAATGTGTGGTGTAAATATTATGCCGAGAATTTGGAGCAAAGATTAAAAGGTGTGGGATCACCAGGAGTATAATTCAGAAAGCTGAGAAAGGGTTGCTGATGGAGTTTGGACATTTCAGAGGCTGAAGCAAAATAGGATGATCAGGAGGGTATATAAATCTGGAGTGGTAGGAGGGAGGTGGTAAGGGTCATCCCAGGAAGGGTTGGAGAGAGTAAAGGTTGTTTTGAGTGCTAGGGACATGAACATCCAACAGGCTTATGTAAGCATATTACACTGGATTGGAGGCAAGTGGTTTTTATGACATGTGCTGTTGGAGTATGAGCAAGGTAACATTTATGAAAGAATCCATGGAAACTGGTTAGCTGGACTTGAGTCCTGGAGGTGGAAATTAGTGCCTACACTCCACAAGAGCAGTGGGAATGTTGCATTTGGCAGATAATTTGAATTGTGATATCAGCACACATCTGTAAATTATTATTATTATAATCATGGGGGAGCGCTAAACCCAACACATCTGGAAATACAGATATTTAATGAATGATGGTGACAGTGTTTCCTTTGGGTTATCCTGCTTCGACAAGAGACAGCTGTTGAGGTAAAAAAAAAAAAAGTTAAAAAACTAGTAAAGCCAATTAGCAGATGTTGCAGTACAGAATACAAGTTACTGTAATTACTGTTATACTTAGGGGGAAAGTCAACAAACCCAAACATGGATAAAGTCAGAAAATTATCAGGGTTAGTAAAATAACCTGTACCCTAGCCATGTCATTATCCATAATTAATGGAATGTCTTTATTGCCAATTAAGTTATTTTAAGGTAAAATCTTTCCATTTTTTCAATGAACTGGCTGTATCCTACCAAGGCAGGGTCTCTCTCCTTGTGTATACTACTAAAATAGAAGTACTTTTTGAAAAGGCAATTGTATTTTACTGTGAAACAAATACCTTACTGGTTTTACCCATACATCATAAGTTTTCTTAGAGTAAATTTAATTAACTTCCTATGTGAGTCTTACCTAAAGAAACAATTTACATGAGAACCCAAATGAAAGTCTCCTTTCCGTATGAGGCGCGTCCCACCTGCACTCTCATGAGACTCTGGATTATACGTAAACACCACTAAATTTCTGTCGGCATCACTAGCTATGAAAGCCAAAGAAGTGTTGTCCACAAGATACTGAATACCATAGACCTGGAGAGGCTTTAAGTCCTGTAGTAAAGAGTAGTCGTTAGTATATGAATTAGTATTATGGTACCTTATATATAGTATTTTTCAACATCAACATTTGTTAAAAATAAATAGTAAAAATATATGTTCAATCATTTATCACAATTTTTATTTATGAAGAAGAGGGAAGATGCGGAGTACTGAGGGAAAAAATTATTCAAGAATATGCATTAATTAATATTGAGAATTAAAAGGCAATATCCTTGCTCTTTTTATACAAATCAAAGGAAATTAAAGAAAACTCTGAAATTCTATAGCTTTTTACCCTGGAGACAAGAGAGAGTGTTCTGTTCTCTTCTTGGAAACGTAACAGAAGAATAGACTTGCAGATGTCGGCAGCAAGAATAAGACTCTTAATGCAGGTCAACTGGTGCACGTAGATCTGAGTATCTATAAATGCTATGCCCACCAAATCTGTGTTCTTCAACTGCCAGATATACACCTGAAAAGATAATATAAGTTATTTTTAAAAGCAAAGCATTAAGGTTAAAAAACTGGATGTACTGCATGTGAGACATCCAAGCTAATTTATAGACAAAAGACAAATATGCATGTGTGCAACTTTGTTTTTATTTTTTTTGTTAATCAGTAACAAAAAAGAAGTAACAACAATGATACAAAGAGACTGAATTAAACTATGCTTTCACTTAGGCAGTTTACTGCCCACAGGTGACAGGGCTGGCAATAAACACACGTGTGTACATGCGTTCTCCATGGGGAAGTGGAACAGAATTCTTCCTCCGTAAGCCATGCGTGTCGTAAGAGGCGACTAAAATGCCGGAGCAAGGGGCTAGTAACCCCTTCTCCTGTATAAATTACTAAATTTAAAAAGAGGAACTTTCGTTTTTCTTTTTGGGCCACCCTGCCTTCGTGGGATACGGCTGGTGTGTTGAAAGAAAGAAAGAAAGTGTACATGCGTGTGTGTATGTGTGCGTGTTTTAAAATGTCATCCTTATTATGAGTACAAAGGTGAACTGAGAAAAGAACTAAAAAATGATAGCCAGAAGAATTAAACTGTTAATATGAAACTAAAGTTATAGGGATATGAAAGCATAGGCACACCTCAATACAGGCAGTAAGAAAGCCATAATCAAAAGCAGGAACTGAGTAACAATAGCAACATTATCTCCTAATACTTTCACTTGCTCAGTATATATCATTCTAAATCTGTCCACTCTGCTTCCACTCACAAGTCCCCTCACCTTTTGTCCAATGGCTGACACAAGGAGGCCACGGCAATGAGCTAAAGCCGTGATTGGTCCCTTCTGCTCGCCTTCGTATAGCATTTTTAAACGATTTTTGGTGAGTGGCTGTCCTGGCTCGGGCACAACATCAATAACGTCGAAAATCAGGATGCGTCCTCGGCAAGTAATATCTTCACCAAAGCTGAAAATTAAGAGCTTAGTTCAGATTGTACAAAAAGTAAGATAACACATTACAGAAATGTAGAAAATTTACAAGGAAGAAATACAAATGAAAAGAAATTATATACTAGTAAACAGAATAAGAGCAGAGTCAGAACTAGATGGATAAACAATGAGAAGAATTTTGCCTCCACTCTCTCCTATCTAACGTACTCACATGTTAGATAGGAGAGAGTAGAGGCAAGTGGTTTTTATGACTTGACGTGCTGTTGGAGTGTGAGCAAAGTAACATTTATGAAGGGAGTCAGGGAAACTGGTTAGCTGGACTCGAGTCCTGGAGGTGGGAAGTACAGTGTATGTGCACTCTGAAGGAGAGGTGTAAATATATTGCAGTGTTTTAACTGTTGTGTCAGCATGCCTCTGGCAAGACAGTGATTGAGTGAGTGATGATCATGAAAGTATTTCTTCTTTTTTGGGTCATCCTGCCTCGGTGGGCAATGGTCAATGTGTTAATAAGATAAAATTAATCAAGATAGATGTTGACAATTTCATAAAACTAATTAACATAAATAATTTAGTTACCATAAGCAAAATATAACTGAATGATGAGTCTTCAGAATTACTAATAAGAATGACGAAATTTACCAAAACCAGATATGATACTGGGTTCAAGATTAACAAAATTAAAAGTAGGGGTGCTGTAAATACTATTAGACAACAATATATGAACATCAGAAAGACCAATACTTTTCAACTTTCTACCAACAATATGAGAAATATTGCTGAAACAAATGTGCTGGTAACAGTCTTCAAGAGAAAGCATTACAGGTTTCTAATTACTATTATAATCAAAAGTAAGCATTAAACCCACAAGGTTCATACAGCTACAGGTTCCTAAAAGTGCTGTGATAGTTTTATAAGTTTGTGGCCTACAAGTAGCAAAAATATTTCTAAGAAGCCCAACCTCAGACTAGGCTGCAAGAGTAGAAAAACTATATAGAGACTGGTGTTATGCAGGTTTCTTCATTGCAGGGTAATATGTATAGTGGAGAAATGTGCCATAACTTTATAAACTATGTGATAATTCTTCTTCTTTCAACGTACCAGCCGTATCCCACTGAGGCGGGGTGGCCCAAAAGGAAAAACCAAAGTTTCGCCTTTTAAATTTAGTAATATATACAGGAGAAGGGGTTACTAGCCCCTTGCTCCCGGCATTTTAGCCGCCTCTTACAACACGCATGGCTTACAGAGGAAGAATTCTGTTCCACTTCCCCATGGAGATAACAGGAAATAGACAAGAACAAGAACTAGAAAGTAAATAGAAGAAAACCCAGAGAGGTATGTATATATATGCTTGTACATGTATGTGTAGTGTGACCTAAGTGTAAGTAGAAGTAGCAAGATGTACCTGAAATCTTGCATGTTTATGAAACAGAAAAAAGGACACCAGCAATCCTACCATCATGTAAAATAATTACAGGCTTTCGTTTTACACTCACTTGGTAGGAGGGTAGTACCTCCCTGGGAAGTTGTTGTGTACCAACCTACTACCTATAATGTGATAATTGTAAACCATAATTTTAGAAATATAGTAGTAGGTTGGAAGGCAGCAACCGCCCAGGGAGGTACTACCGTCCTGCCAAGTCAGTGTAAAACAAAAGCCTGTAATTGTTTAACATGATGGTAGGATTGCTGGTGTCCTTTTTTCTGTTTCATAAACATGCAAGATTTCAGGTACGTCTTGCTACTTCTACTTACACTTAGGACACACTATACATACATGTATGTACATGCATATACATATATACATACCCCTCTGGGTTTTCTTCTATTTTCTTTCTAGTTCTTGTTCTTGTTTATTTCCTCTTATCTCCATGGGGAAGTGGAACAGAATTCTTCCTCCATAAGCCATGCGTGTTGTAAGAGGCGACTAAAATGCCGGGAGCAAGGGGCTAGTAACCCCTTCTGCCGTATATATTACTAAATTTAAAAGGCGAAACTTTCGTTTTTCCTTTTGGGCCACCCCACCTCAGTGGGATATGGCTGGTGCATTGAAAGAAAGAAAGAACGGTTTGAAAAAATACTGAAATCATACCAATAGGTTGTGCCAAGGGCAAGGTAGCCCCTAAGACCAGATCTGTCTCCCTCATAGGCTAGGATAACATTCTTGAAGCAAGTGACATGCTCCCAAGGTTCTAAGTAGTAGTCTGTGTTGGGGATCATCTGCAAAAGAAAATCTTCATTAACATAAGTCTATAACAAGAAAATGTGCACTTGGAAAAAAAAAAAAAACATTAACCCTTTCATTGTCCAGATCCCCGAAATTAATATTACTCTCAGAGTCTACTTTCGTTTTCCTTTTTAGGTGCTTTGCCTCAGTGGAATAACACCACTGTGTTAAAAAAAAAAAATAGATGCCACTATGCAAGAGGAAGAAGTAGACAAATTACATGACCTTTTAACTCAGCAATGAAAGCTTACCTGCCAGTTGACAGGAGAGAAGAGCTGGATTGAGAATATAGGTGCCTGCACTTGGATGAATCTCTCATCTCTCTCCTCAATAACTTCCTCCTAAGATGGAAAGGAGATTAAAGTACACACGTAAAATGTACTACATATAAAAATATTGGGAAAAGTATGGGTATGTAGACACAATATGTAGAATAAATGTTTATTGGACAGTTTTGTTCAAGATAATGCTTTATCAAGTCATGATTGGGACAATATTTCATTTATGTTTAAGGGAGAGCTTTAACAAGTCATGACTTGATAAAGCTCTACCAAGAGCAAAAAATAATCCCAATAAAAGCTTCTCCTGCACATTGCATCTTTATACACATACCTATCAACATTATGTCTGTACAGTCATGGGAAAACCATTAAAAGGATCCAGTAATATAATTAACAATATTTAAGTTGGAAAGGATACTAAGTATGCAAGAAAGATTGAAGATTTTTCCAAATAAAATATTATACTGCTCTGGTGATATAATTATCACTTGAAAAAGAGAATGCTGTGAAATCTAGCTATGAGTCAGTAGAACATACAAACACCAAATTTAATAATAACATAGGGTGGACACATTACATAAAAGAAGTCAAAAAAATCACATTACAGTGGACCCTCGTTTCTCGTAAGCATCAAAATTCGTAATTTTCACAAATCGTAACTTTTTTTGTCAAAATATTGACTCACGAATTGTCATTTGACTCGCAAATAGTCGTTCGTCCCAAACGCATACAAGTGGCCTGAACAGCCCCACACACCATTCACAGTCAGTGCGCCATTGTTTATCAGAGAATGACTGTTACCCCATGTGTTCATATGATACATTTCATAATATTCCATTCCTTTTTGTGCTTACAACTGCTAAATAAGCCACCATGGACCCAAAGAAAGCTCCTAGTGCCAGCCCTTTGGTAAAGGTGAGAAACACGATAGAATTAAAGAAAGAACTCATAGCAAAGTACCAAAGTGGAGGAGGAAGAGAGAGGGGAGAATGTGCCTTCTTCAGTGATTCTATGATATGTACGATAATAAAGCAGGACGAGTCGATAAAGGCTATAGCGCCAGCCAGCGATAAAGTGTAGCATTAACAGTGTAGCAAGTAAGTTAAGTGATTAATTGATAGAAAAAGGACAGCACGAAACTAACTCCTCCAATGTTATTGGAGGTACTATAAGGGCCACTGACAACACCGCCACCTCTGATGCCGCCTTCACCATCACTATGTAAGGCTTGTGCACTCAGTGGCCCTTATACACCCAACAACAACACAACACAACACCATTTGTGACATACATAATGACATATTTTATTCATTCTAGTGTATATGTCATGTTTCTAAATTATTAATATTGTTTATTATATCATATTAGGTGTAGGGTTAATACATATTAGTGTCATATTGAAAGACTATCTTGTCCTGTCTCCAAACTCACTCCCCTGCCACCGCCACAATTCCTAACATACATAATGACATATTTTATTCATACACCAACAAGAGTCTTCAATAAAGGTAAGTGTGATATTATTTTTTATTCTTCATGTCTCATTGTTTTCTATGTATGTAAATCTATATTTCATGTAAAAAAAATATTTTTTTTTTGTTAATACTTTTGGTCTGGAATGGATTAGTTGGATTTACATTATTTCTTATGGGGAAAATGGTTTCACAAATCGTCAATTTTGCCATTAGTCACACTCTCTGGAACAGATTAATTACAAAAAATGAGGGTCCACTGTACTGAAGAAAACTGAACGAGGGAATTGATAAAAATGAGATACATGTATAACATATAGGGGAACAACAGAGATACCTCATTTGAATCACTCCCTCATAAACTGGTTACAGAATGAAATGAGCTGTAGAAAAGCAGGAGTTCATCAGATCTTACCTTATCATCCCCATTAAACTTCCAGATCTTGAGGGTGGGTTCCGAACTTGAAGTGACAACACAGTAGGTTTTTGTTTCCAAATGATGAACAATAAAATGAGGAGTACATCTTAGTGGAACCTTGCGCACTGGCCAAGGAGCATCATAGGACAGGATTGTGGGTAGCAAGCAGATCCGTAGAGAGTCCTGCAACACATTCCATGTATATAAATTAAAGCATGAAATTTATATAATTTTATAATGGAGTTTTACTGGGAAATGAACTTCATTCAATTGTACCTCTTTAAAAAAAAAAAAAGGACCATTTCTGGAACCAATCCATGGCCCTGAACAAAGCTTGTCTGTAATAAAAATATGAGCACTTCATACATTTACGTAGGTTACAAAACTAATTATTATTATTATTATTATTATTATTATAATTGTCCATGGGGAAGTGGAACAGAATTCTTCCTCCGTAAGTCATGCGTGTTGTAAGAGGCTACTAAAATGCCGGGAGCAAGGGGCTAGTAACCCCTTCTCCTGTATACGTACATTACTAAATTTTAAAAATAGAAACTTTAGTTTTTCTTTTTAGGTCACCTTGCCTCGGTGGGATATGGCCGGTTTGTTGAAAAAATAATAACAGTAATAATAATCCTAGAGAGTAGGCTGGCAAACAGCAACCACCCAGGGAGGAACTACTGTCCTGCCAAGTGAGTGTGAAACAGAAGCCTGTGATTGTTTTACACGACGGTAGGATTGCTGGTGTCTTTTTTCTGTCTCATAAACACGTGGGATAACAGGTATATCTCACTACTTCTACTTACACTCAGGTCACAGTACACATGCATGTACATGCACATACTAGGGCCCCACTTATACAGCAGGTTAGGTTCCAGGCTTCCGCCAATACGCCGCAAAGATGACATCGCCGCAAAGCAGATACGTACCTAACTATTTTATCAAAACTAAATTATAAATGCATGTAAATGCCAGATAACAAGTTTACACTAACATATAAGAAGTTAGCAATAGAACTAGGCATTAAAAACCATAAAAAGTATAATACACATACAGTACACTCATTATTTACCTCAAAATATTTCTAGTCTTAATGTAGGGCAAAAGGTGAGTAGTATTTATTGTAAGAAATCAGGTGTGGAGGTATGGTAGCCCTATGTCCACCCCACCCACACATAACATACTACGATGCTTAAAGCACCCTAGAATGATAAAATGCATATACAGTACACTCATTACTTACCTTAAAATATTTGTAGTCTTAATGGTCTTAATGTAGGGTGAGAGGTGAAAAGTATTTATTTGTAGAAAGTCAGGTGTGGGAGAGGGTAGCCCGCCTGGCCACCCCACCTACTACGACATTTAAGGCGCCCTAAAGCGATAAAATGCATATACATGTACAGTACGCTCATTACTTACCTTAAAATATTTGTAGTCTTAATGTATGGTGAGAGGTGAGTAAGCGAGATAAAAACGAATAAATGAGAGACAGAGAGAACGAGTAAGAGGAGAGAGCCGCAGAGTACGTATGTAAACAAACGCGTCTGGTTATGGTTGATACACGTTCATACAAACACCTTACATTGTGTACAAGTTGTCTGCACAGTGGTACAGTAGAATAAATAAAGAGCAACACTTACATTCTCATGTAACATCATTTTTAGAAGGAATGATGCTCTGACAAGTTAGTACAAAATAAATAAACAGCAACACTCCCATTCTCATGCAACATACCATTTTTAGAGTGAATGATGATATTATTATTATTATAAGCACAAAAAAAAGAAGCACTAAACCCACAAGGGTCATGAATAGCTATAGATAAGGGCATACAAAAGGAATATTTTTCTACAGTTAAGTAACTGGTGTTTAAATAGAGAAAATGTAATTCTTCCGACACTCCTACAAACCGCTTGATAAACAAATCTCATATTTGTCAACTTTTATACTGTGGGTGTATGTATCATGTTTATATGTGATGTAGCGTGTTTATTATATAATTTTGAAAAAATATCGTAGTTGGATTAATGGAAATGTCTACGTTAACATAATATATGACATTTAAAGCACCCAAGAGATTATTAAATGGCGCCAAGAGTAGAAAGACTCTTAGTGATTTTAATGTGTACCTGCACACCAGCATAGTGTGTAAGTATATTTAGATACAGGTACACATAAGTACATATAATTATCAGAGTAGTATATATAAAATATGATATAACTTTAAAACACTTGAAATTTTGGAAAATTTCCAGACATAATAGAGAGATGTGCTCACTAAGAACATAAACAAACTAGGTGGGGCGCACTGTATTAGAAAGACTGGGAGATGTATAGCAAGTTTTAGTCATAATTTGAAATTACTGAATTAGCGGAACGCCATAAAGCGGGGCCTTACTGTATATTTACACACCCATCAGGTTTTCTTTATTTTCTTAAGAGTTATTCTTCTTTAATTCCTCTTATCTCCGCAGAAATGTGGAAAAAATTATTCCTTCAAAAGCCATGCATATCATAAGAGGCAACTTAAATGCTGGGAGCAAGGGGCTAGTAACCCCTTCTCCTGTATAAATTACTAAATGTAAAAAGAAAGACTTGTTTTTCTTTTTGGGTCACCCTGCTTTGGTGGGATATGGCCAGTTTGTTAAAAAAATTAATGATAAATAATAAATGAATCATAACTGAAGGAGACCTCCATGGGGAAGTGGAGAAGAATCCTTCCTCCGTAAGCCATGTGTCATAAGAGGAGACTAAAATGCCGGGAGCAAGGGGCTAGTAACCCCTTCTCTTGCATAAATTATTAAATGTAAAAAGAAAATTTTTTACAGTTTACTCCTTTTTATGGGTTAACCTGCCTCAGTAGGAGATGACTGGTGTGTTGAAAATAATAATAATAATAATAATAATAATAAATAATTGTAGATGAATAGTTCAGAGAACCGACATGTTGCTGAATTAGACACATGTGCAACTCTTGGGTATCTTTATTGAGGAAAACGTTTTGCCACACAGTGGCTTCATCAGTCCAAACAAAGGAGAGACTTGAAGAACAGGAGGAGAATGAGGTAATCAGTCCTTCAGCCTTGAGTCGATGTGGTCAGTCCATCAATCTTGAATAGAATACAGTATATGAGCGGAGAAGCAGCTTATAAACCATAGACAGGTGAGGGGCAGCAGTCGTAGGTGGTATCACATTTGTCCAATGTGGAAGTAGGTCGTGCCCAAGGGTTAGGCAAGTGAAGAATTCCCAAGTGTTAAGTTCCCAAGAAGTTGCAGTGTCTGACAGGATTGTAGATGAATGGTTCAGAGAACCGACATGTTGTTGAATTAGACACATGTGCAACTCTTGGGTATCTTTATTGAGAAAAACGTTTCGCCACACAGTGGCTTCATCAGTCCAAACAAAGGAGAAACTTGAAGAACAGGAGGAGAATGAGGTAATCAGTCCCTCAGCCTTGAGTCGATGTGGTCAGTCCATCAATCTTGAATAGAATATGGTATATGAGCGGAGAAGCAGCTTATAAACCGTAGACAGGTGAGCGGCAGCAGTCGTAGGTGGTGTCACATTTGTCCAATGTGGAAGTAGGTCGTGCCCAAGGGTTAGGCAAGTGAAGAATTCCCAAGTATTAAGATCCCAAGAAGTTGCAGTGTCTGACAGGATTGTAGATGAATGGTTCAGAGAACCGACATGTTGTTGTATTAGACACATGTGCAACTCTTGGGTATCTTTATTGAGGAAAACGTTTCGCCACAAAGTGGCTTCATCAGTCCAAACAAAGGAGAAACTTGAAGAACAGGAGGAGAATGAGGTAATCAGTCCCTCAGCCTTGAGTCGATGTGGTCAGTCCATCAATCTTGAATAGAATATGGTATATGAGTGGAGAAGCAGCTTATAAACCGTAGACAGGTGAGGAGCAGCAGTCGTAGGTGGTGTCACATTTCGTTCAATGTGGAAGTAGGTGGTGCCCAAGGGTTAGGCAAGTGAAGAATTCCCAAGTATTAAGATCCCAAGAAGTTGCAGTGGGACTGATTACTTCATTCTCCTCCTGTTCTTCAAGTTTCTCCTTTGTTTGGACTGATGAAGCCACTGTGTGGCGAAACGTTTTCCTCAATAAAGATACCCAAGAGTTGCACATGTGTCTAATTCAACAACAATAATAATAATAATAATAATAATAATAATAATAATAATAATCTGTATTTCAGCACGATACAATGTTTGTAGAGAGATGGGTGGCATTTATGTGTGCCTGCAAAAAGCCCATTGCAGAGCATTTTGGGCAAACTTAAGCCTAATCACACTAAAATGGCAATAACTAATATATATATGGTTGCTAATAATGACAAGCCTTAGTTACAAAAAGGAGAAGAGCATAAATTTTGTGAAGTGTGTCCCTAGTTACAGAAAATGGGAGGATGAGTTTGACTAGGATGTGCCAAGTATGGTGGACAGGAGTAAAAATAGACACACCCCAGAACCCAAGAAGCCATCTTCCCTCTCAAACACACAACAAAAACAGTTCCTCTGCCCACTGGCTTCTGGTGAGCTGCCTTTCCCTCTAGAATGTTAATTCAGTGTGTCATTTACCATCAATACTGACAATATAATTGTGTAAAATTGTGGTTTTTACCAATAGAAGATTCAATCTGCCTGTTGCTCAGATTGTGTAATAAAAATAAAGGCCTTAAAATGTCTCCAAATAATGTAAACTGCACCTCAATTTAATTATCTAATACACTCACTCGAAAGACATTTGTAATCAAGACATAAAATACAATTGTCTGCATGTGGGAATACTGGAACATACCAGATTACAGTACTCTATAGTACTTCATTAAGTGACACTCAATATGATTCAGCAAATTTGAAAACAATTTGGATATTTTAATGAAGATGCACTGAACATAAAAAGAACATTATCTGTAATTCTGGTAAACATGCATAGTGAAATATTACAGTATTATCTTGAAAATATTGTCCACAACTGAAAAATCTAGCTAGCTGCTTTCACCAGGAAGAAGATATAATTTCACTAGATAATGTAAGTACATAATATCTAATTTTTTTACTGTTTTACATACATACATACATACATTAGACACATAGGCAACAGTTAGGCAACTTTATTCCGAAACGTTTCGCCTACACAGTAGGCTTCTTCAGTCGAATACTGTGTAGGTGAAACGTTTCGGAATAAAGTTGCCTAACTGTTGCCTATGTGTCTTACCTACCAACCTGTCAGTATTGTATACCATTTTGATGTTCACATACATAATACACACAATTATAAATATATATATATATATAATATATATATATATATATATATATATATATATATATATATATATATTTTTTTTTTTTTTTTTCAACAAGTCAGCCGTATCCCACTGAGGCAGGGTGACCCAAAAAGAAAGAAAATCCCCAAAAAGAAAATACTTTCATCATCATTCAACACTTTCACCTCACTCATACATAATCACTGTTTTTGCAGAGGTGCATAGAACACAACAGTTTAGAAGCATATACTTATAAAGATACACAACATATCCCTCCAAACTGCCAATATCCCAAACCCCTCCTTTAGAGTGCAGGCATTGTACTTCCCATTTCCAGTACTCAAGTCTGGCTATATAAAAATAACCGGTTTCCCTGAATCCCTTCATTAAATATTACCCTGCTCACACTCCAACAGCTCATCAGGTGTCAAATACCATTCGTCTCCATTCACTCCTATCTAACACGCTCACGCACGCTTGCTGGAAGCCCAAGCCCCTCGCCCACAAAATCTCCTTTACCCCCTCCCTCCAACCTTTTCGAGGACGGCCCCTACCCCGCCTTCCTTTCCCTACAGATTTATACGCTCTCCATGTCATTCTACTTTGATCCATTCTCTCTAAATGATCAAACCACCTCAGCAACCCCTCTTCAGCCCTTTGACTAATACTTTTATTAACTCCACACCTTCTCTTGATTTCCACACTCTGAATTCTCTGCATAATATTTACACCACACATTGCCCTTAGACAGGACATCTCCACCGCCTCCTTGCAGCAGCATTTACAACCCAAGCTTCACACCCATTATAAGAGTGTTGGTACCACTATACTTTCATACATTCCCTTCTTTCCCTCCATAGATAATGTTTTCTGTCTCCACATATACGTCAAAGCACCACTCACCTTTTTTCCTTCATCAATTCTATGGTTAACCTCATCCTTCATAAATCCATCTGCCGACACGTCAACTCCCAAATATCTGAAAACTTTCACTTCTTCCATACTCCTCCTCTCCAATTTGATATCCATTTTTTCTTTATCTAAATCATTTGATACCCTCATCACCTTACTCTTTTCTATGTTCACTTTCAACTTTCTACCTTTACACACTCTCCCAAACTCATCCACTAACCTTTGCAACTTTTCTTTAGAATCTCCCATAAGCACAGTATCATCAACAAAAAGTAACTGTGTCAATTCCCATTTTGTATTTGATTCCCCATAGTTTAATCCCACCCCTTTCTCCAACACCCTAGCATTTACTTCTTTTACAACCCCATCTATAAATATATTAAACAACCATGGTGACATTACACATCCCTGTCTAAGACCCACCTTTACTGGGAAGTAGTCTCCCTCTCTTTTACACACCCTAACCTGAGCCTCACTATCTTCATAAAAACTCTTTGCAGCATTTAGTAACTTACTACCTATTCCATATACAGTGGACCCCTGACTTACGATATTAATCCATTCCTGAGAGCCCATCCTAAGACGAAATGATTGTAGGTTGAATTAATTTTCCCCATAAGAAATAATGGAAATCAAATTAACCCATTCAAGACACCCAAAAGTATGAAATTTTTTTTTTTTACCACATGAAATATATATTTTCCTATGCACAAAAAGGATACATGCACAGTAGTAGAGTAGTACATGCACAATATATATTGTGCATGTACTACTCTACTAAATGAAGAATAAATGACACCTTTATTGAAGATGTAGTGATGAGACACTGTTTGTGTCCTGGGAGTGCCTTTTCCTCCTGAGTAATGTACGTCCTGTTTGGCATTTTCTTCCAGAACAGGCCTCATCACACTGTGTATGCCACTACGATTCTTAAATCTCTCAAACCAACCTTTGCTGGCCTTAAATTCACCAATATGAGCACTAGTTCCAGGCATTTTTTCCTGTTCACCTGGGTGTTAGTTGACTGGTGTGGGTCGCATCCTGGGAGACAAGATTATTAAGAACCCCAATGGAAATAAGTTAGACAGTCCTTGATGACACACTGACTTCAATGTAAACACTTGATCTACATATCTCCTACCCACTCTAAAACCTCCTTGCTCATCTGCAATCCTACATTCTGTCTTGCTTCTAATTCTTTCAATAATAACCCTGCCATACACTTTTCTTGGTATACTCGGTAAACTTATTCCTCTATAATTTTTACAATCTTTTTGTCCCCCTTCCTTTTATATAAAGGAATTATACATGCTCTATGCCAATCCCTAGGTACCTCCCCCTCTTTCATACATTTATTAAACAAAAAAATCCAACATATTCATGAAAGTAATCTATTTTTTTTTTAAACACACTGACCATTTCCCACCAAAGTAGGATGACCTGAAAAAGAATAAACACTTTCATCATCACTCACTATCCTGTTTTGCCAGGGATCTGCCGATACTACAATAATCTATATCTTTAGATTAAAGAATAGCAAATTGTTGCTGATCAATTTTGACAACTAAATTTTCAAAAGCTATACATTTATCTTTTTTAAAAATCCTACATGTATCTTTTTTTTTTAAACATATACAGGATTTGTCAGCAAATTTTTAAGGGAAATCATCTGGATATTGTTATCACAGCATTTAATTCCAATGAAACCTAAAATCTAAATTTCAAAAATAGCCCACAATCTGGAAAGGAAACTTGTAAGTGACATTTCAGTCCATGGAGGACCACTGACATGTTACATCACCGTGACCTGACAATGGCTCAGGCCAGACCAAAACTCTGTCAAAAGTTATTTATTCCAGTGTGTGGGTTATTTGCGAATTATTCCACTCATAATATTGTGACATTCTAAAACCTAACTCCTGCATTTATAAATTTGCTACATTTAAGTATACAGTATACCATTATACAATTCAACAAATATGGCTAACATACAAGTTATTTTTTTTTTTTAACATGCTGGCCATCTCCCACTGAGGCAGGGTGACCTGAAAAAGAAAAACTTTCACCACCATTCACACTATTACTGTCTTGCCAGAGTTTTGCAATATCTTATTCCTCCCTACAGATCCTTCCATCATGCAAAAGGCAGCGTATAACGGTGTCAGCCATGAGTCGCCTCTTTGCCAAGTTTAGCCTCCATGACAGAGAACCCACAGACATACCACCTACTTCACAAGGAGAAAAGGATGGAGAAACTTATGCATCTCGCTCTGATGATAAACTTAAATCTGTCGTTTCATCAAAAGCATCTCAACAGAATCTAAATTCTTCAAAAGATACAAGTGTGGATACCTCTACAGGTAACATAAATAACAACAATGAAGACATTCCTAATATGAACAAAAACTCAACCGAGTTGAAGCAAGTGAAACGTGACAACATTACCACTGATATTAATGAAACATCAGAACGGAAACGACAAAAGACAGACAAAATCACACTGGTACACGAAGAAAAGAGTGAAGAGCTTCAAAAGAAAGATAATACAACATCCGAAGACACTGGAAAGACTAACAAACGACAAGCCGAGGTAAACGAGAGTGACGCCGAAGGAGACGAAGAGCATGCATCCAAAGTAAAGCGCACAAGGAGATTAAGGAGAGGACTCAGACTGTGTACAAACATAACCTGTTATATTGAACAGGTTCTTTATAACTGAAATACAAATGAAGTGAATGTTCTTTAAGGTGTGTATGTGTGTTTCTGGTGTGCTCTGGTGATAATACGTAATTCATTTTCAGAACAATTGTGAGAATAGTTGAACGTAAGGTGCAAAATATGGTTTAAATAGAGTGAGTTGTCAAAAGATATTAGCTTTACTAATACAGTACCTGTATATTAGATCAGAGGTATTTTATATTATTGCCTCACAAAAAACTGCCTTGGAGACATGATGAAGTTAAATCTTGTAATGCAAGACACCTTAAGCATCGTTGTACAAAATAATATTTGTAATTCTGCCTTAAGAAAATCGTAAATATTAACCCTTTCAGGGTTTCTGACGTACTAGTACGGCTTACGCACCAGGGTTTTTGACGTACTAGTACGCCTAAATTCTAGTGCCCTCAAATCTAGTGAGAGAAAGCTGGTAGGCCTACATATAAAAGAATGGGTCTATGTGGTCAGTGTGCGCAGTATAAAAAAATCCTGCAGCACACAGTGCATAATGAGAAAAAAAAAACTTTGACAGTATTTTTGGTTTAAAACAGTGACTTTGCACTGTATTTTCGATTGGTATTTATGATGGTATTCTAGTTTTCCTGGTCTGATTTTATAGAATGGAAGGCATATTACAGAAATTGAGACGATTTTGATTGGTTTTACAATGAAAAGTACCTTGAAATTAAGCTCAAAGTAGCAGAAATCTTTGATTTTTGTCAAAATTCAAAAGTAAACACATCATGCTACGCATCCAATACATGTCAACTGGTGAGTCTAATATTCTTTCACAAGTGCGCTGATATTATTTATACCATTTCTACACTAATGCAGTAGTCTGCATAACAGTAAATCTTCTATTTTTTGTGAGAATAAAAATTCAAAGTGGAAAGAAAAAGAATGTAAGAGGGGCCTGGGGACGTGACTAATGAACAGAGGAAATTTTATTTTAGTGCCAGGAATGTCTTTCTTGTTTATTCTGGACCCTATTTGGAAATTGGCATCTTTTGAAATTTGTGTGAAATTGGCAAAATTGCTAAATTCTGATCACTTTATTGGATAGTTGAAATCGGTAAATGGGTGGTTTCTTGTACTCATTCGATAGAAAAAATGGAGTTCTAGTGAAATAGTTATGATTTTTGTCGACTAGTACACTGAAATTAGCCGAAAATAGGGCTCAAAGTGGGCAAAATCGCCGCTGCATAAACATCGTCGAGACCGCTAACTTCACGAGAGCATAATTCCGTAAGTTTTCCATCAAATTTCATACTTGTGATGTCATTTTGATCGGGAAAAGATTCTCTATCTTTTCATAAGAAAAAATAAATTTTTTTTTAAATTTGTCAACCCTGAGAACAAGTCTGGGAGAGGGCCTGTCGACCCTGAAAGGGTTAAAACCAGAGTTCTTAACTATTTCTTTTATTTATTAACACATCGGCCAATTCCCACCAAGGCAGGGTGGCCTGAAAAAGAAAAACCTTCATCATCATTCACTCCATCACTGTCTTGCCAGACGTGTTTACACTACAGTTATAAAACTGCAACATTAACCCTTTGACTGTCGCAACCCCCAATCCTGAGATGTCTCCTGGTGTCGCAAAATTTAAAAAAAAAAAAAAATTATTTTTTCCTTATGAAATGATAGAGAATCTTTTCCCAATTGTAATGACACCAAAAAAACGAAATTTGATGGAAAACTGACGGAATTATGCTCTCGCGAAGTTAGCGACCTCGGCGCTGTTTACAAATCGGCGATTTCGCCCACTTTGAGCCCTATTTTCGGCTAATTCCATTGTTCCAGTCGCCCAAACTCATAGCTATTTCTTTAGAACTTCATTTTTTTCTATCGATTGAGTACAAGAAACTGCCCATTTACTGATTTCAACTACCTAATAATGTTGTCAGAAATTTGCAATTTGGCCAATTTCACGAAAACTAAAAAATATGACAATTTCAAAATAAGGTCCAGAATGAAACAATGCAGACATTCCAGGCTCTAAAATAACATTTTCTTTGCTCATCAGTCATGTCTCCAGGCCCCTCTGATATTACTCTTGCTTTCTATTTTGAATTTTTATTCAAACAAAAAATATTAGACTTACTATTATGCAGACTACTGCAATGCTGTAATAACTGTATAAATAACATCAACCCATTCATGACTGCATATTAGAATGGCTAGTTGGACATTTATTGGAAAATGGCATCATTTGTTTACTTTTGAACATTGGCAAAAATCAAAACATTTTCCCCTACTTTGAGCTCCATTTTCTAGGTTCTTTTTATAGTAAATCAATCAAAAACACCACTATTTCTGTAATATGTTTTCCATTCTATCAAATGAGACCAAGAAAACGAGAATACAACCATAAATACTATACGAAAATAGACCACAAAGTCGGCATTTTAATTAAAAAAAACGGTCGGAGTTTTTTTTTTCTCATTATGCACTGCGTGCTCCAGGATTTTTTTTATATGGTGCACACTGACCACACAGACCCATTCTCTCACATGTGGGCCTACCAGCTTCTCCTGCTTGATTTGAAGCCGCTAGAATTTATGAGTATATATACGTCAAACACAGCACCTCGTAAAACGTATATATACGGCCGTGACAGTCAAAGGTTAACACCCCTCCTTCAGAGTGCAGACACTGTACTTCCCATCTCCAGGACTCAAGTCCAGCCTGCCAGTTTCCCTGAATCCCTTCATAAATGTTACCTTGCTCATACTCCAACAGCATGTCAAGTATTAAAAAACCATTTGTCTCCATTCACTCCTGTCAAATACACTCATGCACGCTTGTTGGAAGTCCAAGCCCCTCGCACACAAAACCTCCTTTACCCCCTCCCTCCAACCCTTCCTAGGCCGACCCCTACCCCGCCTTCCCTCCACTACAGATTTATACACTCTCAAAGTCATTCTGTTTTGTTCCATTCTCTCTACATGTCCGAACCACCTCAACAACCCCTCCTCAGCCCTCTGGATAATAGTTTGTTAATCTCACACCTTCTCCTAATTTCCAAACTATGAATTCTCTGCATTATTTCATACCACACATTGCCCTCAGACATGACATCTCCACTGCCTCCAGCCTTCTCCTCGTTGCAACATTCATCACCCATGCTTCACACCCATACAAGAGTGTTGGTACAGCTATACTCTCATACATTTCCCTCTTTGCTTCCATGGACAAAGTTCTTTGTCTCCACAGACTCCTAAGTGCACCACTCGCCCTTATACCCCCATCAATTCTGTGATTCACCTCATCCTTCATAGACCCATCTGCTGACACATCCAACCCTAAATATCTGAATACATTCACCTCCTCCATACTCTCTCCCTCCAATCTGATATCCAGTCTTTCGTCACCTAATCTTTTTTTTATCCTCGTAACCTTACTCTTTCCTATACAGTGGAACCTCAAAAAATCGAACTGCTCCCAACTCAACCAATTATGTAAGTGTATTTTTGTAAGTGCTTTTATAAGTGTATTTTTGAGGTCTGAAATGAACTAATCTAATTTACATTATTCCTGATAGGAATAAATTCTCTTTGGTAACGGCACTCGGACAGCCTTCTGGACTGAATAAAGTTCGATATTTGAGGTTCCCTTGTATTCACTTTTAATTTTCTTCTTTTACATACCCTACCAAATTCATCCACCAACCTCTGCAACTTCTCTTCAGAATCTCCCAAAAGACCCGTGTCATCAGCAAAGAACAACTGTGACAAATCCCACTTTGTGTTTGATTCTTATCTTTTAACTCCACACCTCTTGCCAAGACCCTAGCATTCTTAATTATTGTCAACTAATATGTGTGTTCTCTATCTGTACACAAAATGAATGTACGTGAAGTGTGATGTATTTGGCAAAAACTGAGAAAAATTATTAAATTTTTTTTTTTTTTCAACAAGTCGGCCGTCTCCCACCGAGGCAGGGTGACCCAAAAAAGAAAGAAAAATCCCCAAAAAGAAAATACTTTCATCATCATTCAACACTTTCCACCACACTCGCACATTATCACTGTTTTTGCAGAGGTGCTCAGAATACAACAGTTTAGAAGCATACACATATAAAGATACACAACATATCCCTCCAAACTGCCAATATCCCAAACCCCTCCTTTAAAGTGCAGGCATTGTACTTCCCATTTCCAGGACTCAAGTCCAACTATATGAAAATAACCGGTTTCCCTGAATCCCTTCACTAAATTATTACCCTGCTCACACTCCAACAGATCGTCAGGTCCCAAGTACCATTCGTCTCCATTCCTCCTATCTAACATGCTCACGCACGCTTGCTGGAAGTCCAAGCCCCTTGCCCACAAAACCTCCTTTACCATTTCTCTCCAACCCTTTCGAGGACGACCCCTACCCGCCTTCCTTCCCCTATAGATTTATATGCTTTCCATGTCATTCTACTTTGATCCATTCTCTCTAAATGACCAAACCACCTCAACAACCCCTCTTCTGCCCTCTGACTAATACTTTTATTAACTCCACACCTTTCCTAATTTCCACACTCCGAATTTTCTGCATAATATTTACACCCCACATTGCCCTTAAACAGGACATCTCCACTGCCTCCAACCGTCGCTCGCTGCTGCATTTACCACCCAAGCTTCCCCACCCATATAAGAGTGTTGGTACTACTATACTTTCATACATTCCCTTCTTTGCCTCCATAGATAACGTTTTTTGACTCACATATACCTGAACGCACCACTCACCTTTTTTCCCTCATCAATTCTATGATTAACTCATCCTTCATAAATCCATCCGCCGACACGTCACTCCCAAGTATCTGAAAAAATTAACTTCTTCCATACTCCTCCTCCCCAATTTGAAAACCAAATTTTTTTCTTTCCCCAAATCATTTGATACCCCATCACCTTACTCTTTTCTATTTTCACTTTCAACTTTCTCCCTTTACAACTTTTCCCAAAAACTCACCCCACTAAATTTTCGAAATTTTTTTTTTAGAATTCCCAAAAGGGCACAGATCATCAGCAAAAAGTAACTGTGTAAATTCCCATTTTGAATTTGTTTCCCCAAAATTTTTAATCCCACCCCTCTCCCAAACATCCGGGGCATTTAAAACCCTTTTAAAAACCCCATCTATAAATATTTTAAAAAACAACCATGGGGGACTTTTACACACCCCTGTCTAAGCCCAAATTTTCCCGGGAAGTATTTCTCCCTCTTCTACACCCCAAACCCTGAGCCCCCTATCCCTTTAAAACTCTTTACAGTTTTTTAAAAAACTTACCACCTTTTCCATAACTTGAACATCTGCCACATTGCTCCTCTATCCACTCAAATCATACCCTTTTCTAAACCATAAATCCAAAAAGGGGTTTAAAAATTTGCAATGTCTAGCAGATTATTAGTGTCTGTAATTTAATTATCCTAATTGGTTTAAAAGTCCCAAATTTATCGGGCTTGGGATAGGGGAACAATAAAAGAACTCAAAAAAAGGCACAACCATAAGTCTACAAAACAACTTGCTAACCATAAAACTGGTTTAGTAAACTGCTTTTTGCTGACTTTTAAACCTTTTTTGTAAAATTTAAACCTCTTCTTTACAAAAATTTATTTTAAGGGCCCCCTCCCCCATTGTCATTTATGCTTGAAAACCCCAAAATTTACCTGTTTAGGGCCCTTTAAAACAACCTCTCCTGTTTTATTTTTATGTCCCCTCAAAAATTATCCTTTTTAAAATTGTTTCCAAGCTAAACCAAAACTTTTGGGCATAACATCCCAAAATCTCTCCTTAAACCCTCTTGCCCCCAGCTCCCTTAACAAGCATACTGAAAACCCCCACTTCTCACATTCCCCCCCTTTGTAAAATTTCAAAAAAATAATTCTTGAATTTTGACATTAAAACCTTCTCCCTTTTCTTTCCACAGTTGCCTTTTAATGTTTTTTTTTAAGGGGGACACTACTTCTGATCCACTTTTTTTTGGGTATACCTGTTTTAATTTCCCCTTACTCCTCCCCAAAAAAATTCTTCATTTTTTTTAGCTTTGTTTCACTTAGTGCTATGAACTTCAGCTTCTTTTTCATTCAAAAAACCAAAAATAAATGTCTTCTTAAAATTACAGCAAAGAATTTTCCAAAAAAAACCCCATTTAAAAATTTTCTTTTTCCCCTGTTAATATGTGATACAAAAAAGGGGGGGATTTACTAACCCTTTTTCCCCCCAAAAATTTTTTGGGGGTTGCCTCGTCTGACACACCCCCCGGGTTTAAATTGAGGAATTTTTTCTAACCCCCATTCCCCCGGGAATTTGAAAAAAACAATTAAAGCTTTATATAAAAAATTTATACTAGGTATTTGGTTGGTAGACAGAAACCCCCCCAGGGGGTACTACCGCCCTGCCAAGTGAGGGGGTTAAAAGGGAAACCCTTTTAATTGTTTTAAAATGAGGTTTTAAGGATTGTTTGGTGTCCATTTTTCGGGTCTCATAAACATGCAAGGTTTAAGGTACATTTTTCCCTACTTCTACTTACATTTTAGGTCACATCACAACATGTAAAACCCTGTATTAAAACACCCCCCCCGGGTTTTTTTCTATTTTCTTTCTAGTTCTTGTTCTTGTTTTTTTCCTCTTCCCTCCGTGGGGAAGTGGGGGAGAATTCTTCCTCCGGTAAGCCATGCGTGTTGAAAGGGCAACTAAAATCCCGGGAGAAAGGGGGCTAGTAACCCCTTCCCCTTTTTTTTTTGTATGTATTACTAAATGTAAAAGGAAAAATTTTCGTTTTTTCCCCTTTTGGGCCACCCCGCCCCCGGGGGGTTTACGGGCGGGTTTTTGAAAGAAAGAAAAGATAAAAAATTTATGGGAAATTTTTCCCAAACCATTTTCGCTTTTTTTTCCAAAACCCCACCTTTTTTTTTTATTAAAATAGAAAAAAGCCATTCTGGCATTTTACATTCCTGAAAAGCAAAGCCCCTTGGGACTATCCATTACACTATAGGGGGTTTAACGCGCCCCCCCCCTCGTCTGTCATGAAAAACCAGTGGGGGTTGGCCCCACAAATAAACACCTGAAAAAAATATCAGGTTCGTTATATTTTTTTTACAAAATTTAAAAATAACTTATGGGTAGTAGGTTGGTAAAAACAGCAGCCCCCCAGGGAGGTCTCCCCGGCCCTCCCAAGTGGTGAAAAATTTGGAAAACCTGAAAATTGTTATAAAATGAGGGTGGGATTGGGGGAATGTCTTTTTTTTTTTCCCTTTTCCTCTTTTTTAAAAAACATCATTTTTCAAGAAAACGTTTTCTACCCCGCTTAAACATACCCCCCCAAAAGCCCCAATTAAAGGGGATTTTTGAAATTTTAACATTTTTGGGGGGGGCTTTAAACACTTTTCCCGGGGAAACCCAAATTTTTTAATTTTGGAAAAATTTTGGGAAGGGGGAAAAATTGCGAAAAAGGGGGGGGGGGGGCCCTGAAATCCCCCACAACCACCCCCGGGGTTGGGGGGAAACAATTTCGGTTTGTTATGGAAAACAATTCGGTTTTAAAATTAATTTTGGGGGTATGATTAAAACACCCACCCCCGGGGTTTTCCTTTTTCTTCCCTTTTTGGCTTTTTTTTTTTCCCCCCTTGGGAAAGGGGGAAAATTCCCTCCGTAAGCAGGGGTTTTGGTAAGAGGAAAACAAAAAATCCCGGGAGCAAGGGGCTAGAAAACCCCTTCTCATGTATACTTTAAATTTAAAGGGTTAAAAAGAGAAATTTTTCGTTTTTTTTTTTTCACCCTCCCTTTGGTGGGATATGGCCTTTTTGATGAAAAAAAAAAATTATCCTTTTTCAGAAAAATTTGGTGGGGGGATGAAAATTTTTAGAAAAATAAAAAATAGACAAAAAAATTCTTTTGGGGTGAAAAAAATTCTAAATTACAAATTGATTTTGTTAAAATTTGTTTTCATGAATGTTTAAAAATAAAAAATTCCCAGCTTCAGAATTATTTTTTTCCCTCTTACATCCAAAAACCCCATGAAGTTCTACACCCATGAATAATTACCCATTCCCCGAAAATTTAAGACCCCAATTATTTTTTTTTCTATATTATAAAATTCCCAAAAGGGAGCAAGGTGCTAGAAACCCCTTTCTCCTGTATAAAAATTTTTTAAAATTTTAAAGGGGGAAACTTTCGTTTTTCTTTTTGGGCCCCCCTTTCCTCGGTGGGATACCCTGGTGCGTTGAAAGAAGAAAAAAAATTATAAAAATCATAAAAAGCTAAAAAAAATAGAAACCTTTCAAGATTGAGGTTTTTTTTTTTTTCCCCAAAGGTAAATGCAATGTATAAAACAAAATCATTTGAAGGTTTGGTAATAGCCCGGGACTCTATAAACCCCCACTTAAAAATTGTTTTTTGCTGACCTCTGGCCCCCAGGAGCCAACCCTAGTTATTCTTAAAACTGCCTCACCGGGGGGGGAATTTCAGCTGAACTCATATTCCATCTGTTTCATATCTATAGAGATCTGAGTTACATTTAAGTCTAGGGTAAACCAAGACAAAAAAATGCCCTGCCCCTTTACTTCCGGTGCTGGTATTCAGTAAAATGCTTGTAACTCGCCTTTTAAATTTTCCCAACTGGGCATCTCCAGTTTGTGTCTTAATGTATAAAAGCACACTCAAAAACACACATATACCATACCTGCCACCCTTATTTGTTCAGAAGATAGAAAAAAAAGACCAACAATTTTGCAGTAAAAAAAAATCTGAAAAATTCCATTTTAAAATTCAAAAGAAAAGGCCCAGTTTTTAGCTCCAAGTGGGGGTTGCTTTTTTAAACCTGACCTATACCTACTAAAAAGCTGGAAATTGAAAGACTTTACAAGTCTATTTTTACTTTTCTTACCCCCCCTTGTTTTTCCTAATGTGAAAAAGGGCTGAAACCCTCAATCTCTGTAAATTTTCCTCTTTGGACCCCTTCTTCTTCCATTCTCTTTTTATTCCTGCTAGAACGTTTTTTTTCACGCAGGCAATTTTGGGGGTTTCAATCCCCCTAAACCTGGAAACACAGAAGTCTTAAAAAAAAGGGGAAAATAAAAGGGAAATATTTAAATGTAAAAGAAAAAAAAAGGCAAAAAATTTACTGGGGCTGGAACAATCCCACAAAAAACCCTTAAAAAATAGAAGAATAACATTTATGGCGATTTTTTCAGCCCGACAGAATTCTTCCTCCAAAACCCCATGTGTGTCATAAGAGGTGCTAAAATCCCGGGAGAAAGGGGGCTAGTAACCCTTCCCTTTGGATACATTACTAAATTTAAAAAGTGAACTTTCGTTTTTTTTTTTGGGGGCCACCCTCCCTTGGGGGGGATAGGGGCCTGGTTTGATGAAAAAACAAAAAGGGTTTTCCAGCCCCCGACTTGTCCAAGTTGGCCCAAAAAAACTTTGTCAAAAATTTCTTTCCCCCTATGTACAGATTATTTTGCATAAAATGTAAAATTTTATAATAAAATAAAATTCTTTTTTCTGGTTAATGTGACATGTTTTTTGTTTAAAATTAAAAAAAATTTTTTCATGAGTAATTTTTTAATTAAATTGGATAAAACCAAGAAAAAATAAAAAAAAGTCTTATCCCCAATGCGAGGTGGAAACAAAATTAGAAAACAATTTTTTTTTATTTAGGTCATAATCTTTAGAAAATTTGTTTTCCCCCAAAAAAGCCAAAATTTTTGTATGCATGTACAAATAATGTAAAGTTATGAAATTAAAAATGAAACCCAAAAAAAACAAAATTTAAATGCACCAAAAACAAAACCCAAAAAACGGTTAAGATGACAATAAATTACTGTACAAAAAAATATAAAATGATGGTTGAAACATATATGTTTGTTAGGCCCATTTACTGGGCCCCCTTAAAGGTATCCAGGGTGGCAGAAAAGTTTTCAAATAAGCCTCCCTTTGTAATCCTACGGGTTTTACCGTTTTTTTTGTAAATTTTTAATATATGACCGGGTCATATTTTAAACCCTCCTTTTAAGGGAAAAAATCAGTTTCCAATTCTGTTTAGGCTTAATTTTTATTAAATTGTAACCCCTGCCAAATTGTTGTCAACCCTATTTTATTCACAAAAATCCCCTCAATTGAAAAAAATACCTTACCCCGTCCCCTTTTTCCCGGGGTAGTTAAAATAAACAATAATAAGTCTCAGGGCTTGCCCTAGTGGGGTTCAACCCTTTAAATGGGCAGGCCAAAATATTTATTAGCCCGCTAAAAGGGCCCAATTAAAATTTTAGTGGGCCCCGCCCAGTCAGGGTTTTAAAACCCCTATGCAAAATTAACGAAATAATGGTGTGCAGAGGGGGGGCTGGCCCCGGGGATCCCAAAAGGGGGGGGGGTCCAAATTTGAGAGGGAAAAAATGATAGTAATTTTTAAAAATTTTAGTAGGATAAATAAATTTTTTTAGGTTTTATTTCCAAAAAACCCGAGGTGGTATTTTGCCCTTTTTTTCCTTTAACATGGTTACCCTTTTGTCCAAAGAAAATGGTCCTCCCAATTTAAAAATGAAAAAGAGAAAAATTAAAAAACGAATGTTAAAATTTTGCAAATTTTCTATTATGATGATGATGGGCACCAAATTTTATTTCCCCCAGTCCTTAAAACGGAGGGAATAGAAATTTCCCCCCAATCCCAAAGGTGCCCCTGGAGTTTTTACTGCAGTATGGGAGGGGTGCTTTCCATGCTGTGGGTTTTTATACAGATTATGTTACAATTTCATTTTCGTGCAAGTTGTGAAAGGGCATTTTCAAAAAATGAAAAATTTAAAAAAAAATATCTGAAGTCTTGAATGTCACAGGGGCGGGCTGACCAACCTGAAAAAGGGAAATTTCCCCACAGCCCGATGTTAAAAAATGAAGTAGTTTTAAGTGTTTTTTGAAGGAGGTATCATTTGGGGAAAAAAAGGCTAAAATAAATTTGGTTGATTTTATTTCAAAAGAATAAAGTGTTTATTTCATTTTTTATCTGTTTTCCTGGAGTTTACCCGGAGAGAGTTTCCCGGGGGGCAACGCCCCCCCCCGGCCCCTTTTGTGACCAAGGGCCCCCTGGGGATCAGAGGGCCCGATAACCAGGTGTTGCTGGCTGGCTGCATGCAAACCAACGTTCGGCCCCCAGCCCGGTGGTCCCGGAAAACCCAAAAATTTGGTGCTTTTCCAGTGCCCGCTTGAAGCTGCCGGGGTCGTTGGGAATCCCCCCTTTTGTATTGGGGGCAAATTAACGTTTTCGGGCCCCCGACACTTATTTTTATGGTCTCTTAATGTGCTTTTTGACAAACCCCCGCTTTTTATTTGGGGGGGGTGTTGCATCGTTGCCAAGTCTTTTGCTTTCATGTGATGATTTTCGTGTGCAAGTTCGGGACTAGTCCCTCTAGGGTTTTCCAGGTGTATTTTAATATGTATTTTCCTGCCTGTGTTTTAGGGAATACAGGTTTTAAAAGGGAAAACCCCAAGGCTCCCAGTAAATTTAGGGGTTTAAAACTCCCTTATGCGCGCCCTGAAGGGTTCCCCTTTTAAAAATTTTCTAGGTCAAACAAAATTTTTCCCCCCCTTGGGGCGTTGTGTGAAATTTCCGCCGTGCAAATCCTTAAGGTGAAAACAAAAATGGAAAAATCCCTTGTTGGTCACCTTGAACCCTTTGAAAAACCAAAAGTTTTTCCCCACAGAACCCCCCGTGAAAAAAAATTGGAAAAAAACCGAAGATTTTGGAAGAAAATGAACAGTTATACCCTTTAAATTTTTAAAATTTCGGCCCCCACAGAAAAGGGTTTTTTCCGGGGCGAAACAAAGGAATTGAAGGAAGAAACGGGAGTGGTTTTAATTTGGGCCAATACCCCCAAAAATTTTTGGGGGGGTTTTCCCCGACCCTCCAGTAAAGGGGAAGAGATTTGGGCCTTTTTCCTGAAAACCCCCTTTTAAGGGTTTAAGGTTTACCCGAATGGGCCTTAAATTTTAAAAACCCAGGAGGTGAACTAGGTTTGATTTTTTGGGGGCGGTTTTCCCTAAAACCCAGCCGGGCCAAAATTTTAGAAAAGGGGTCGAAGAGATGGGTTTTCCTACCCAAAGGGGGGTTACCCCTTGGGTGTTCCGTTTTCTGAAAAAAAATGAAATTAAAATGGGTTAAAATCCGGGGGAAAACTTGTTAGGGAGGGGGGCCTTTCCAAACCCCGAGGGTTTTTTAATTTTGAAAGTTTGGCCCTTTCCCCAAAATAAGGGGCTTTCTTCAGTCTTTTTAAAAAAAAGTTGATAAAAAAAGCCGTTTTGGTACTTTAAGAAAAGTTTGTAAATTAGGTTTTTCCCTCAAAAAATTAAAAAAATTTTGAAAAGGTGGGCGGGCCCTCCCAAAATTTTGGGAGGTTGGGTTTCCTTGTCTGGGGAAAAAATTGCCCGGGTTTAAAAAAAGGTTTTACAGAATCGGGCCATATAGTGCCAGGAGGTTTAGACGTAGGTTGATTTGGGGAAAAAAGGGGAGGTCCCCCCTCAAAACCCCCGGTTCTCATAGAGAGGGTTTTCGAAGTAGATGGTCCCGTACCAAAAATAACCCCTTTTGGGTTTTTCATGTCTGACAGAATGAAAAATTTTTAAAAAGGTATAAAATACCCACAGAATTTTTTTAGGTAAAACCAAATGCAAAAGTTAGGGTATCTTTATTTGAAACGTTTCGCCTACACAGTAGGGGTTCTTCATTTAGTACAGAAAATTGTAGAAGAGAAGATACTTGAAGACGATGTAATCAGCCAACACCCTTAAAGGGTTTTTAGGTGGTCAGTCCCTCAGTCTGGAGAAAAAGCATTGTTTCGTTGTCTGAAACAATTGAAGGGTTTAATTTTAAAAACGGGGTTTAAAGGTGCCCCCCAAATAACCTAGGGTTTTTGGGAAAAAGGGCCCCCGGGCTTCCTTTTAAAACCCAAGCCTTCTCCAAATGAGGGTTTTCAAAATTTTTGGGGTTTGGCTGTTAAACCCAAGATCCTTTTTTTTTTCAATTTTTGACCAGGGAAGAACCATTAAAGGGGTTTAAAAAAATACCAAAAGTTTTTAGGTTTAACCAAAAATCCGTTGGTATTTTTAAATTTTGAATTTTGTTTGCCCAAAACAGGGTTTTGGCCCTTCTTCGCAATACAGGAAAAGGTTTGGTTTTGAAGGAATCCCCCCAAAATTAAACTCGTCCACCCCTTAATTTTAAAGGGGGTTCCGTCCCTTTAAGTCTTTTTTGGGGAAAGGGGCTTGGTTTCCCCCCTTGCGAAAACCCCAAAATTTTTGGGGGGGGGAGAACATGGGGTTTAAAAAAACCCGCCTTCCCCAAAAAACCCCGGGCTCACCCCGGAATAATTTAAAGGGGCCCCTTTTTGTCCCTTAACTTCATATTGTTTACCAACAACGGAAAACCAAAAGTTTTTTCTTCCCGAATGAAAAAGGGAACGGACAAACCTTCCCAATTTCGTTAAAGGGGTTTGGGGGGACCCGAAAAAAAAATCGTTCCCCCTTCAATATCCCTTCTGCCTTCAACTTTTTGTTTCGGCCGGGAAAAGCCTTCTTGAGGGCGAAAAAATTTAATAAAAAATATTTTAAAGTTTGATTTTGTTTTATAAACCCAAACCAACTGGGTATTTTTACCCTTTTAAAAAAGTTAATTTCTGTTTTTAAAACCCCCAACAACGGGTATTTTTAAACCCTTTAACTTCGCAAACCTTCAAAAAAGGGTTTTTGGAAGGAACCTTGCCCTCCCAAAAATTTCCCCCTAAAAAAGTCTCACCCCCTGGCACTATATAAGGCCCGATTTTTGTCCCCTTCAAATTCATATTGTTTCAGACAACGGAAAAAATTTCTCTTCTCCAGACGAGGGACTGAAAAAAACCCCAAAACTTTAAAAGGGGGATGGACTGATTACATCGTCTTTAAATTTCTTCGTTCTAAAAACTTTTCTGTACTCGACTGAAGAAGCCTTTCTGTGTAGGGGAAACGTTTCAAATAAAGATACCTAAAATTTTGCATATGTGTCTTACCTAACAATCTTTCGGTATTTATAAACCATTTTAAATTTTATTCTGTAGACATGCAAAAACAAGGGGATTTTGGGAAAGAAACCCTCTACTTCGACAACCCCACTTTGTGAGAACGGCTGGGGTTTTTAGAAGGGCCGCCCTCCCAAATCAACCCACCTCACCTCCCGGGGACTATTTTAAGGCCCCGATTTTGTCACTTCAACTTCATATTGTTTCGACAAAGGAAATGCTTTTTCTCCAGACTGAGGGATGACCACCTCAAAATTTTTAAAGGGTTTATGGGGCTGGTTACATCGTCTTCAAATTTTCTTCTGCTTTTTATCAACTTTTCTGTACTCGACTGGAAAAAAGCCTACTGTGTAGGCGAAACGTTTCAAAAAAGATACCTAACTGTTGCATATGTTCTTACCTAAAATCTGTCGGTATTTTATACCATTTTAATTTTTCATTCTGTCCCGACACGCAACACAAGGGATCGGGGACAGACCATCTAAATTGACAACCTCTACTAGTGAGAACGGCTGGGTTTGAGAAGGACCTGCCCTCCCAAATCAACCTACGTCCTCACCCCTGGCACTATATAAGGCCCGATTCTGTCACTTCAACTTCATATTGTTTCAGACAACGGAACAATGCTCTTCTCCAGACTGAGGGACTGACCACCTCAAAACTTTAAGGGTGATGGACTGATTACATCGTCTTCAAGTATCTTCTGCTTCTATCAACTTTTCTGTACTCGACTGAAGAAGCCTACTGTGTAGGCGAAACGTTTCAAATAAAGATACCTAACTGTTGCATATGTGTCTTACCTAACGACCTGAAGAGTGTTTACATATTCAAAATATCTCCCATTCTCATAATATTTCTCAGTACTGGGCCTTATACTTGAGTCTTTGGGGCATATAATCAAGGAATTGGCCCTGGGCATCACCAGATCTCTGCACGCCACTGACTGAAATACCTTATTCCAGTCTCTGACCCAAGGAAACCTGGCCAAATATAAAATAAAACAGCTAGAAATGGAATATTTCAGTAAAGATGAGCATAATATTCAAATTACCTTATTTTGAGTTGTGTAGGAGTCAAATTTTCATAAAATGGAAACACTTCATACATGAGCAAGTCTTCATCAACTCTAGCCATCAACACTGGCCGCAGGTTCCTGTTACCCATTCCAACCAACAGCACCTGATGAATACAGTATATAGAAGAACTGTAATGTCAAAATTCTCCAAATGGTAATTTATACTTTGTCCTCCCCATTACACAAAGCAAGTTTTTTCTACCTATATCATATTCATCTGCAAAATGAAAACAGTTTGTTAAATGAAAATATAAGGCATGGACATGCTGACAGCTGACTATGGCTTTACAGGCAAAACCAGAGACGGCCGACTTGTTGAAAAAAAAAAAAATTAGGAAGTGTGTGATTATTATTACAAAACATTGAGTGCTAATTTAGTACCTGTAGTCTCAATACTATGAAAGTCATTATAGTCACTGCAAAACTGAAAATAAATATGGGTGTAGAATTAACCCTCATTTAAAAAAAAAGTTGAAACTCAAAGAATACAAAAAATTCTACATCATTTTCAGAGGAATATTTCACAAAGGAGTATTGTTGTTGTTGCCAGGAGAGTCATGCTTACAGGAGCTCTAGGTTTACTACAATTCCCTGGCCCAAGTAAGTCTATGGCAAGACAGTGCTAGTGTGAATGAAAGGTGAAAGTCTTTCTTTTTCAGGTCACCCTGCCTTGGTGGAAGATGGCCAGCATGCTAAAAAAAATGGTATGCCACAATCACACCAGTAGGGTATGTGGAAACTAAAACATTATCAAAAACTCAGTGCAGACTAACCTATATAACCTCTAAAGATCAAATGAAACAAGTGTGGTGGGGGGACCACAATAGAGGAAACACATTCACCAGAATTTATTCAATTACTATTGTGCCAAAATTTTGGGCTGGCTTCACACATAATGGGGCCCCTCTTCTTTTTAAACATTTTTGAAATATAAAAAACTTTAAAAAAAAGGCAAAAACCCAAATGAATTTACCTCGGGGGATAATGGGGAGGATTGTTGCCCGAAATTGGGGACTCTGGTCCTGAAACCTTTTTGGTGCAAACCATTTGTACTCTGGGACCAAAAAATTGTATTCATTTATTAAAAAAATTTAAATTTCTTTTACAATACAAGTTTTTAATAAAAAAGGAAAAAATGACACATGAATCTCTTCATTAATTTACTGCCCTGAAAAAACCCAAAATTTCACTCTAAATTTAAAACTAAAATGATACTTTTAAATTTTTTTTACAAAATTTTTTGGGATAAAAATGAATTAAAATTTAAAACCCGAGGGGAGTCCTAAAATAAATTTTAAATTTTTTTAAAACCACTAAAAATCCCCTTTAATTTTTGGGCTCCCCCCCCCCCCAAAAAATTTTGGCTAGACTCTTTCAGGAGACATTTTTCAATTTAGTATAAAAAAACTTTTAAAAAAAATTTGCAGAGGAAAAAATTGCAGAAAAAATTAGTTGATGGGAAAAAAAGTAAAATTTTCCAAACCATTTTTGGCATGGTAAAAGAATCTAAAAACACAAGAGTTCAAACTTAATTTAAACAACAAAATTTAAATTTAAATTACTGAAAATTAATATACTAAGGGGAAATTCATCGTTTTAAGTTTCAGTAGAAAATTTGTAAGTTGTAGAAAATTGCTGGGAAAGCAAGGGGCTAGAAACCCCTTCTCCTGCATCAATTACTAAATTTAAAAAAAAAAACATTCATTTTTCTCTTTGGGGCCCCCCCCCCTGCCTTGGGGGAAAATAGGGCCCGGGTTTTTTGAAAAAAGTTTTTTTTTTGCATCTACTTAAAAACCACTTTCTTTCTAGACTCAACAATCTAGCTACCCCCTTTTCCCCCTTTTTCTTTCTTTGTTTTTCATGTCATTTTTCATAGCCCCGTTTACTCAAAAAATTTTGTGCGCTTTTCCCAATATTTCAACAACCAAACCATTTTGGGCGTTTGAAGGGACGCAGGAAAGTTTTTTCCTCCCATTTTCTAAGTTTAAAATATTCAAAATTATTTTAAAGCATTAAGGAAATTTTTGTAGGTAGTAGGTTTGGAAAGACGTAATCCCCCCAGGGGGGGTACTACCGTCCTGCCGGGTAAAGGGGAAAAAAAAAACGGATCCTGTAATTTTTTTAACATGATGGTAGGATTGTGGTGTCTTTTTTCCGCTTTTAAAAACTTTGAAAGTTTTTGGGACGTCTTGCTTCTTTTTACTTCACTTGGTCAGTACACTACATGTAAAAGGGAAATTATATAAAACCCCCCCAAATAGGGGTTTTCTTCTTTTTTCCCTTTCTATTTTCTTGTTTTTTTCCCTATTTCTCCATGGGTAGTGGAACTAAAATTCCCTTCCTCCAAAGCCTTTGAGGGTTTGAAAGGGAGGCGCCCTAAAATGCCAGAAGAAAGGGCCCCCTAAAAAACCCCCTTTTCTCCTTTTTAAAAATTTAAATTTAAATTTAAAAAGAGAAACTTTCCCCTTTTCCCTTTTTGGGGCCACCCTCCCTTTTTGGGGTTTACAGCCGGTTTTTTGGGAAAAAAAAAATTTAAAGGATTTCTAAAAAATTCTTTTAACAAATTTTTGTTCGGGTTTCAAACCCAAAAATAAAAAAAATATTCTTCAACATTTCCAAAAAAAAAGGGATCTGAATTAAAAGAAAAGGGAAAAAAATAAAAACCAAAAAAATAGAAAATTTCTGACACTGTATAAAAGTCTGAAATTGGGAGCGTGTAGTGTCAAGTGCCATTCTCTCTCACCCCCAACCACCAATATGTTTGGACAAATTTTCCTTTTTGCCATTTTTTTCCACCTGAGAAGAAGAAAATACGAATAATCATAATCAAAAACTTTATTTCAGCATGTACAAAAGGTGGAGGACAATGAGGTGTAAATCCCAGAAAGCCCCATTGTTATGCAAGGGATTTGAGGGAATGAAAAATTTTTTTTGCTGGTTAAAAGCATGAAACAAAAAAATCTCTATTATTGGGTTCCCGGGGAAAAATAGCCAGCCGACCAAGTCCTGGAGGTGGGATGTACAGAGGGAAAATTTTCTTGGGGGATATTTAGGGATCCCCGCCCCTTTGGGTTATCATTTGAATTATGTTTTTCCACACAAATTTTGGCAAGGCAGTTGATGAATGAATTTATGGTTTACTATTTTTTAAGTTTTATTCTGCCTTGGTGGAAAAAAACCCCACATACCCTTTAAACCCTTTTACGAGTTTTAAAAAGCTTTTCCCACTCCTTTAAAAAACCTGGCCCTGAGCCCCGGTCCCTCTGGTTTTTTACCCGGTCAAACAAACTGTTGCTGCTGGTGGCCCGCTTTTTCCCCCCCATATCCACCCCACTTGTCCGGGCCCGTGCTTTTAATATCTTTGGTAAATTTTTTGGGAAAAATCTGGGACCATGGAGGTTGATTCAGTGTTTTTACTTTTTGTTGGCCCCCTGGACCCCTACTTTTCCCCTGGGTTTTAAATTTTCATTTCCTCCCATATCTCTCGCTCCAAAATGGTTTCGGGGAGTTTTGGGAGATTCGAGACAAGGGCCCCCCGTTTCCTTTTACTTACAAGGGATATGTTTTACGTACCTCTCCTTTTGCTCCGTTAAATACAAAATTTAAGACTTTAAGGAAAAAAAAAAATAAATAAAAAAAATTTCTGTATTAACCACTTTTTCCCCGTAAAAAATTGCTACATGTAAAAAAAAAAAAAGGGAAAATGGGATATGGTTTGGGGATGATAAAAAAAAAAAAAGGGGGTGTATCTTGAAAGCCAATTCTTCTTTGCCCGCTTATATATTAGTCCCCCTGGTGGAGAAAAAAAATAAATTCTAAACCAAATCTCACGGAAAATAAATTTCATTTGGAGACACCATGTAATGCGGTTTTGGATAATTTTTCCCAAAAGGGGTTTTTTGGGCAAAGGGGGCATGAAACGTTTTAGATTGGAGTGGGAAATTGGGCAAATGGTTTCTGGGGCCTGACAAGCTTTGGAGTTTGGGGCAGGGGAATTTTTTGTGAAGGGATTCAGGGGGGGAACCCCAAATTTGCCGGGCTTGAATCCCCGGAAATGGAAAGTACAATGGGTTTTTCCCCTTTAACCCTTTTTAAAATGTCCAAACATAGATCTACGTCCCGGCGGGGGCCCGAACGTAAACTCGGTTTTTTTTTCACGCTTTCAATTGGGGGGAAAAACAAGGTTTGGGGCGCTTTCGCATGTGAACTTGCTCTACGTTTCGGGCAGTTTAAGGCTTTTTAAAAGGGGGGGTTTGGGATATAGGCAGTTTTGGGAAAGGGTATCTAAACTACATTATTTATTTCCTCTGCAAAAAACAGTGATTTTGTATGATATGGGGAAATGTTGAATGATGATGAAAGTTTTATTTTTTTTTCTTTCCTTTTGGGTTTTTCTTTCTTTTTAGGTCACCCTGCCTCAGTGGGAAACAGCTGACATGCTAAAAAAAAAAAAATCTAATTACTACAATTTCACTATATCATATTAATCCCAGATTTTTAATCACTATGTTCAGGAACAATTAAAATAAAATTAGAGAGGAAATTTAAAGCAGAAGTTGTAACAAAAATTTAATTTCTTTTAATGCAAAACCCTGTCCCTAATCATGTTCATTAGAAATATTCCATGGTCAAGTTGTCAAGAGCACCATGCAAAGTTTAACAGGATACAGAATGATAATGACAAAAGCTTCCCCAATTACCTGAGAGATTAATTATTTGAAATTAATACCAATATTAAATAATATAATTTCACCCCATTTCCTTGTATATGGAGCACCTCTGGTGAAATTTTGAAGTAAAAAATGCAAGACGTGTATATCGACCCTCAACTTACCAATTGTTCTGGTTCTTTTCCTGGCCAGCCTGTGGGTCAAAGGTCTTTGGAGGATCGAACACTGAGATGTCTGTGTTGCCATACAACATCTCATCTTCATCATCTAATTCCCTACAAAATTAAAAATATTAAATTACGTATGTCATAACTACTCTCAGAGCCCCGCCATGGGCCAGGCTCGTCCAGTGCTTGCCTGATCAACCAGGCTGTTGCTGCTGGAGGCCCACTGTCCCACATATCCATCACAGCCTGGTTGATCTGGCACCTGGTGAAGATACTCGTCTCTCTCTCCTGCACTCCAATGACCTATATCCAGGTTATTTGTGAATTGTTCCCTGTCACATTATTGTACCTTTTCATTCAAGATGACCTTATGCAATGCATTAACATAAAACTTTACCATGATTTTTCAATCAGATTAACTCTTAGATATAGATATGATCAGATATTAAATAAGTTTAATTTGTGTAATTTGCACAGTTTTTCACTCATTAAATTATATCCAAATACTGTATTACAAATTCTCTGAGAACTCACTTCTTAATGTCTGCATCTGTTCGGAAGATTTTGGGATCCTTTTCTCTGTCCTGGGGATACCGAGTTGTGAACAGGCCTGAGACATCGCAATATGCACATATAGTTTGCATGGGATATTTCTGGAAAATAAAGAGTAAATATTAATATTCTAGCAATAAAAATGGCAGGTTATCTAACCTAATTCATATTAATATTCAGACCTCCAGCAAATGAAATTCCAGAGATACTTTTAGGAAGTCATAAAAATGATTAATCTTCTTAAAATTGCTCTTGTAATGTTCTTTATTAAGTCTTTTTGCAAGTGGTCCACACACTCTATAACACAGATAATCATTAACCCTTAAACTGTCCAAACAGATCGACGTTCAAATTCGTAGTGCTCCAAAAGTAGATCTACGTTTTTTTTTACATATTTTCAAATATAACAAAAAAAAATGTAGATAAAAGTTTTTTTTACACATTTTCAAATGTAAAACAAGAAAGAAGATCTATAATTTTTTACATACTTTCAAATGTTGAAAAAACGTATATATACGTTTGGATCATTTAACCCTTTCAGGGTCCGTCCCGTAGATCAACGGCTTTACGTTGAGTGTCCAAACCGTAGATCTACGCCAAAATTCTAGTGCCGTCAAATTTAGCACGAAAACGCTCATAGGCCTACATGTGAGAGAACGGGTCTGCGTGGTGGGTGCGCGCCATAAACAAAAAATCTAGGCGCCCGCATAGCATTGTGGGAACGCCGGCTCAGTTACCCTTGTTCACCATGCCTCATCGCAAGTCAGCTCTCACTCCCCGGGAAATTGGGACTCTCCTCTTCCTATCTGATAGTTCTGACACTGATGGAAGTGGAAATGAAGACGAATTCTACGGCTTTGATCAGTTAGTGACCGAAAAGAATGACCAGGATATCGATAATAGTGCAGAAAACCCTGACGATCCTCAACCTTCTACCTCTGGTGTGGGCACTCATGACTCATGGTCGGTTGTTCCTCATCGCAAGAGAAAACTAATATTTTCGCGTGGCCAGGCCTCTGACTTCAGTAATGATGATGATAGTGACGTGGACTGTGATTTTATTGCGCTCGACGATCAATCGAGTAGTGATAGTGAGGAATCATATTCACCAGTGAAGCGTCGGTATGTTCGCCGCCGCATGCGCTCGGGTAGTGTACCCTATGCTGTGCCCAGGGGACGGAGTACATCCCGTGGCCCAACACCAGTTTTAGGTAGTGATAGTGAGGATGATGTGGCTACACTTGGCATGGATAGACCACAGGCATCAGTGGATGGTGTTAGTGGTGATGGTAGTGGCACCGCCATGCGTGACTCACCAGGCCACGCTGGGACCCATGCTGACTCGTCAGTTCAAGGATAAAGCGGAGCGCCAGCCACCAGCCCACCACAACCACAACCACCCGCACAACCAGCCTATGATGTCCAGTATCCACCAGCAAACCGTATTTTGGGATTGGCAGCAAAATCCCAATTTTGTTCCCAAGCCTCACCCCTTTGATGACTCTCAAAGTGGAATTCTACCTACCTGTCCCCTTGGAACCACGGCCAATGAACTGGAATTCTTTGAATTATTCTTTGACCAGCCATTGATGGAAATTATTGTCAGGGAAAGTAATAAGTATTTTGAGTACACCATGGCAAATACGATCTTATCACCACAGTCAAGACTACACAGGTGGAAAGAGACGACTGTTGCAGAAATGTATTTGCTTTTTGCAACAATAATGCTTATGCCTCACGTCTATAAGCATAATATAAAAGCATACTGGTCCACAGATCGGCTAATTTCTACCCCGGTCTTCAGTGAAATCATACCAGTGAACAGGTTTATCTTACTCTTACGTATGTTGCACTTCTCTGACAAAACCAGGCCTGACAGAAGTGACAGGTTATACAAGATTAGAAATGTTTTCATGTATCTCAAACAAAAGTTCAGGATATACTTTTATCCATTCAAGAATCTTGTAACTGACGAGTCTTTGATTTTGTTCAAAGGTAGACTGTCATTCAAGCAGTATATACCGAGCAAGAGGAAACGCTTTGGTATAAAACTGTTTGTACTCTGTGATTGTGACAGTGGCCTGGTGTTGGATATTGTTGTATACACGGGTAGTAAAACATTGAAAGATACCAAGATGTTATTGGGTATCTCAGGTGACGTAGTGAGAAACATGATGGCACCTTATCTTGGTAAGGGGCATACATTATATACCGATAACTGGTACACAAGCCCATTACTCAGTGATTTCATGCGAGTGAACAAGACAGATGTGTGTGGCACAGTGCGTTCTAATCGTAAACATATGCCCAGGCTCAACGCAGGTGCTCGTGGTGATGACGTGCAGGTGTTTACTGCCAATGACATCATGGCATTACGGTGGCATGACAAACGAGATGTCACATTGTTGACAACCATTCACCATAATGAAATGCAAGACAGTGGCAAAGTTGATCGAGTGACTAATGAACATATTCGAAAACGAGTGTCAGTGATTGATTATACACAAAACATGCGCTTGGTTGACAAGTGTGACATGCAGATTGGTTTTGTTGACTGTGTTCGTAAGAGTTACAAGTGGTACATGAAACTTTTCTTCCATCTCATGGACATTTCAATGCTCAATGCATATAATATGTAACAAATAAAGACTGGCAACAGATCACCGTATGGTGAATTTTGTTTTTCTGTTGTCAGACAACTCATAATGAAGTACCAGGTAACAACACCTGCTATACAACATGGTCCTCGAATTCCTCAGGATATACCCAAGTGTTTGAGGAGAGAAGGTGATCATTTCATAATACAGCTTCCTTCAACTCAGAAGAAATTTGCTCAGAAGAGATGCATTGTCTGTGCACAAACAAAACGACGGCAACAAAGACGCAAAGACACTCGGTTTATGTGTGAGGAATGTAAGGTGCCTCTGTGCATGGTGCCTTGTTTCAAGGAGTTCCACAAGCTCCAGCAGTTCTAAAACCATGTCCAGTGATTGTAAATATGTAAATATATGATAGAACATTAGTATTATACAATATTTGTGCATGTTTATTGTAATAAACAAGTGGTAAACAATAATATGATAATAACTTTAGTGCAGTTATTGTGTTCAATACAGTGAGTTTATATATATACATTATATACAGTATTGGTCTCTCAGGCCCCAAATGTTAGTAGGAATAGAAAAAAATTGGAAAAGAAAAGAAAAAACAACTAAAACTACAAAATAATGTAATGCGCGTATGTGGAATTCGTCGATGTTGCCACCACCACATCATTTTTGACAAACTTCTTGGCACTGTATCTCGGTAAGTACTGATCAGATTTTTTTTTTTTGTCTTATTACCTTCACAAAAATATGCTCTTTAATTCTGTAAGAAAAAAATAATTTTTTTTTTTTTCAAAATTTTTTGGACACTGGAGCACCACTTCAGATTTTGGCCTTTGACCCTGAAAGGGTTAAGGGTTAATATCATCACATCTTCCATTTTTGGAAGCATGGTATGCTAACCCTTCATTAATTCAGGCACTGAGGTTTATAGTAAAAAGAATATGAAAATAAATCTTGACATACTCCAGTATTTATTGGCTTGCTAGTGGTAAGCTTTGGTGGTAATAAGCGGGTTGTGACCAAGGTGAAGATCATTAGAGTGCCATCTTTAGCGAGGACTGCCAGGTAAGGATCAGCTAAAGTTGCAGCAACAAGAGGAGCACCAACATCAACTGGAACGTGTTGGATCTGCACCGTACCTTCCAAAAGCCTTACACCACCACTAGTCACCTGAGAATGAAAGACCGATTAATTTTACAACAAAGAACCTCATAAAAATAAAAATACTTGAAAACCAAAATACAATACATGCTAACTCTATAACAGAAAACCATCTTCAATATACTATTACAAAATAATGAGAAAACTTTGATTGGCAAACAAACTCAAAAGTACAGTATACAATGCCAACAAGTTGATGAATAAGAACAAATTGATGAATATAACACATGTGCAACACCTGGGCATCTTTACTGGCAGCAGGCTTGTAACTCAAAGATTGTTTATATGGAGGCATGAGTACAGAGATCTTACATTCAGAACTGTCCATTATTATTAATGTCCACTGTATAAATTGATTTTGAATTTAACAGACATCTGAAAAATCCTAGGTAGTAGGTTGGTAGACAGCAGCCACCCAGGGAGGTACTACCGTCCTGCCAAGTGAGTGTAAAACTGAAGCCTGTAATTGTTTTACATGATGGTAGGATTGCTGGTGTCTTTTTTTTCTGTCTCATACACATGCAAGATTTCAGGTATGTCTTGCTACTTCTACTTAGGTCACACTACACATACATGTACAAACATATATATACAGACTCCTTTGGGTTTTCTTCTATTTTCTTTCTAGTTCTTGTTTATTTCCTCTTATCTCCATGGGGAAGTGGAACAGAATTCTTCCTCTGTAAGCCATGCGTGTTGTAAGAGGTGACTAAAATGCCGGGAGCAAGGGGCTAGTAACCCCTTCTCCTGTACATATTACTAAATGTAAAAGGAGAAACTTTTGTTTTTCCTTTTGGGCCACCCCGCCTTTGTGGGATACGGCCGGTGTGTTGAAAGAAAGAAAGAAGATCTGAAAAATCAGAATTGTCCATTGATTCAATCACTGAACAGCAATATCGTCATTCAGTTTTAATTGACAATCAGCATTAACAAATACCCCTTTGCCCATTAAGGTTCACTCTACATAGACTCCTCCAAAATATCTGCAAACATTTAGGAATAGTTAAGCAGTAAAGCTAATATAAGCAGCTACAAATCTGGGCTAAAAAGTAAAGAAAGACTAAAGCATGGTTGAAAAAATATTTTACACTCATCAAATGCCTATAGCACTAAATCGAAATTTAAGGAAAAAAATAGCTTTCCTTTTTTTTTTTAACATGTTGGCAATTTCCCACCGAGGCAGGGTGACCCAAAAAGAAAGAAAAACCCAAAAAAGAAAGAAAAAAACTTTCATCATTATTCAAGGGAGATATACTGTAGTGTTGTTTAACCCTTTGAGGGTCGACAGGCCCTATCCGAGACTCGTTCTCAGGGTCAGCCAAATTTAAAAAAAAAAAATAATAATTCTCTCTTATGAAAAGATAGGGAATCTTTTCCCCACATAATGACACCAAAAGTTTGAAATTTGATGGAAAACTTACAGAATTATGCTCTCGCGAAGTTAGCGGTCTCGGCGATGTTTACGCATCAGCGATTTTGCCCACTTTGAGCCCCATTTTTGGCCAATTCCACTACACTAGTCGACAAAAAAAATGAATATTTCGCTAGAACTCCATTTTTTCTATCGAATGAGTGCAAGAAACCACCCATTTATCAATTTCAACTATCCAGTACAGTGGTCAGAATTTAGCAATTGTGCCAATTTCACACAAATTTCAAAAGATACCAATTTCCGAATAGGGTCCAGAATAAACAAGAAAGACATTCCTGGCACTAAAATGACATTTCCTCTGTTCATTAGTCACGTCTCAAGGCCCCTCTTATATTCTTTTGCTTTCCACTTTGAATTTTTATTCTCACAAAAAATAGAAGATTTACTGTTATGCAGACTACTGCATTAGTATAAAAAATGGTATAAATAATATTGGCGCACTTGCAAAAGAATATTAGACTCACCAGTTGACGTGTATTGGAACCTTGGCATGATTTGTTTACTTTTGAACTTTGGTAAAAATCGAACATTTCTGCTACTTTGAGCTCAATTTCAAGGTACTTTTCATTGTAAAACCAGTCAAAATCATCTCAATTTCTGTAATATGTCTTCCATTCTATAAAATGAGACCAAGAAAACTAGAATACAACAATAAATACCATACGAAAATACAGTGCAAAGTGGCTGTTTTATTCCAAAAAAACGGTCACAGTTTTTTTTTCTCATTATGCACTGTGTGCTGCAGGATTTTTTTTATACTGTGCACACTGACCACATAGACCCATTCTTTCATATGTAGGCCTACCAGCTTTCTCCCACTAGATTTGAGGGCACTAGAATTTAGGCGTACTAGTACGTCAAAAACCCTGGGTCGTAAGCCGTACTAGTACGGCCGAAACCCTCAAAGGGTTAATATATGTATGAAAGAGGGGAAGGTACATAGGGATTGGCAGAAAGCATGTATAGTTCCTTTATATAAAAGGAAGGGGGACAAAAGAAATTGCAAAACTTATAGGGGAATAAGTATATTGAGTCTCCATGGGGAAGTGTCGTAAGAGGCGACTAAAATGCCGGGAGCAAGGGGCTAGTAACCCCTTCTCCTGTATACATGTATATTACTAAATGTAAAAGGAGAAACTTTCGTTTTTCCTTTTGGGCCACCCCGCCTCGGTAGGATACGGCCGGTGTGTTGAAAGAGAGAAAGAAAGAAAAGATAAAAGGAGAAACTTTCATTTTTCCTTTTGGGCCACCCCGCCTCGGTGGGATACGGCCAGTGTGTTGAAAGAAAGAAGTATACCGAGTATACCAGGTAAAGTGTATGGTAGGGTTATTACTGAAAGAATTAGAGGTGAGACAGAGAGCAGGATTGCAGATGAGCAAGGAGGCTTTACAATGGGTGGGGATGTGTAGATCAGGTGTTTACATTGACGCACATATGTGAACAGTATTCAGATAAAGGTAGGGAAGTTTTCATTGCATTTATGGATTTAGAAAAGGCATATGATAGAGTGTATAAGGGAGCAATGTGGCAGATGTTGCAAGTGTATGGAATAGGTAGTAAGTTACTAAATGCTGTAGAGTTTTTATGAGACTCAGATTAAAGTGGGTAAGAGAGAGAGAGACTACTTCCCAGTAAAAGTAGGTCTTAGACAGGGATGTGTAATGTCACCATGGTTGTTTAATATATTTACAGATGGGGCTGTAATAGAAGTAAATGCTAGGGTGTTGGGGATAGTGGCGGGATTAAATTATGGGGAATCAAATACAAAATGAGAGTTGACACAGTTACTTTTTGCTGATGATACTGTGCTTTTGGGGGATTCTAAAGAAAAGTTGCAAAGGCTAGTGTGGATGAGTTTGGGAGGGTGTGTAAAGGTAGAAAGTTGAAAGTGAACATAGATAAGGGTATCAAACGATTTAGATAAAGAAAAATTGGATATCACATTGGAGGGAGGGAGTATGGAAAAAGTGAATGTTTTCAGATATTTGGGAGTTGACTTGTCAGCAGATGAGTTTATGAAGGATGAGGTAAACCATAGAATTGATGAAGAAAAAAAGGTGAGTGGTGCATTGAGGTATCTGTGGAGACAAAGAACATTATCCATGGATGCAGGGAGGGGAATTTATGAGAGTATAGTGGTACCAACACTCTTATATGGGTGTGAAGCATGGGTTGTAAATGCTGCAGTGAGAAGGCGGCTGGAGGCAGTGGAGATGTCGTGTCTAAAGGCAATGTGTGGTGTAAATATTTTGCAGAGAATTCGTTGTGTGGAAATCAGGAGGTGTGGCATTACTAAAAGCATTAATCGAGGGCTGAAGAGGGGCTGTTGAGGTGCTTTGATCATTTAGAGAGAATGGAACAAAATAGAATGACTTGGAGAGCATATAAACCTATTGGGGAAGGAAGGCAGGGTGGGGGTCATCCCTGAAAAGGTTGGAGGGAGAGGGTAAAGGACATTTTGTGGGCGAGGGGCTTGGACTTCCAGCAAACGTGCGTGAGTGTGTTATATAGGGGTGAATGGAGACAAATAGTTTTTGGGATCTGACGAGCTGTTGGAATGTAAGCAGGGTAATATTTTGTGAAGGGATTCAGGGAAACCAGTTAGCTTGATTTGAGTCCTGAAAATGGGAAGTACAATGCCTGCCCTTTAAAGTCTGGAGGGACGTCTAAACTGTCATATCTGAGCTCCTCTGAAAAGACAATGACAGCTTTCCTTACCTGTATAATATATCTGTTATTGCCAACATTGCCAGCAAAAACAGTCCTTGAGGTAGTGTTGAAGCCCGACTCTTCCAGTTCATTGATCTCTTCTTCTGTGCGTAAAATGAGAGATGAGTCAGATCTTGACAGAATAAGATACGAGTGATCCTGAATGCCACCTTCTCTTCTCCGACGCTCGTCTGCTTTACCAACAAGTGTCCACATATCTTCGACTTCAGGCAAGTCAAATGTGGTTAAAACCTGTTCAATGGTACCATTCGTTTAAGATATAATTATTACTTAATAAAAAAAAAAATTTAAGTAAATAAAGCATCTGTAAATCATTCTCTATAAATCGTAATATTTCAGTAAATTTCAAACACAGTTATTGAGTCTCCTCTTGACAACTTCACATTATTCCAGCAGCATTTCTGATATGTTCTGGGAATATGTTGAATAGTTTAGGCCTTCAGATGTTGATGTAGTGTTCTCACACTGTGCCCATGGCACCCCTGAATTTCACTGGGCATATTTTACATTTCCTCCCATATCTCTTATAACTTTTATTCTGTACAAGTCAATAATAAGTTGTAGCTAAAACTGTATTCACTCCACAAGCACAAAATTATAGTACACATAATAAGGGAACACTGTATCAACATCTGGGGTTCCAGACTATTCAACATCTTACCAGAAGATATTAAAAACACGGCTGGAACAAGTGTAGAAGCCTTCAAGAGGAAACTGGACAAGTATCTTCACCAGGTGCCAGATATGTGGGGCAGTGGGTCTCCAGCAGCAACAGCCTGGTTGTCCAGGCAAGCACCAGACAAGCTTGGCCCATGGCTGGGCTCCGAGAGTAGTTAAACTCTTGAAACTCTTCAAAATGTGCAGAGACAACCCTCCTAAGTCTGAGATCAAATTAACATTTTTTTTCTGTTTACCTGTGGTTTGATAGATCTTTGAAGGATAGATAAGGCTCCATTTTTGCCATGGCCAGATGTGGTAACTAACTCCACACAAGGATCCACAGAGTTCTCATATTCCTCACTTAGAAAAGCTGGCTCTCCCATTGCTACATCACCACAGGGACCAATATTCAATAAACTATCCATCACCTGAAAAAAAAAAAAAGTTCTGCCATTGTTTGCAGCTAAAGAAATCAACAGAAGGATGGAATATATAGCAAATTGTCGCATTCAGTCAGTTAGTTCTAATACAACAGCCTATGCCTTAACATTTTACATATAGTAGACCAAAAGGGCTGACAATCACTGGTATGATCAGCTAGACAAAACTGGGGAAGAGGCTGTAAAACCAATAAGCTTTACCAGATCATCTTAACATTAGCATTACAACAACCAGGTTCCCCTCAATTCATGCAAATTTGCTATTATACATCATCCAATCATTACCAGTAATTCCTTATATGTGATGCACATTGGCTGTATGCGATTGGTACAATAATACAAAGAACGCTAAAGATTCTTATTATGCAGAATTAAGCGCTTTATGAACTGACTGAACTTGGTACAGCCAGCATATGCTGGAATGCACGTACAGTATAAAACAAATAAATAATTCATATATGTGAAATAAGTTTGCTGTCAGTGATGGAGAAATCACTAAACCTGTTGGGAATATAGCACCTGGGAAATGGGTCACTCACATCAAACAATATAAATTATATTTTTGTAAAATAAACTTTAAAAAACTTAAGAAACATAGTTTGTCTTTCTTGTTTAACTCATTACAAATACTTCAAGTTAATAACTTACAAATGTGACACTTCAATTTATTTCCTATTCATTCAGTTGTCTGCCATACTCTCCTCTATTTAAACTGTATTTATATTTAAATACAGTGGTACCTTGACTTATGAGTTTAATCCGTTCCGTGACCTAGCTCGTAACTCAATTTGCTCATACGTCAAATCAATTTTCCTCATTGAAATTAAGTGAAATGCCATTAATCCATTCCAGCAGAATTCCTGCTCTCAGGAGGCAGGAGGAAAAATACTTCAATATAACGCTAATATCAACTCTACGGCTTATTTACCTATCAAAATTGATCTAATATGACATAATAAACAATATTATTAACATAGAAACATGAAATATAGTACTCTAGAATGAATAAAATATGTCATTATGTGACAAGTGGTGGTGGCCACTCCCGCTCCCGCTCTAACCATATCTTCCCCTTCTGAAAATGGAGTGTTTGTGAGGCTAACTGCACTAGATCACTAGTTTCATAAGGAAACATAATAGAGAATGTAAATAAATAAACTGGTTTTATAAAGTGTACATATTTACCTTGAAGAACAGATGCTGGCAGAGGTGGAGGTGGAGGGTGGAAGAGATAGGCTACTTGCTACACTCTTAATGCTACACTTTATCGCTTAGCTGGAACTATAGCCTATATCGACTCCTGCTTTAGTATCGTACATATCGTAGAAGTACTACGCTGGTACAGCCTAGCCAAGTCCACAACCCACACACCTCACTCGTGTTTAACTATGATTTCATTCTTTAATTCAATGGACATCATCCTGTTTTTCTTCTCGGCACTGTCCTTTGCACTTACTTTCTTAGGCAAAATAACTGCACAAAACGAAAGCATAACACAAGAGAAATGCTTCCACGGTGAGGTAAACACGTGCACTGCTGAGCGAATGTTGTGGTGTTCACTGCACCAACTAGTGGCGGCGTTCTGAAGCTCACTCGTAACTCAGATTTTGACTCATAACACAGAGCAGAAAAACTGACCGAGCAATGGCTCGTAACTTGAAAATCTCGTATGTTGGGGCACTCGTAAGTCGAGGTTCCACTGTACTGAACTTCCTTAATCAAGCAATTTAATATACAACTGAAGTATTTCCAAGTTTAGACAGTCAAAAAAATCGAAGTTGTTTATCTGCATTGGAGAAGGTATTAATGTTTCTCACTTCATTACTAGTAACTCTACCACAAGCTTCTTCCCAACAAAATTTTCTTGCATTAGAGGGATGCATGCTGAAAATATTGACTACCTTCCTCTCATTATATTACTCACACTGCAGTTGCTCATACCTTTATCATATCTATTTTCAACTTGCAATTTTTCCCATAATAGCTTTCAAAAAAGAAAGATTAACCTAAAAATCAAAAAAGAAAATTCATTCACCATCATATATTAAATAGCTGTCCCCAAAAAACTTAATTAACTGTTTCATTCAACATGTGTCCTAAAAAAAAAAGAGAAAATTCATTCACCATCATTCATCCAACAACTGTCTTGCCAGAACTACAAATTTCCCACCTACAGAACCAAAGTCTCACTAAGCATTTTCCCTAAATCCTATCACTCTCCAATAACATGTTAAAACCCCAAAAGACAGCTACTTTCACAGTATATTGCAAAACCTTCACAAAGAGATTTTTTTTTTACCTCAAAGTTGTATGAAGCCAACTGAACAGTCGAGGTATCTTCATGCCCATATACCTCTAGGGCATCATCGTCTCTGATGTCCTCAACATTACTGGCAATCCAATCACCTGCAAATAAAACAAGCTAAACTGTAAACATTGCCTAAAAATACAAAGATGAGTAGCTTTCAGATATTCATGTTACAGGATAAAGGCATGATTGAGAAGTGCCCAAAATTGAAACGACAACCTAGGTTTATCAATTTCATGAAATTATAGCAGTACAGGTCACAAATTTATAAAGAAATTTAAAATTAAATTTAAAATTAAATCTGTTCTTATGAACACAAGGGAAGGTTTGTGATTTTCTTATGTAAGAGTACACAGAGATGGCAAAAGAAATACGTAATGAATAAATAATGTGAAAAAATAAAAAAATACGGAAAAATATCTAACATTAATTTATTACCCTATATGCATCGTAACTTTCGTTTTTCTTTTTGCGCCACCCCGCCTCGGTGGGATATGGCCAGTGCATTGAAAGAAATAAATAATTATGTACAGTACACCACTAAGATAACATACTGTAATTAAAATCAAAATGAAATACAAATCGAGCAGTAGAATATACCTACCTAATGTATCAAGCTTCTTTCGCTTTGTTGGAGGTTCTTGATCAGCTGGGACATTGCTTTTGGATCTCATGGGGTCACTTAGCTCTTTCTCAGTGTAACGAAGGAGGAGAGAATTTCCTAGACGAGACCCCAAAAAGAGGTACTGGTCTTCGCACATACACATCTGAAAGTCATTCTGATTTTCTAATTAAAGCACAATAAACTAATTAAAAATATATATGCATTCCAACACATTATACTAGATAGAAAGGTAACTCCAACCACAAATTAAGTACATGCAAGAAATATTATAAAGTTGATGAACCTGATCTACTGTAAGTTGAGAATGAAATATCACTTCACCTTTGATATATACCTTTGATGAGTTCTGAGTGTTTTTCTACTCCCAGAGCTCGGCCATGGGCCAGGCTCGTCTGGTGGCTGTTTCTGATCACAACCTGGTTGTATATAAGATATACAGCAGATCATTGATTGGCTTATCCATGCCCCTTTGGGGAGATTAAGGGTGTAATGTATTTTCAACATTGGATGATTTGCATTTTTTTTATGATCACTTTGTGTTGCACATTTCCTTTTCAGCATTATTTGCTTAGGGGCCACATTGAACAAAACTGCTGGATAATGTTGAAAGTCAAACAACAGATCACTGGATCCAATGAAAGCCAAACAACAGAGAAAGCACTAAACACATCTCAGTCATATGGTGCCCCTGGGGAAAGGGAGGCATTCAGGTTCAATCCAAGGAAGGGAACCACAAGCCCAATTCCTCAGAGCAAGAGCTCTGTAATGGCATCAAGGAACCTCCCTCGAGAGGAATAATCTACCATATAAACCTGCATGAAGGGTTGGAGGGAGGGGGTAAAGGAGGTTTTGTGTGCAAGGGCTTGGACTTCCAGCAAGCATGCGTGAACGTATTTGATAGGAGTGAATGGAGACAAATGGTGTTAAATACTTGACGTGCTGTTGGAGTGTGAGCAAAGTAACATTTATGAAGGGATTCAGGGAAACCGGCAGGTCGGACTAAAGTCCTGCAGATGGGAAGTACAGTGTCTGCACTCTGAAGGAGGGGTGTTAATGTTGCAGTTTTATAACTGTAGTGTAAAGCACCCCTCTGGCAAGACAGTGATGGAGTGAATGATGATGAAAGTTTTTCTTTTTCGGGCCACCCTGTCTTGGTGGGAACCGGCCGATGCGTTAATAAAAAATAATAAAAAATAATAAAAAATAAACCTGCATGAAGACACACTTGACAGTGCTGTACAGCAGGACCCCCGTATCTGCGGGGGCTAAGTTCAAGGACCTGCCATGGTTACCAAAACTGTGGATAGTAGCAAACCCTATAGTATATAAATCCAATACAGTGGACCCCCGGTTAACGATATTTCTTCACTCCAGAAGTATGTTCAGGTGCCAGTACTGACTGAATTTGTTCCCATAAGAAATATTGTGAAGTAGATTAGTCCATTTCAGACCCCCAAACATACACGTACAAACGCACTTACATAAATACACTTACATAATTGGTCACATTCGGAGGTAATCGTTATGCGGGGGTCCACTGTACATACCTATTATAAAGTTTAATTGATAAATTATGCACAATAAGTGGAGAATTATCACTTTTTCACTGATGGAGAGCACTTCACAGCTTCTCTTAGGTTTTGAAGAACTGCCAGCTTCTCTACTTTTTTGCTTTGGGGCCATTATATGCAAAATTAAGAGGTATTTTTGGGTCAAAGTAAACTGTGGATAACTGAAATCACGGATACCAAATCAGTGGATACAGGGGTTCTACTGTACTTCTAAGATTGTCATGTCTGGTGTACTATTGCTAATGATCATTGGGTATTCTCTTCATAACAGTATATCTGTAACACTGCCACTCTTCATATCCATGCCAATTTATAAAAAAAATTACAAAGAAAATTATGAATACACACACTACATGTTAACACTGATGCTGCAGCTTTGTCAAAGTGGAAACTGCGAACAGATCGCATGGAATCAGCCACTAAGGTGAGGACATACAACTCCCCTCCTCTCAGAGAGATGACAACCCTATCTTCTGTGAGGAATTCTCCATATGCACAATCTAATGAGATCACCACACCTTCTTGCTTCCCTGTGAACAAATTAAAATACTGTAATTATAATCCATGTGTATTTAGAATAAAACAATCACCTCACAATTAATCCAAAATTTGGAGATACAGGATGGTTCAGAACAGGCTGAAGAGTCATCCAAAGAGTCCTCTCTATATTACGAATTAGTTGTGAATTGTTCTATTACTGGTATTCTTCTAAGCTATCACCAACCAAAAATATATATATATGCCATTATTCTTTTATTATACATATACACTAATTTATTTTAATTAATAGGTCAAATGTTTAACAATTTCAAAATAGTTAGTACATACTTAATGGGAAGTTTGTGTTCTTATCTCCCATAGAATTGAGTGATACTCCATAGGGAGGAACTGACTGAGTGAGATACGTGAGAGAATTTGCAGCAAAAAGCAATACACCACCAATGGGCTTTGGCACAGGTAAAAGCTTTTGACAGTCATGTGGAAGACATGACAACGACCAAATTACAGGATGAAGGCGCTGCCGTATATTGAGAGAGATGGCTGCTAAGGCGCAAGTGTCGTGACGTACAGCTACTCTCCTGATGAAAAAAATTACATTAGAAATTTTTATTTTCTAGTGATGCTCCTCACTTTACAATGATTCGACTTACGATATTTTAACTTTACGATGGTGCAATAGTGACACATATTCAACAGTCATCAAGATTTTATTACTTGGGAGACAGAATCAGAAATGGATGAAGATCTTTACCAGCTTGTTGGTACTGAAGCTGGTATTTAGTTAGTTACAGCAATTATTTGTTTACTTACTAATTCAGTGACAGTAGTTATTTATTTATTTATCATATATATATTCACATTCAACTTACAATATTTTCAACTTACAATGGGTTCATCAGAACGTAACCCCACCGTAAGTTGAGGAGCACCTTAATTTCAAATTTATTCAGAAACTTAGTGTATTTATGTATTATAGTAATCATTTTGTCAGTATATATCATGAAATGTTATTCAACACTTGACTCTTCAACATCTTTCACATTACCCTGGAAAAGTTTTGATAGGTTCATAAAGCAGCATCAAAGTTGGGTCATAATATCCATGGAGGAACTGCATGTCTATAATGTTATCGATACTAGGTGTTTCAAAATCCTTTGGGTCAATAATGTACGACTGCAGAACTGGACCTCTTACATGTGACGTGCTATATTCAACATCATCTGTAGTGAGGTCTCTTCGAAATGGTAAAATTACAATTTTTCTACCATATATTAACATAGCTGCACATCGGCCTTCCGGATCAACTCGAACCAATGGGAGAACCACAGTTTGAACCCATCCTCCCTGAAATAGCATTTATATACCAGGTAAGAGACAGAATTTAAAAAAAATATATTTTATATTATAGACTCATGCTGAGTACAGGAAAATAAGCCATGTAACACACACACACACACACACACACACACACACAGTATGTACATCATGAAAAACACAATCATGCATAAATTATTGAAACAAAGCCATCTTTATTAATATGTTGCATTTAGCACAATATGCTGACTCACAGTGACATTAATGGTCTAAAGTCTGATACGATTAATGTATTTCACATCCTCCATCTCCTATCTTTATTCTATCTTCCTTAAATTTTTTCAGTACATAATATGACATTAATTTTGTCTCACACATTCATGCCAACTTCAAAAATCATTTAAAATCTTACCCTGATATCCTCCTTCTCAAAATAATGAAGTGATACAGTTCTCAGGTAGTGATTATATGGATCGTACTCTACCAGGGACAGCTTAGCATCCCGAAACCCCAGAAGTAAGGAATCTCGCAGAGGGGAAAGTGACACTGATGCCATTGTTGCTACATTGTCGTGCAATTTGTATGTTGCCATGCATTCTAGTTTCACCTTTGGAGGACAATTATCTGAAAGGGATAAATGTGTAAAATATGTCAATTATTCAATTGCCAAAATCGAATGATTATAGCTCAGCATTTTTTGGGGTTGAAATTTTTCTCTTATTATAACTGGAAATTACCATGATGGAATTACTTGCTTGGTCAATTACATCCCACAAATGTGAAAAAATACTAAACATACAGATTTCATTGAAGTTTAAGATAATTTTGATAAAAAATATTTAATGTCTGTTCCCCTGGTTCCACAAAGACAAAAGACATATACAAAATTACTTCCTGTGTGAGAGAGAACCCAAGGTCAAATAAGGGAAGGAAGTCTTTGCAAGAGGCTAGAATAACATGGAAGATTTAGAAAACGAAGGCAGGAAGAATTGCAAAATGAAGAAAAGAAATCAGCAAAGTATTAAATGTAGAAATTGTTTGCATCACTAAGCAAGGAAAAAAAAGACTCAGAGATTTAGCAGTTTTATTATTATAACTTTTATGAGCACTAAACCCATAGGGGTCATACATACCCTGAGGGGGGGCAGAATGAGTGGCATTCAAGTTCGATCCAAGGAAAGAGAAATCAGGTCCAATTCCTTAGATCAAAAACCCTTCATAGCATCAAGGAACCTCTCTGGAGGGAAACAGCCTTACAAAGTAGCAGAGGCAGCAGAGGAAGGCTGCACACCACTTTGGAGTGTATGTAGGGTAATAAACAAAAATGTACTGGTAATAAACAAAAAAGCATTGGAGGATGAGCCAAGGAAGAAAGGAAAAGGAAAGATGTAGGAGTGTTCAGACTTCAGAGAGAGCACCAGTTTTCCTGGTAAGAGAAACTCTACCCAGTGTGACCCATGAAATGTACTGAGCTAACAGTCCCATCACAAAAAGATGACTGTCCATGGAAAAAGAAAGTCCACAATTCAAATTATCAGCATCACCTTTTATATTGACTTAAGAGAACCACTAAATGCAAAGACTGACCATTATGGTACACCCCAAAGGCCCTATCCCAATAGTAAGGTAACAAATTATACCTTACCTATGATCCCTCCTCGGTCATCCTTTTTATTTGATTTTGGTGGTACTTCAGCCACTAATCGGAACACCCTGATGATGTTGGCTCCTGCTACAACGAGAGACTTCTCTCGATGGTTGAAGAAATTACAGTACAAGGACAACTCCACCCCCAAGGCTGGGTGAATTATCTTGCACAAATTATACATTGCTGCCTTGTAGCTTCACTACCTGAAAAAAGATAATATCTACTGTATTTACCAACAAACCAAGTTCACTGCTTCCAGCATTTATCTGGGACAGGTCATAGCATCCACATCCAGGACCTGTTCCTTTTTATCATTCTCTGAGGCAATTTTTGGCCCACATCAGTTCATTGCCTGTGCTCACTCTTGCATACACTTGTAAATCAGTCTCCAATTTCCCCTGGAGTTAGAATGTTTTATGTGACCTAATTAATTGTTTAAGTATAGTGCTACTAACAACAGCTTCTGAAATAAATGGTGGTGCTAAGAGGAAGAAGAGGAAATGCTAAGAAGAAACCTGAACTTATAAGGAAGGTTGAATATAGTGTTTCAGTGTCACATGAGTGTGAGGAATATGGTGTTAAGAAAGTGTGATATTTGTAAAAGAAAGGGTAAACTTACAGCATATGCTCATAAGTTTACTGCAGATGTTCACCAAAAAAGGTTCAACAGTTGGTCCTAGAAAGCATTAGAAAACAGCCCAAGATAAACTTGAAGAAGCAGTATATAAATGGTACATTCAATAATGTTCTATTAGTGTTAACGTTCATAGGGTTGATCCTCACTTTTCTGATGGTTGGCTTTGGCGCCTCTGACATTGACATTGCTTGGCTGATGTAAAAACGTAAGGCAAGGCTGGTAGTGAACCCTCGGATGAAGTTAAGCCATTCAGAATAATGTTAAATGATCTGATAGACAATGAGAAGGTCCTTCAATCTCAATTGCATAATGCTGATGAGACTTGTTTCTTTTGTTATTCACTCAATTCCAACACTCTAGCTTTTTAGCATGAAGAAAGACACCAGGCCATAAGTTCAACAAAAACCACTTTCAGGGATCAATACTAGGCCCCTTGTTCACAATATACATAAACAATAAACAGCACTAAAAAATAGCAATATAAACAAGTTTGCCAATGATACTAAAATATATGGACAAATTCAGCTGAGGACACTAGAGTAGTACAGAAAGATCTAGATAAGTTGACACCGTGGTCAGAGAAGTGGGAGACAATGCACACAAATGTAAGGTTCGATTCCTGAGGAAAAAAAAATAACTATGGCAACTAGTGGTGGACCTACATTTTTGGATCCCTGAAGCTTGAACTGTTATGGGGTCACCTCTGTAGCCAGCAACGGCTAGCCTACATTATACTTTAACCCTTAAACGGTCCAAACAGATCGACGTTCAAATTCATAGTGCTACAAAAGTAGATCTACTTTTTTTTACATATTTTCAAATATAACAAAAAAAATGTAGATAAAAGTTTTTTTTACACATTTTCAAATGTAAAACAAAAAAGGAGATCTACATTTTTTTATATACTTTCAGATGTTGAAAAAACGTATATATACGTTTGGACCATTTAAGGGTTAATAACCTTTTAATTTTTATTTTAACTATTATTTTATACTGAATTACAGTATATTATTATTATTTTAACCCGTAAACGGTCCAAACATATATATACATTTTTACCGCTAGTGCCCCAAATGTATATACGTATACGTTTTATTTGTCATACATTCAACATTGCCACGATAAGCCTGAGTCGCCTAGACATGAGAGAATGGGTGTGTGCACTCACTGTGTGCCATATTAAAATAATTGGGGATGCCTGGGTACCATATACTCTTTTTTCCTATTAAAAAAAAGATTTTTTTTTCTCAAAAAAAGTTGGGGCATTACGGTAGAGAACGTATATATACGTTTGGACCGTTTATGGGTTAAAAGCCCCTTCTCATACAGTAGGCTCAAGATTTTTAAGCAGTGTGAACTAAAGTCACTTCTGGGCCCCTCCAGGATTAGGGGCCCTGAAGCTCAAGCTTCATTAGTTTCATAGTAGATCTGTCCCTGATGGCAACTACAGGAGGGGCCCCACTTATACAGCAGGTTAGGTTACAGGCAACTGCTGTAAAGTGAAACATAGCCTTTCTTCGCTTTCAAATGCATATATAAGCCTGATAACACGTTTACACTATCATATATTAGGTGAGCAATAGAGCTAGGCCTAAAAAATGCATATCCAGTTACACACATTACCGACCATAAAACATTTTCATTCTCAGGTTATAGTGAGTGGTGACTATTTCTTGTATGAAATCTGAATAAATGAAGAATGGGTGTAACTGAAAACCGCTGCATTAGCAAAATGCTGTAAAGCGAAGAACTATAACACAGGGCATAAACTAAATAATGTAAATTTCAAATTGAATGTGAAAAAAGATTTATGGGTTCTAGTTAGCATTAATCTAAAGCCAAGACAATAGTGTGTATGTTTGCAATATAGCCAATAGAATTCTTGGCTTCATATCAAGAAGTATAAATAACAGAAGCCCTTAGGTTATTTTTCAATCTTATATGTATTTGGTAAGGTCTCATTTAGATTACATTGCACAGTTCTGGTCCCCATATTACACAATGGACATTAATATGCTGGGAAAAATACAGAGGATTAGTAATTAAGCTTATTTAGGTAGAGACACACATAAGAACAGTTACACAAATTTAGGTGATTACACTTATCATCCATAGTAACATATCTGTAAATTACCCACCAGGATAACCCAAAAAAGCCAGCTGAAGTGACTTATTTCCATTGGGATCCTTGATGGCAATGATGATCAAATGTATCAAAAATATTTCTTACATAGACCGAAGGGACCAAACTTTCAATCTCTGGAAAAACGTAGAATATGGGTGAGAATGAAGTGTTGAATGGAAAAAAAAGGAGTAAATAAAGGGAATACAAATAACACATTAACAATGTTCAACTGAGACTCGCAGCAATGGATTCAAGTTGGCAAAAGGTTATTGCAATCAAAACTAAGCACTAAACCTACAAGGGTCATATAGTGCTGTCAAGTTTGAGAAATAAAGATTTAAGATACAGGGAAGTAACTGTTGGGCAAAAAGAGTTGTTGACGAGTGGGAAAACCATCATCATAATCACAGGGAAGCGCTAAACCAGTAGGATTATACAGTGCATGTGGGAGGGATGGAAGGTATTCCAGGTCAATTCAGGGAACTGGAGCACAGATCCAATTCCCTAGATCAAGAGCCCCTCACCAGCGTCAAGGAACCTCCCTTGAGGGGAGAGAAAAAAAAAACCTTGTGAAGCTGTAAATCTAAATTGGACGGGTACATGAGTAAATGTAAGTTTGACCTGTCTAGCATGGGCCAGTAGGCCTACTGCAGTGTTTCTTCATTCTTGTGTTCTACATGAACCACAATGGATATAACTCACTTTGTCCCACTTTTTGGGGTTATCCTGGTGGGTAATTCACAATGTTACTATGTATAGTAATTTGCGTAACTGTATTTATGTATACCTGTATCTAAATAAACTTACTTAAATGTAATGGAAAAAAAATTTAAGGTTAACTTCTCTTCCAGTTAATTTTTATTTCAAAGATCACCAATAGAATAAGTCAACTTTTTTTTTCCTTCCCGAGTGTCTGGGTAATTTAAGACGTCGCTGTGTATCACGTAAAGACAATTTTTAATCATTCAAAATGTGTAATATTGTATCTCAATAAACTTTATTTCCGCATTTTCAAAAAAAAAAAAAATCCTGATAATAAAACTGGCAGAGATAAAGCCACAGACGGCCTACCTCTCCCTTTTATTACCCCAATACACACTAAACTAACCAGGAACTAGTAGGTAAAGAAAAGATAAGAAAATACCTGATATATTTATTATTGAAGCATAATAATGGTGAGAGAGCTGACCCACGCCGGTCACAACACAACCTTGTTATATCCTACTCACGTAATATATTATTATTACTTGTATATCTTATATGTTAATTAATAGAACCTTAATACACCAATTTTGTTGATATTAATTTGTGTGAAATTATGGTTATTAGTTAAAGTTTGAGTGAGTAGAGATAATTTGTTGGTGAGGTCAGGGGTGTGGTTTGACCTGGTCACTGGTCAAAGCATCTCCTGGTTTCCATTATATAAATTCTCAAACATGTTCAAAATAATAAAAGGAGCTATATTTAAAAATGTCCTAAAATATGAAGTTTGTTGTAATGTTGGTCACTATTATATAACCTGTACGAGACTGCTGGTTGAACACTGCTTCAGAGAAAACTTGAGAGACAGACAGAGAGGATAAACTATTTAAGTTGTATTTCGGTAATATAATCATTTACTAGTATAGTTTAAAAATAGTTTTAGGGCACACATGTCTTATGAGCACACATTTATAGTATATTATATACATTTAACCTAAAATACTCCAGGTAAGTGAAACACTGTGACTTCTTTTACCCCTTCATCGTGGCTGCATGGCTGGTTGGTTAATGGTTTAATTGGATATATAGAATGTAATGAACATTTGTTAGGTAAGATAAGATAAGATTTTATTCGGATTTTTTTTACCCGGAGGGTTAGCCATCCTGGATAACCCAAGAAAGTCAGTGTGTCATCAAGGACTGTGCATCTTATTTCCATGTGGTCCTTCAATCTTGTCCCCCAGATGCGACCCACACCAGTTGGCTAACGCCCAGGTACCTACTTACTTGCTAGGTGAACATGGACAATAGGTGTAAGGAAACAAACCCAATGTTTCCACCCGGCCGTCAATCAAACCACGGATACTCAGTGTGTGAAGCGAGAACGTTGCCTACCAGGCCACGGGGCACCTCTACCAGGTTATATGGAGACAGAAACACAGAAGGTTGATTGAGCTGCATATTTCGACCCCATTCTGGGATCCTCTTCAGCATGTGTAAGCAAGTTTATTAAGGTATGTACACATAGGTATATATATAGAGCATAAATTACCAAGGATAATCCCCCCCCCCAAAAAAAAAAAAAAAAATCAGTGACTTATTTCCATTGTGGTTCTTGAGTACAATACAATCAAGTTGATAATTACAGCACATGTAGAACAGTTGGGTATCTTTATTGTTGAAACGTTTCGCCTACACGACAGGCTTCTTCAGTCAAATGCAGAGGACAATAAATTTGGTGACAGCAGCAGCAGTAGTGGTGAGGTAGAGATGATGTGATCAATCCATCAACCTTGAATGTTGATGGATTGATTACAGCTTTACTTCACCACTGCTGCTGCTGTCGCCATATTTATTCTCCTCTGTATTTGACCGAAGAAGCCTGTCGTGTAAGATAGATAAAATTTTGTTCGGATATTTAACCCCAGAGGGTTAGCCATCCAAGATAATCCAGGAAAGTCAGCGCGTCATCGAGGACTGTCCTATTTCCGTTGTGGTCCTTCAGTCATGTCCCCCAGCATGCCACCCACACCAGTCCACTAACACCCAGGTACCTACTTTGGTCCTTAAGTCATGTCCCCCAGGATGCCACCCACACCAATCCACTAACACCCAGGTACCTACTTTGGTCCTTCAGTCATGTCCCCCAACATGCCACCCACACCAGTCCACTAACACCCAGGTACCTACTTTGGTCCTTAAGTCATGTCCCCCAGGATGCCACCCACACCAATCCACTAACACCCAGGTACCTACTTTGGTCCTTCAGTCATGTCCCCCAGGATGCCACCCACACCAATCCACTAACACCCAGGTACCTACTTTGGTCCTTCAGTCATATCCCCCAGCATGCCACCCACACCAGTCCACTAACATCCAGGTACCTACTTGCTTGCTAGGTGAACACCCTGGAGAGCGAAGCGCTGCCATAATATAAGTCACATTAGTTGCGCTTGTGTCCTTTTACTTTACAGGTATTTACCGCTAGAAACACCCAGGTACCTACTTACTGCTAGGTGAACACTCAGGTACCTACTCACTGCTAGGTGAACGGAGACATCAGGTGTAAGGAAACATGCCCAGTGTTTTCACCCGGCCGGGGATTGAACCACAGACACTCAGTGTAGGCGAAACGTTTAAGTAATGTAGATACCCAGTTGTTGTACATGTGTCTTACTCATCTACAAACTAATAAGCCTGGCTAAGAAGAGTGAGGAGATGTCTACTAGTGTAGTGAGTAGCAGTAAGCTGAGTGAATAACAGGTACGGTGTGAATTAAGTCTTACTGATTCCCAAAGCGTTACAGAAGCATTCTTAGCAAGAAATTAAACTTAATTGTAGATGTGGAAAATTTTGGATTTTCCTAAATTTAGCATGTGTAAATTTGAATAAAACAATAATTGTGTAATAAAATATGATGCTGATTTGACCCTTTCGAGAAATTTCGAGTGAAGGGGGTGTAGAACAGCTGCTGAGTGGCGCAGACGGGGAGACGCCATTTGGAAATTGTGGGCATTGGTTGTCGTGGAAAATTCAACTAATAATCTGGCGTCTTCGTGGCCAAATTGGGATTTTTCAGCTTGAATTTGTAATTAGGAACCCGTGTTAATGTCCCCTGCTGAAGAACTGGGACAGGAAATTTGCGGGACTTCAACAATTACTTGTGGATGGTGGAAGATAAGGGATATGACCATCACTCACAGGGAAGTGTACCATTAGTTCTTGCATTTAGATCTCGAGCTGGCCAGTGTGGGGGTCTAGGTCTCAGGCAGGTGTTTTGGTGCGATCCATGTACAGTAATTAAATGGTAAGTGGTAATACGAATTTCTTTTGTGTACCCAGAAAGCCTAATCATATACAGTCCACAACTTTAATTTACCAGAGTAGCTGGTTCTAATATTGCAATTATTAATTTAATGTCAGGCCTAGTTTATTTTTATGGGAGTGGTAGGGAGTGGGCATCAAGGGAGTGACAGTCTGGCGACCTACTGTGATTAAATACCACTTACCTCACCCAGATTACTTGTAGGTAATAATCCAGGCAATAACATGTAAACCTCCTGCAGGTAATTTACTCGCATAATAACAATTCATAGTAGAGATTGGTCTTGTGGTTGAAGTTGCTGGAGACAGTGGTGAGTGGAGGTTCAAGGCTGCTTCTTCAGACGTCGTCTTCCTTGGCAATTAGGGTCCCAGTGAAGTTAAGTCACTCTGACCTTTTTTTGGGGGGGAGTTATCCTAGGTAATTTACACTATGTATGATAATTATAATTATGTATACCTGTATCTAAATAAATGTACACCATTCCTATTAAGTGGTTGTGAAAATTAAGATGAATTTTGCAGGGATTGTTAAGGTTGTCGGTTCTGCCAACATACCAGTGTTCTGAAATTCATTTGTAGATTTTGTCACAGTTCTTACGAGGGTGAGTAAATTAGTAAGCTTATTTAGGATTAATTACACGTAAGTACAATTAAACAAGTTATTGGTGATTGCAATTGTCGTATGTAATAACATATGGAAGAAATCACAATCGTGTGATTGCAAATAGTATGCAAGAATTCCACAGTGAAAATAGGAAATAAAGCCTGAGCGCTTTCACGTGCTTATACATGTCTTCAGAGTGTAGTAACGCATGTGTAAATTGCCTGGGATAACCCACTGGCCTACTCCCACCGAAGTAGACTGACCCAAAAGAAAAGGAAACGCACATTGTAATCTTTATAAATAATAAACTTTTGATTTGATTTGATTCACCTTCATTCATTCCATTACTGTCTTGCCAGAAGTGTGCTGACAACACAGTTCATATGGTCCTCTGAACAGGAACATCCCCATCCCTCCTTCAGAATGCAGGCACTGCACTTCCCACCTTCAGGACTCAAGCCTGGCTAACCAGTATCCCTGAATCCCTTCATCAGTGATGCATAACTCAGTCACTTCAGGGATACACTAAGTTACACCAAGAGAGAGAGAGAGAATTCAGGAATCGTTTGACAAAAAACAGGGACAGTAAGACAAGGAAGTTAAACAGAAGCTGCAATGCTTTGATTGCAACAATTAACAACTAATTCGCAAACTAATGAATCTTGACGACATTTCGTTCCATCCTGGACCATTATCAGGAAGACAGTGAGATAAAAGTTAAATAGAAATGTTTGACTCGATATACTAGACTAGATAAGTTATTAAACATTGGAAAACTAATAAAAAACTAGAAAATTTACACAATTGTAAAGAAAATGCTAGGCATGTTGCTATATGTTAATGCCAACTATAAACTCGATATATTGTAAGAGTTTCCAAGGAGAGACTGGAAACTTATGGACGGAAAGTTAAGAAAAAAGAAAATTAATGAGAAAAGTGTAGACAGAGAGAAGGCAAAGACTGAAAGGCAAAAGCAACCAGGAAGAAAAAAGTAAGAGACATTAATTCCGGCACATATTAATGACAATGACAACAATAGTAACAATAAAAAATCTTATCCCTGGCCCTCATATTGGCACTACAAGGGTCACGGCTGGAGAAAGTGCCACTGACCTCCACAAACAATTATAACACACACACACACACACACCATATCATGTATTTTCAATGTCAGTAATGTGGTGGTTCACTTGTTTTGTTAACCCTAGACGATATAGCGAAGTTTGTGTGTGCTTATCTAGTTGTATTTTCTGGGGTAGAGTCTCAGCTCCTGGCCTCTTCTGTTAATTACAAGTGCCGGCCTTATTTTTTGTTTGTTCTGGCTTCCTGGGCGCTAAACTTCAGACTGTTAGTGGAGTCTTGCTGCCTCCGCCATGTCCTCTAGTTTACTGCTCATATTTATCACCTGTGTTGCCGTAATAACCAACATGGAGACACAAACTCAGGAGACTGACTGATCTGTATATATCGACCCACCTTCTGGGGTCCTCTTCAGCAGATTGGGAGAAAGGGAGGTTGATATATATAATGGTACATACTGTATTACTACTATAAGCTATTAACGTAAAATTTTAGGAAAATGACAATGAGAGTCAATATTATCTCAGGAGCCGCACAGAGTAGTTTGGGAAGGTCGCATGCTGCTGGAAGGTTGCATGCTGCTGGAAGGTTGCATGCGGCTGGAAGGTTGCATGCTGCTGGAAGGTTGCATGCGGCTGAAAGGTTGCATGCGGCTGGAAGGTTGCATGCGGCTGGAAGGTTGCATGCGGCTGGAAGGTCGCATGATGCTGGAAGGTCGCATGCTGCTGGAAGGTTGCATGCTGCTGGAAGGTTGCATGCGGCTGGAAGGTTGCATGCGGCTGGAAGGTTGCATGCGGCTGGAAGGTCGCATGATGCTGGAAGGTCGCATGATGCTGGAAGGTCGCATGCTGCTGGAAGGTTGCATGCGGCTGGAAGGTTGCATGCGGCTGGAAGGTTGCATGCTGCTGGAAGGTTGCATGCGGCTGGAAGGTTGCATGCGGCTGGAAGGTTGCATGCGGCTGGAAGGTCGCATGATGCTGGAAGGTCGCATGCTGCTGGAAGGTCGCATGCTGCTGGAAGGTTGCATGCGGCTGGAAGGTTGCATGCTGCTGGAAGGTTGCATGCGGCTGGAAGGTCGCATGCTGCTGGAAGGTCGCATGCTGCTGGAAGGTTGCATGCGGCTGGAAGGTTGCATGCGGCTGGAAGGTCGCATGATGCTGGAAGGTCGCATGCTGCTGGAAGGTCGCATGCTGCTGCAAGGTCGCATGCGGCTGGAAGGTCGCATGCTGCTGGAAGGTCGCATGCTGCTGGAAGGTTGCATGCGGCTGGAAGGTCGCATGATGCTGGAAGGTCGCATGCTGCTGGAAGGTCGCATGCTGCTGCAAGGTCGCATGCGGCTGGAAGGTCGCATGCTGCTGGAAGGTCGCATGCTGCTGGAAGATCGCATGCGGCTGGAAGATCGCATGCTGCTGGAAGGTCGCATGCTGCTGGAAGGATGCATGCGGCTGGAAGGTCGCATGCTGCTGGAAGGTCGCATGCTGCTGGAAGGTCGCATGCTGCTGGAAGGTCGCATGCTGCTGGAAGGTCGCATGCTGCTGGAAGGTCGCATGCGGCTGGAAGGTCGCATGCGGCTGGAAGGTCGCATGCTGCTGGAAGGTCGCATGCTGCTGGAAGGTCGCATGCTGCTGGACGGTCGCATGCTGCTGGAAGGTCGCATATGCTGCTGGAAGGTCGCATGCTGCTGGAAGGTCGCATGCTTCTGGAAGGTCGCATGCTGCTGGAAGGTCGCATGCTGCTGGAAGGTCGCATGCTGCTGGAAGGTCGCATGCTGCTGGAAGGTCGCATGTCGCTGGACGGTCGCATGCTGCTGGAAGGTCGCATGCGGCTGGAAGGTCGCATGCTGCTGGAAGGTCGCATGCTGCTGGAGGGCCGCATGCTGCTGGAGGGCCGCAGTTTACACATTTCTGATATTGATCAATCAACCTGTTGAGTTGTGTCTCCATGTGGGTTATTACTGACCATAGACCAGTGTTCATTACATTAAGTTTTTCTACTTATTATTTGCGTTGAGCTGCAGTTCCTGGACCTGGTTTATTAACCTTCTATTGCTGTGTTATATTTTTACCTGGTTGCCTCTGTCATACCTACTCTTAAAGCCCTGCATTGAACTTAGCTCAACTGCATCTCTAGTTACCTTTGTTTCCTCACTCATCTGGGTAATTATCATCACTTTGTGTTCCACTCTCTTTGTTTTAACCATAATAAACAATTTGTTTCTGTTTACCCTTCATATTCCCGGAAGCATTTTGTATGTCGTAACCAAGTCTCCTCTTGTTTTCCTCTTCCAGCGTTATAAGGTCTTCCTTAACTCATGGTTCTCAAGCCCAGTACCAGCCTGTGGGCTCCACACTGGTGCTGCGTATTCAAGAAGCACTCATACGTACGTGAAGCTCACTGAATGATTACCTCATCAACCTTCTTACATTTGCTCATGTTCCAGTTCCTGGGTAAACTTTTATCATCTTGTATATTCTTATCATATCTCCTCTTTACGTGAATACAAAGACTGCATATTGTGTCTTTGATGTAGTGTGTGATGTATACATGCGCTACAACATCTCTCTTGTGGATATATATGAAAGGCGATCTTGAAGTGTGTCAGTGTAGTGTGTGTGTCTTCCTGTATCATGTATGTCAGCTTCCGGTCTGTATCTTGTGTAAGCTGGCGTGTGTGTGTATGTGTGTGGGTGAGTTTGTGTTTATGTATGTTAGTCTGGGTATATATGAGTGAGTGTACTCACCTATTTGTGGTTGCAGGGGTCGAGTCCTAGCTCCTGGCCCCGCCTCTTCACCGGTTGCTACTAGACCCTCTCTCTCCCCGCTCCATGAGCTTTATCAAACCTCGTCTTAAAACTGTGTATGGTTTCTGCCTCCACTACGTCATTTTCTAGGCTATTCCACTGCCTTACAACTCTATGACTGAAGAAATACTTCCTACTATCTCTCTGACTCATTTGTGTCTTCAACTTCCAATTGTGGCCTCTTGTTTCTGTGTCCCCTCCCTGGAACATCCTGTCCTTGTCCACCTTGTCTATTCCACGCAGTATTTTATATGTCGTTATCATGTCTCCCCTGACCCTCCTGTCCTCCAGTGTCGTCAGGCCGATTTCCCTTAATCTTTCTTCATAGGACATTCCCTTAGCTCTGGAACTAACCTTGTTGCAAACCTTTGTACTTTCTCTAGTTTCTTGACGTGCTTTATCAAGTGCGGGTTCCAAACAGGTGCTGCATACTCCAGTATGGGCCTGACATACACGGTGTACAGTGTCTTGAATGATTCCTTACTAAGGTGTCGGAATGCTGTTCTCAGGTTTGCCAGGCGCCCATATGCTGCAGCAGTTATCTGATTGATGTGTGCTTCCGGAGACATGCTCGGTGTTATACTCACCCCAAGATCTTTCTCCTTGAGTGAGGTATGCAGTCTTTGGCCACCTAGCCTATACTCTGTCTGTGGTCTTCTGTGCCCTTCCCCTATCTTCATGACTTTGCATTTGGCAGGATTAAATTCGAGAAGCCATTTGCTGGACCAGGTGTCCAGTCTGTCCAGGTCTCTTTGAAGTCCTGCCTGGTCCTCATCAGATTTAATTCTCCTCATTAACTTCACATCATCTGCAAACATGTGTGCATGTGGGTGAGTTTGCGTGTATATGAGTGTGTGTGTGTGAGAGTTTGCGTGTGAGTGGGCTTGTGTTTTACCACACGTCCATTACTGGTGTGTGTCCTCGACCTGCTTATATACACACAGTGTTACGTCTTGTCTGCGTCTTGCTCTGCTCACTCACCCTCCTAATTAATGCCCTTGACTCTCTCTATTTTATACAAGTGTCCCCCTCTCTCTGAGTCTTCCCCGTCTCTCAGTTGCTTCTTCCAAGGAACTACCCGTGCGGGTCATTCAGTGCAAGCACTGGTGTAGGTTCCATCCTCACTCACACACACACACACACACACACACACACACACACACACACACACACACACACACACCCGCACTTGATAAAGCACGTCAAGAAACTAGAGAAAGTACAAAGGTTTGCGACAAGGTTAGTTCCAGAGCTAAGGGGAATGTCCTATGAAGAAAGATTAAGGGAAATCGGCCTGACGACACTGGAGGACAGGAGGGTCAGGGGAGACATGATAACGACATATAAAATACTGCGTTTGGGAAAAGACAAGGTGGACAAAGACAGGATGTTCCAGGGAGGGGACACAGAAACAAGAGGCCACAATTGGAAGTTGAAGACACAAATGAGTCAGAGAGATAGTAGGAAGTATTTCTTCAGTCATAGAGTTGTAAGGCAGTGGAATAGCCTAGAAAATGACGTAGTGGAGGCAGAAACCATACACAGTTTTAAGACGAGGTTTGATAAAGCTCATGGAGCGGGGAGAGAGAGGGCCCAGTAGCAACCGGTGAAGAGGCGGGGCCAGGAGCTAAGACTCGACCCCTGCAACCACAAATAGGTGAGTACACACACATAGGCGGAGCCAGGAGCTACGTCTCGATCCCTGCAACCACAATTAGGTGAGTACATACACACATTATATAAGAACATAAGAAAGAAGGAACACTGTAACAGGCCTATTGAACCATGCGGAGCAGGTCCATTCCCCCCCCCCCCGGATTAGCCCAATGACCCACCCAGTCTGGTCACCTTCACTCAAAGATGGAGCACGGCACCAGACACAGCAGCACAAGCTAGTCAGGTCCAACTCACACCCACCTACACCCACTCATGTATTTATCTAACCCATTTTTAAAGTTACACAAGGTTTTAGCTTCTATAACGGTACTCGGGAGTTTGTTCCACTCATCCACAACTCTATTACCAAACCAGTGCTTTCCTATATCTTTCCTGAATCTGAATTTTTCCAACTTAAAACCATTGCTACGAGTCCTGTCTTGGCTAGATATTTTCAGCACGCTGTTTACATCCCCTTTATTTATTCTTGTTTTCCATTTATACACTTCGATCATATCCCCCCTAATTTTACACCTTTCGAGAGAGTGCAGATTCGGGGCCTCAGTCTATCCTCATAGGGATGATTTCTGATACATGGGATCGTCATTGTCATCCTCCTTTGTACGTTTTCCAGAGCATTTATATCCATTCTGTAATACTGTGACCAGAACTGAGCAGCATAGTCTAAATGAGGCCTAACCAAGGATATACAGAGTTGATATATATATTATGTATATTATATATATATATATATATATATATATATATATATATATATATATATATATATATATATATATATATATATATATATATATATATATATATATATATATATATATATAATATTATATATATATATATATATATATATATAATTATATTTATATATATATAATATATATATATATATATATATATATATATATATTATATATATATATATATATATACATATATATATATATATATATATATATATATATATATATATATATATATATATATATTATATATATATATATATATATATATATATATATATATATGTCGTGCCGAATAGGCAGAACTTGCGATCTTGGCTTAAATAGCAACGCTCATCTTGCCATATAGGACAAGTGAAAATTTGTGTATGCTATAATTTCGCCAAAATCATTCTGAACCTAACGAAAAAAATATATTTAATTGTGTTTGTTTAGTACTAAATTATTGTAAACGTATTTAAAATATATTTAGTTGGGTTAGGCTAAAATAAATTACACTTGTTATAATAAGGTTAGGTAAGTTTTCTAAGATTCTTTTGATCCAAAATTATAAATTTTTACATTAACATTGATGAAAAAAATATATCTTTAAACATATAAGAGAAAATTTCAGAAAGGACTTAATTTTAAATGAGTTCTTGCTAATTGACCAGTTTTACATATTCGGCACGACATATATATATATATATATATATATATATATATATATATATATATATATATATATATATAATATATATATATATATATATATATATATATATATATATATATATATATATATATATATATATATATATTACTTCCTTATCCCATTTCTTTCTTGCCTTATACCTGCCTCCTCTTTGGTCCCATCTTTCCCTTCACTTCTTGTCCTGGTCTTCCTCCCATCGCGTGTGGCGACCCCTCCCTCCCTCCCTCCCTCTCTCCCTCTCTCCTCTCTCCCTCCCTCCTCCCTTCCTTCTTCCTAACTCTCCCTGTGACCCACTTCTCCAGACTCATGTGGCACCGAGTATAAGGTGCCATCATAATCGCTCCTCTCAGGTGCCATCAGTGTACTCACCTAAATGGTGTGTGTATGTGTGTGTGTGTGTGTGTGTGTGTGTGTGTGTGTGTGTACTCACCTAGTTGTACTCACCTAGTTGAGGTTGCGGGGGTCGAGTCCGAGCTCCTGGCCCCGCCTCTTCACTGATCGCTACTAGGTCACTCTCCCTGAGCCGTGAGCTTTATCATACCTCTGCTTAAAGCTATGTATGGATCCTGCCTCCACTACATCGCTTCCCAAACTATTCCACTTACTGACTACTCTGTGGCTGAAGAAATACTTCCTAACATCCCTGTGATTCATCTGTGTCTTCAGCTTCCAACTGTCCCCTTGTTACTGTGTCCAATCTCTGGAACATCCTGTCTTTGTCCACCTTGTCAATTCCTCTCGTGTGTGTGTGTGTGTGTGGTGTGTGTGTGTGTGTGTGTGTGTGTGTGTGTGACCAGGAGGACGTGGAAGAGGGGAGATGAGAGGATGAAGGAGGGTTTAGGTGGAATGAGTAATAACGTGGGAGGTGGAAACAGGTAAAGGGAGAAAAGTAAGAACAACAAAAACAAAAGGAAGAAGAATAACAACAAGCAGAGAAAGGATGATCCTTAATCCTTGACGTACTCTTAAGTAAGTTTATTTAAGTACAGGTAAACATAAGTACAATTATCATACCTCGTAACATGTGTAAATTATCCTCCAGGATAACCCAGAACAATGACTTATTGAAACTGAGGTCCAGTACACGCTACTCTCAAACAAAGGAGTCGAACCCATGATGTTTTGGCGCGCCTCATGGTGAGCGAAAACGCATGACGCTTTAGATCACTAGACCACACAATCCTTAACAATGTCGTTCGATGGTGGGTACAACATCTAGCTTGGCTGGATGCGCCACTGTTAAGGATTGTCTGGTTTAATGGTCTATAGCGTCATGTGTTTTCGCTGAACATGAGGCGGGCCAAAACAGCATGGGTTCGACTCCTTGGCTAGTGCAGTGTTGTTATTGATCAATACCACTCGTTTCGTGGGTACAGAAATATATATATGTTGTTTCTCGAGACATCTTTGACTAAACAATCGTGGTGTCATTCCTAGGCTTTGTAGGCTGACTGGTTCTATCCCTGGAGAGAGGGATGGTTGTAACCCTGCTCAGTCATGCGACTATCCCTGGAGCGAGGGATGGTTGTAACGCCACTCAATCATGCGACTATCCCTAGAGCGAGGGATGGTTGTAACACCACTCAGTCATGCGACTATCCCTGGAGCGAGGGATGGTTGTAACGCCACTCAATCATGCGACTATCCCTGGAGCGAGGGATGGTTGTAACACCACTCAGTCATGCGACTATCCCTGGAGCGAGGGATGGTTGTAACACCACTCAGTCATGCGACTATCCCTGGAGCGAGGGATGGTTGTAACACCACTCAGTCATGCGACTATCCCTGGAGCGAGGGATGGTTGTAACACCACTCAGTCATGCGACTATCCCTGGAGCGAGGGATGGTTGTAACACCACTCAGTCATGCGACTATCCCTGGAGCGAGGGATGGTTGTAACACCACTCAGTCATGCGACTATCCCTGGAGCGAGGGATGGTTGTAACACCACTCAGTCATGCGACTATCCCTGGAGCGAGGGATGGTTGTAACACCACTCAGTCATGCGACTATCCCTGGAGCGAGGGATGGTTGTAACGCCACTAAATCATGCGACTATCCCTGGAGCGAGGGATGGTTGTAACGCCACTAAATCATGCGACTATCCCTGGAGCGAGGGATGGTTGTAACACCACTCAATCATGCGACTATCCCTGGAGCGAGGGATGGTTTGTAACGCCACTCAATCATGCGACTATCCCTGGAGCGAGGGATGGTTGTAACACCACTCAATCATGCGACTATCCCTGGAGCGAGGGATGGTTGTAACGCCACTAAATCATGCGACTATCCCTGGAGCGAGGGATGGTTGTAACACCACTAAATCATGCGACTATCCCTGGAGCGAGGGATGGTTGTAACACCACTCAATCATGCGACTATCCCTGGAGCGAGGGATGGTTGTAACGCCACTCAATCATGCGACTATCCCTGGAGCGAGGGATGGTTGTAACACCACTCAATCATGCGACTATCCCTGGAGCGAGGGATGGTTGTAACACTAAATAATGCGACTATCCCTGGAGCGAGGGATGGTTGTAACACCACTCAATCATGCGACTATCCCTGGAGCGAGGGATGGTTGTAACGCCACTCAGTCATGCGACTATCCCTGGAGCGAGGGATGGTTGTAACGCCACTCAGTCATGCGTCTATCCCTGGAGCGAGGGATGGTTGTAACACCACTCAATCATGCGACTATCCCTGGAGCGAGGGATGGTTGTAACGCCACTCAGTCATGCGTCTATCCCTGGAGCGAGGGATGGTTGTAACACCACTCAATCATGCGACTATCCCTGGAGCAAGGGATGGTTGTAACGCCACTCAATCATGCGTCTACCCCTGGAGCAAGGGATGGTTGTAACGCCACTCAGTCATGCGACTATCCCTGGAGCGAGGGATGGTTGTAACACCACTCAGTCATGCGACTATCCCTGGAGCGAGGGATGGTTGTAACGCCACTCAATCATGCGTCTACCCCTGGAGCGAGGGATGGTTGTAACACCACTCAATCATGCGACTATCCCTGGAGCGAGGGATGGTTGTAACGCCACTCAATCATGCAACTATCCCTGGAGCGAGGGATGGTTGTAACACTACTCAATCATGCGACTATCCCTGGAGCGAGGGATGGTTGTAACGCCACTCAATCATGCGACTATCCCTGGAGCGAGGGATGGTTGTAACACCACTCAATCATGCGACTATCCCTGGAGCGAGGGATGGTTGTAACACCACTCAATCATGCGACTATCCCTGGAGCGAGGGATGGTTGTAACGCCACTCAATCATGCGACTATCCCTGGAGCGAGGGATGGTTGTAACGCCACTAAATCATGCGACTATCCCTGGAGCGAGGGATGGTTGTAACACCACTCAATCATGCGACTATCCCTGGAGCGAGGGATGGTTGTAACGCCACTCAATCATGCGACTATCCCTGGAGCGAGGGATGGTTGTAACGCCACTCAATCATGCGACTATCCTGGAGCGAGGGATGGTTGTAACACCACTCAATCATGCGACTATCCCTGGAGCGAGGGATGGTTGTAACGCCACTCAATCATGCGACTATCCCTGGAGCGAGGGATGGTTGTAACACCACTCAATCATGCGACTATCCCTGGAGCGAGGGATGGTTGTAACACTAAATAATGCGACTATCCCTGGAGCGAGGGATGGTTGTAACACCACTCAATCATGCGACTATCCCTGGAGCGAGGGATGGTTGTAACGCCACTCAATCATGCGACTATCCCTGGAGCGAGGGATGGTTGTAACACCACTCAATCATGCGACTATCCCTGGAGCGAGGATGGTTGTAACGCCACTCAATCATGCGACTATCCCTGGAGCGAGGGATGGTTGTAACACCACTCAATCATGCGACTATCCCTGGAGCGAGGGATGGTTGTAACACCACTCAATCATGCGACTATCCCTGGAGCGAGGGATGGTTGTAACGCCACTCAATCATGCGACTATCCCTGGAGCGAGGGATGGTTGTAACACCACTCAATCATGCGACTATCCCTGGAGCGAGGGATGGTTGTAACGCCACTCAATCATGCGACTATCCCTGGAGCGAGGGATGGTTGTAACGCCACTAAATCATGCGACTATCCCTGGAGCGAGGGATGGTTGTAACACCACTCAATCATGCGACTATCCCTGGAGCGAGGGATGGTTGTAACACCACTCAGTCATGCGACTATCCCTGGAGCGAGGGATGATTGTAACACCACTCAGTCATGCGACTATCCCTGGAGCGAGGGATGGTTGTAACACCACTCAGTCATGCGACTATCCCTGGAGCGAGGGATGATTGTAACACCACTCAGTCATGCGACTATCCCTGGAGCGAGGGATGGTTGTAACACCACTCAGTCATGCGACTATCCCTGGAGCGAGGGATGGTTGTAACACCACTCAGTCATGCGACTATCCCTGGAGCGAGGGATGATTGTAACACCACTCAGTCATGCGACTATCCCTGGAGCGAGGGATGATTGTAACACCACTCAGTCATGCGACTATCCCTGGAGCGAGGGATGGTTGTAACACCACTCAGTCATGCGACTATCCCTGGAGCGAGGGATGGTTGTAACACCACTCAGTCATGCGACTATCCCTGGAGCGAGGGATGGTTGTAACACCACTCAGTCATGCGACTATCCCTGGAGCGAGGGATGGTTGTAACGCCACTCAATCATGCGACTATCCCTGGAGCGAGGGATGGTTGTAACACCACTCAGTCATGCGACTATCCCTGGAGCGAGGGATGGTTGTAACGCCACTCAGTCATGCGACTATCCCTGGAGCGAGGTGAAATATCAAGAAAAATATCTTGAGGTTTGCGAAGGATACAAAGATTCTGTGTAAGATAGGAAATAAATATATTAGCACAGAGAAAATTCTCTAACGGACGACAGACATAGAGCAAGTGGAGCGATAGAGCAAGTTGAGCGATAGAGCAAGTGGAGCGATTGAGCAAGTAGAGACAGCAAGTGTAGTGATAAAGGTAGGATGGAATTAATGTGAATAATTATTGTTAGGTAAAAGAAATGCAAGAGAATACAAATCATAGGAGGAACGTAAACTCTGAAATATAACATTAAAACCGTCGAAGAGAAAAAAACCCTCGTTGGACAGATGTCTCAAGTCAGTACCTGATCAGCCAGGCTGTGGTTCGTACTGTGGACTACCTGCGGCCAGCAGTTACAGGCTGGTTGATAAGGCTCTGATCCAGCGCCAGGCCTGGGCATGGACTCTGCCGCGGGTTCGTTGACCCCCGGAACACTCCTCCAGGAAGGAGTCCTCAGTAACAAAAGACTGTCGAACATTAAAATGGTATAAAATACCGACAGGTTGTTAGGTAAGACACATATGCAACAGTTAGGTATCTTTATTATGAAACGTTTCGCCTACACAGTAGGCTTCTTCACCCTTAAGGGTGATGGATTGATTACATCGTCTTCAAGTATCTTCTGCTTCTATCAACTTTTCTGTACTTGACTGAAGAAGCCTACTGTGTAGGCGAAACGTTTCATAATAAAGATACCTAACTGTTGCATATGTGTCTTACCTAACAACCTGTCGGTATTTTATACCATTTTAATGTTCAACCTGTCAGACACTGCAACACAAGGGTATCTTGGTACAGACCTGCAATCAACTTCGACAACATCCACTAGTGAGAGGGGCTGGATTTGAGAGGGACCTGACCTCTCAACATCTGAGTTCTTACCTCTCCTAGTGGCCTACGTCTCACCTCTTGGCGCTATAAAAAGCTCCATCCTGTCACTTCTTCTCCATATTGTTTCATACTATGGAACAATGCTCTTCTCCAGACTGAGGGATTGACCACCTCAAAACTTTAAGGGTGATGGACTGATTACATCGTCTTCAAGTATCTTCTGCTTCTATCAACTTTTCTGTACTTGACTGAAGAAGCCTACTGTGTAGGCGAAACGTTTCATAATAAAGATACCTAACGTTATGTTGCATATGTGTCTTACCTAACAACAAAAGACTGTCGCTGGAAAATCATTTTTGTTGGCTAAGAATGTAGATATAAATTATTACCTCGTTCAATTAAATGTTCCAACTTATTCCATAAATTCTGCTCAACAAAAAAACTAATAGAGTTTTTTTTAGGTGTGATCTAATTAATATCTGCATAAATAACTCATTACGATTGTGACCAGATATATACATGTATACAGTTTATTACCATTGTGACTTGTTCAGCTGTCAGAATTTTGTGGTACTGTCCCTGGACCCATTATGTACCTCTGTAATGTTGAGGTACAGTCCCTGGACCCATTATGTACCTCTGTAATGTTGAGGTACAGTCCCTGGACCCATTATGTACCTCTGTAATGTTGAGGTACAGTCCCTAGGCCCATTATGTACCTCTGTAATGTTGAGGTACAGTCCCTAGACCATTATGTACCTCTGTAATGTTGAGGTACAGTCCCTAGGCCCATTATGTACCTCTGTAATGTTGAGGTACAGTCCCTGGACCCATTATGTACCTCTGTAATGTTGAGGTACAGTCCCGGACCCATTTATGTACCTCTGTAATGTTGGGTACAGTCCCTGGACCCATTATGTACCTCTGTAATGTTGAGGTACAGTCCCTGGACCCTTATGTACCTCGGTAATGTTGAGGTACAGTCCCTGGACCCATTATGTACCTCTGTAATGTTGAGGTACAGTCCCTGGACCCATTATGTACCTCTGTAATGTTGAGGTACAGTCCCTAGGCCCATTATGTACCTCTGTAATGTTGAGGTACAGTCCCTGGACCCATTATGTACCTCTGTAATGTTGAGGTACAGTCCCTGGACCCATTATGTACCTCTGTAATGTTGAGGTACAGTCCCTGGACCCATTATGTACCTCTGTAATGTTGAGGTTAACAGTCCCTAGGACCCATTATGTACCTCTGTAATGTTGAGGTACAGTCCCTGGACCCATTATGTACCTCTGTAATGTTGAGGTACAGTCCCTGGACCCATTATGTACCTCTGTAATGTTGAGGTACAGTCCCTAGGCCCATTATGTACCTCTGTAATGTTGAGGTACAGTCCCTGAACCCATTTTGTACCTCTGTAATGTTGACATACAGTCCCTGGACCCATTTTGTACCTCTGTAATGTTGAGGTACAGTCCCTAGGACCATTATGTACCTCTGTAATGTTGAGGTACAGTCCCTGGACCCATTATGTACCTCTGTAATCTTTTGACTACCACCCATACCCTGGGTATAATGGGTACACAATAAAGACATTAAACTAGCTAAACTAACTGTCAAATCATAATGAAACTGATAAATTGGTTAACCTTCAAATAACCTGTTCACGAGGGAATGTCCTCTCAAAACAGCTGTCAATGAGACAGACAAAACTGGAATATGTAGAGGTGGTATGGTGCTCGCAGTTATGAAACATATAGACAAACTGAAAAAAAATGAATTAGACACATGTGCAACATCTGGGTATCTTTATTTGTAGACGTTTCGCCATCCAGTGACTTTATCAGTACAAGGACATAACGTGAAGACTGCAGAACTATATACAAAAGATGAGGTAATGAATCCCTCAGCCTTGGAGCTGGTGAGAAGCACCGGAGTCTTGAAAAATCTGAAACACAGCCACTGACACGACGCCACTGAAAAAAATGTTCAAAAATAAACTAAATGATGATTTCTAGATCCAGAAAGCAAAAACATGAGCTATGAAAAAAGTTGTAAACATTAAGATGACCTGAGTGACTGTCAGTAGGGGCAGAGGAGGCATAATATTACAGTATGATGTGAGGTTACAGGGGGGACTCAACAAGACCGCGGGGGTCGTACGGAACATGTTAAAAATATTTTTGATTTTTTAGAAAAAATGCTCCGATTTCAGTGGAATTGTTATTGCAAGTTAAGAAGGTGATGTAACGTCTATAAGGTTCGTGAAGTTTACTTAATAATAAAGAGAGGATAAATAAATTACTGAGTTTTGATATGGCAACACTCTACTACCCTTTTTCGCAATATCGGTGAGACTTAGAATGTTAATAGTTGACTTAACTGTAAACTGATGAGGTGGAGCTTCCGGAAGGATGGTAAGCCTGTCTTCTTGAAGAACACACTGCCAGTATAACTGAATAGTTTACACGGGGAGGTGGCCGCTGTTACCACCACTGGAACCTTGAGAAGAATTTAGCATTAATATTGAACATGGGATACCATGTGTTTGTTTCTGAGCTCTCTCTCTCTCTCTCTCTCTCTCTCTCTCTCTCTCTCTCTCTCTCTCTCTCTCTCTCTCTCTCTCTCTCTCTCTCTCTCTCTCTCTCTCTCTCTCTTCTCTCTTCTCTCTCTCTCTCTCTCTCTCTCTCTTCTCTCTGTCTCTCTCTCTCTCTGTCTCTCTGTCTCTCTCTCTCTCTCTCTCTCTCTCTCTCTCTCTCTCTCTCTCTCTCTCTCTCTCTCTTTACATAAGATTTTACAAGTTTAGGTTAAGGTTCTTAACGTTATTTACAAACTAAGAGGTGTTACCTACGTCAGTTTATTCTCTCTCTCCAGTGACTGCCACCTTGGTCCTAGCTACAAGCGTCTTTGATCTTATCCTTGTCTTGCATTTCTTGTACAGAAGACAAGAATTAGGAGCGTGTGTCTTCCCTGCTGTGTGTGTGTGTGTGTGTGTGTGTGTGTGTGTGTGTGTGTGTGTGTGTGTGTGTGTGTGTGTGTGTGTGTGTGTGTGTGTGTTGTGTGTGTGTGTGTGTGTGTACGTACTCACCTAATTGTGGTTGCAGGGGACGAGACTCAGCTATTGGCCCCGCCTCTTCACTGACCTCTACTGGGTCCTCCCTCTCCCTGTTCCATGAGCTTTATCATGCCTCGTCTTAAAACTATGTATGGTTCCTGCCTCCACTACATCATTTGCTAGGCTATTCCACTTCCTAACAACTCTGTGGCTCAAGAAATACTTCCTAACATCCCTTTGGCTCATCTCAGTCTTCAGCTTTAACTATGAACCCTTGTTTCTGTGTCCCATCTCTGGAACATCCTGTCTCTGTCCACCTTATCTATTCCACACAGTATTTTGTATGTCGTTATCATGTCACCCCTGAACCCCTGTCCTCCAGTGTCGTCAGATCGATATCCCTTAACCTCTCTTCGTAGGACAATCCCCTTAGCTCTGGAACTAGCCTTGTTGCAAACCTTTGCACTTTCTCTAATTTCTTGACGTGTTTGACCAGGTGTGGGTTCCAAACTGGTGCTGCGTACTCCAGTATGGGCCTGACGTACACAGTGTATGAAGTCTTGAACTATTCCTTACTGAGGTACCGGAACGCTATTCTCAGGTTTGCCAGTCGCCCGTATGCTGCAGCAGTTATCTGGTTGATGTGTGTATGTGTGTGTGTGTGTGTGTGTATGTGTGTGTGTGTGTGTATGTGTGTGTGTGTGTGTGTGTGTGTGTGTGTGTGTGTGTGTGTGTGTGTGTGTGTGTGTGTGTATGCATACATTGCATCAGTCAGGAGAGAGTGTTGCAAGCCTCGAGTGTCTGTGCTGGGGGTCACTCATCATGTCTGCTAATCCCATTCATTCATAAGATTTGTGTCTGCTTAGAAAAACACACTCGTAGCTAAGACGCAAAACTCTTTTATATATATTTTTAATGTTCTGTTTATATTATATCAGTTATGTTTAGTATTTACAGACAACGTGACAGAGAGAAGGAGTCAGTCATGGTCCCATAGCAATTTAATTTTGCAGATGCAACAGGTCCAGGAATGTCCCTCGTTGTCTGACTTTCAATTTAACTTGAAAACAGTTCTCAAACACACACACACACAACAAAAAAAACACATTTGCTCGCCTGCATTAACCCATTTTTCCTCACTGTCACGCACTCATTTTCTATGACCCAATTGTGCTAGCAAAAAAATACTCCAGAGGAAGCAGGGTCATGAGGATTTGATGGGTATTAGACGTCTTGTGCATGGGAGAGCGTCCAAGGTCATGGTCCTCGCTGCTGGCTTTTAAAACTTACACCCGCGTGCGTTAGGGGAGGGGGGGAATTTCTCACTTTTGTTATAATCCGCGACCGACTTTTAGACGCCATTAGCCTATATTGTGATGTTGCGTTGGTGGAGTCTTTGTTTACGTTGGCGAAAAATGGAGGTTATGGTAGAGGTGAGGAGGGTGGAGGGAGGATGGAGTGACGATGGAAGGAAGATAGAGGGAGGATGAAAGGAAGATGGAGTGAGGATGGAAGATGGAGCGAGGACGGAAGGAAGATGGAGTGAGGATGGAAGATGGAGCGAGGATGGAAGGAAGATGGAGTGAGGATGGAAGGAAGATGGAGTGAGGATGGAAGGAAGATGGAGAGAGTATGGAAGATGGAGTGAGGATGGAAGGAAGATGGAGAGAGGATTGAAGATGGAGTGAGGACGGAAGGAAGATGGAGTGAAGATGGAAGATGGAGTGAGGATGGAAGGAAGATGGAGTGAGGATGGAAGATGGAGTGAGGACGGAAGGAAGATGGAGTGAGGTTGGCAGATGGAGCGAGGATGGAAGGAAGAAGTGAGTGAGGAGAAGGAAGATGGGAGGATTATGGGAGATTGAGTGTGTGGAAGGGAAAGATGGAGTGAGGTGGAAATAAGATGGATTGAGTGATGAAGGAAGTGGAGGGAGTATGGAAGATGGAGTGAGGATGGAAAGAAGATGGAGGGAGAATGACTGAAATTTTAAAGATGTGGAGGGTTAAGCTTGGTGAACGTTAGAAGAGGATAAGTTAAGCTTGGTGAACGTTAGAAGAGGATAAGTTAAGCTTGGTGAACGTTAGAAGAGGATAAGTTAAGCTTGGTGAACGTTAGAAGAGGATAAGTTAAGCTTGGTGAACGTTAGAAGAGGATAAGTTAAGCTTGGAGTGAACGTTGAAGAGGATAAGTTAAGCTTTGTGAACGTTAGAAGAGGATAAGTTAAGCGGTGAACTGTAGAAGAGATAAGGTACTGGTGACGTTAGAGAGGATAAGTTAAGTTTGGGTAAAGTTAAAAGGAGGTAAGTAAGTTTGGTAACGTTAGAAGAGGATAGTTAAGATTGGTGAACGTCAGGAAGGAAGAAGGTTAAGCTTGGTGAACGTCAGAAGAGGATAAGTTAAGCTTGGTGAACTAGAAGAAGATAAGGTTAAGATTGGTGAACGTCAGAAGAGGATAAAGTAAAGCTTGGTGAAGTAGAAGAGGATAAAGTTAAGTTGGTAGAACGTAGAGAGGAAAGGTAAGTTGGGGGAAGTTAGCAGAAGGAGGATAAGTTAAGTTGAGTAAACGTCAGAAGAAGATAGGTTAAGCTTGGTAAACGTAGAAGAGGATAAGTTAAGCTGTGGATGGAAGGAAGAGGATAAGTAAGTTGGTGAACGTCAGGATAAGGTTAAGCTTGGTAAAGTGAGAAGATGGAAAAGGTTAGCTTGGTGAACGTCGAAGAGGATAATTAAGCTGGTGACGTAAGGAAGAGGATAAAGTAAGCTTGGTGAACGTTAGAAGAGGATGTTAAGCTGGTGAAGTCAGAAGGGTAAAGTTAAGCTTGGTGAACGAGATGGAGGATATAAGTGGGAACGTCAGAAGGGTAAAGTAAGCTGGTGAAGTAGAAGAGGAAAGTTAAGCTTGGTGAACGTTAGAGAGGTAAGGTTAAGTTGGTGAAGTCAGAGAGGATAGTAAGCTTGGTGAACGTTAAGAGGATAAGGTTAAGCTTGGTGAACGTTAGAAGAGGATAAATTAAGCTGGTGACGTTAGAAGAGGATAAGGTTAAGCTTGGGACGTCAAAAAGGAAGTTAAGTGGTGAACGTTGAAGAGGATAGGTAAGCTTGGAACGTTAGAAGAGGATAGTTAAGCTGGGTGAACGTTAGAAGAGGAAAAGGGGTTAAGCTTGGTGAAGTCAAAGATTATAAGGTTAAGCTTGGTGAACGTCAGAAGAGGATAAAGTTAAGCTTGGTGAACGTTAGAAGAGGATAAGGGTTAAGCTTGGTGAACGTCAGAAGAGGATAAAGTTAAGCTTGGTGAACGTCAGAAGAGGATAAGGTTAAGCTTGGTGAACGTTAGAAGAGGATAAGGTTAAGCTTGGTGAACGTCAGAAGAGGATAAGTTAAGCTTGGTGAACGTTAGAAGAGGATAAGGTTAAGCTTGGTGAACTTTCAGAAGAGGATAAGTAAGCTTGGTGAACGTCAGAAGAGGATAAGGTTAAGCTTGGTGAACGTTAGAAGGGATAAGGTTAAGCTTGGTGAACGTCAGAAGAGAGGATAAGTTAAGCTTGGTGAACGTCAGAAGAGGATAAAGTTAAGCTTGGTGAACGTAGAAGAGGATAAGGTTAAGCTTGGTGAACGTCAGAAGAGGAAAAGGGTTAAGCTTGGTGAACGTCAGAAGAGGATAAGGTTAAGCTTGGTGAACGTTAGAAGAGGATAAGGTTAAGCTTGGTGAACGTTAGAAGAGGATAAGTTAAGCTTGGTGAACGTCAGAAGAGGATAAAGTTAAGCTTGGTGAACGTCAGAAGAGGATAAGGTTAAGCTTGGTGAACGTTAGAAGAGGATAAGTTAAGCTTGGTGAACGTCAGAAGAGGATAAAGTTAAGCTTGGTGAACGTCAGAAGAGGATAAGTTAAGCTTGGTGAACGTTAGAAGAGGATAAGGTTAAGCTTGGTGAACGTTAGAAGAGGATAAGGTTAAGCTTGGTGAACGTTAGAAGAGGATAAGGTTAAGCTTGGTGAACGTTAGAAGAGGATAAGTTAAGCTTGGTGAACGTAGAAGAGGAAAAGGGTTAAGCTTGGTGAACGTCAGAAGAGGATAAGGTTAAGCTTGGTGAACGTTAGAAGAGGATAAGTTAAGCTTGGTGAACGTCAGAAGAGGATAAAGTTAAGCTTGGTGAACGTCAGAAGAGGATAAGGTTAAGCTTGGTGAACGTTAGAAGAGGATAAGTTAAGCTTGGTGAACGTCAGAAGAGGATAAAGTTAAGCTTGGTGAACGTCAGAAGAGGATAAAGTTAAGCTTGGTGAACGTCAGAAGAGGATAAGGTTAAGCTTGGTGAACGTTAGAAGAGGATAAGTTAAGTTTGGTGAACGTCAGAAGAGGATAAGGTTAAGCTTGGTGAACGTTAGAAGAGGATAAGTTAAGCTTGGTGAACGTCAGAAGAGGATAAAGTTAAGCTTGGTGAACGTCAGAAGAGGATAAGGTTAAGCTTGGTGAACGTTAGAAGAGGATAAGTTAAGCTTGGTGAACGTCAGAAGAGGATAAAGTTAAGCTTGGTGAACGTCAGAAGAGGATAAGGTTAAGCTTGGTGAACGTTAGAAGAGGATAAGTTAAGCTTGGTGAACGTCAGAAGAGGATAAGGTTAAGCTTGGTGAACGTCAGAAGAGGATAAAGTTAAGCTTGGTGAACGTCAGAGGAAGATAAGGTTAAGCTTACCTGGAGGTTATTCCGGGGATCAACGCCCCCGCGGCCCGGTCCATGACCAGGCCTCCCGATGGATCAGGGCCTGATCAACTAGGCTGTTACTGCTGGCCGCACGCAGTCCAACGTACGAGCCACAGCCCGGCTGATCCGGCACTGACTTTAGGTATCTGTCCAGCTCTCTCTTGAAGGCAGCCAGGGGTTTATTGGCAATTCCCCTAATGCTTGATGGGAGGCTGTTGAACAGTTTTGGGCCCCGGACACTTATGGTGTTTTCCCTTAGTGTACCAATGGGCCCCTACTTTTTATTGGGGGCATTTTGCATCGCCTGCCCAGTCTTTTACTTTCGTAGGGAGTGATTTCTGTGTGCAGATTTGGGACCATTCCTTCCAAGATTTTCCAAGTGTAGATTATGATATATCTCTCCCTCCTGCGTTCCAACGAGTACAAGTCAAGTGCTTCCAAGCGTTCCCAGTAGTTAAGGTGCTTGACAGAACTTATACGTGCAGTAAAGGATCGCTGTAACTCCCTTAGATCTGCGATTTCACCTGCTTTTAATGGAGATGTTAATGTACAGCAGTATTCCAGCCTTGAGAGAAAAAGTGATTTGAAAAGGATCATCATTGGCTTGGCATCTCTCGTTTGAACGTTCTCATTATCCATCCTATCATTTTCTTTGCACGTGCGATCGTGGCACTGTTGTGATCCTTGAAAGTGAGATCCTCAGACATTACTACTCCCAGGTCCCTTACATTATTTTTCCGCTCTATTGTATGGCCGGAGTCAGTAGTATACTCTGTTCTAGTTATTATCTCCTCCAGTTTTCCATAACGGAGTAGTTGGAATTTGTCCTCATTGAACATCATATTGTTTACCGTTGCCCACTGGAAAACTTTGTTTATATCTTCTTGGAGGTTAACCGCGTCCTCAGCAAATGACAGCCTCATGCAGATCCTAGTATCATCCGCAAAGGATGATACGTTAGAAGAGGATAAGTTAAGCTTGGTGAACGTCAGAAGAGGATAAGGTTAAGCTTGGTGAACGTTAGAAGAGGATAAGTTAAGCTTGGTGAACGTCAGAAGAGGATAAGTTAAGCTTGGTGAACGTCAGAAGAGGATAAAGTTAAGCTTGGTGAACGTCAGAAGAGGATAAAGTTAAGCTTGGTGAACGTCAGAAGAGGATAAAGTTAAGCTTGGTGAACGTCAGAAGAGGATAAAGTTAAGCTTGGTGAACGTCAGAAGAGGATAAAGTTAAGCTTGGTGAACGTCAGAAGAGGATAAGGTTAAGCTTGGTGAACGTCAGAAGAGGATAAGTTAAGCTTGGTGAACGTCAGAAGAGGATAAGGTTAAGCTTGGTGAACGTCAGAAGAGGATAAAGTTAAGCTTGGTGAACGTCAGAAGGGGATAAAGTTAAGCTTGGAGAACGTCAGAAGAGGATAAAGTTAAGCTTGGTGAACGTCAGAAGAGGATAAGTTAAGCTTGGTGAACGTCAGAAGAGGATAAAGTTAAGCTTGGTGAACGTCAGAAGAGGATAAAGTTAAGCTTGGTGAACGTCAGAAGAGGATAAATTAAGCTTGGTGAACGTCAGAAGAGGATAAAGTTAAGCTTGGTGAACGTCAGAAGAGGATAAAGTTAAGCTTGGTGAACGTCAGAAGAGGATAAGTTAAGCTTGGTGAACGTCAGAAGAGGATAAGTTAAGCTTGGTGAACGTCAGAAGAGGATAAAGCTAAGCTTAGTGAACGTCAGAAGAGGATAAAGCTAAGCTTGGTGAACGTCAGAAGAGGATAAAGTTAAGCTTGGTGAACGTCAGAAAGGATAAGTTAAGCTTGTGTGAACGTCAGAAGAGGATAAAAGTTAAGCTTGGTGAACGTCAGAAGAGGATAAATTAAGCTTGGTGAACGTCAGAAGAGGATAGGTTAAGCTTGGTGAACGTCAGAAGAGGATAAGTTAAGCTTGGTGAACGTCAGAAGAGGATAAAGTTAAGCTTGGTGAACGTCAGAAGAGGATAAAGTTAAGCTTGGTGAACGTCAGAAGAGGATAGTTAGCTTGGTGAACGTCAGAAGGGGATAAAGTTTTAAACTTGGTGAACGTCAGAAGAGGATAAAGTTAAGCTTGGGGTGAACGTCAGAAGAGGATAAAATTAAGCTTGGTGAACGTCAGAAGAGGATAAAGTTAAGCTTGGTGAACGTCGAAGGGATAAATTAAGTTGGAATTTAGAAGAGGATAAGTAAGCTTGGTGAACGTCAGAAGAGGATAAGTTAAGCTTGGGTGAACGTCAGAAGAGGATAAAGTTAAGCTTGGTGAACGTCAGAAGAGGATAAGTTAAGCTTGGTTTAACGTCAGAAGAGGATAAGTTAAGCTTGGTGAACGTCAGAAGAGGATAAAGTTAAGCTTGGTGAACGTCAGAAGAGGATAAAGTTAAGCTTGGTGAACGTCAGAAGAGGATAAGTTAAGCTTGGTGAACGTCAGAAGAGGATAAAGTTAAGCTTGATGAACGTCAGAAGAGGATAAAGTTAAGCTTGGTGAACGTCAGAAGAGGATAAAGGGGAGAGTATGATAATGATACACAATACTGACAAGCTGATAAGAAACATGTATGTAACAGTTAGATATCTTTACTCCGAAACGTTTCGCCTACACAGTAGGCTTCCTCAGTCGAATACAGAGGAGGCAGTAGGGATGTAAAGATGACGTAATTAGTCCCTCACCCTGGAGAAGAAAAACTCGTACAGTACTGGAAATACAGTCACTGATACTTGTGTATGGTGATTTGTGTATTGTGCCAGTCACAGTATTGTGTCTTTTTATTATTATTAACTAAGACTGAGATGTAAATGATTTAGTAAACCTACAAGTTGAAGAATGAGACGCTTGTGTAACATCTGGGAATCTTTACTGAGGAAACGTTTCACCAGCCAGTGGCGAAACGTTGTACAAGTAGTCTCTGTTTAACTATGACTGTTTCCCTGCTGTCGTTTCATTTGTCTTGATGAGTAAGATGTCATACGAGTTGTACCACTTCTTATTGTATCCAAAATAAATTATTTTACATTTGTCCCCATTGAAATTCACTCCCAACTTTTCTAACCACTTCAACAGCCTCTCCGGGTTAAACAGTCGTCACGGAGTACCAATATATCCCAGATTCCATGTCGTCTGCGATTTTTTTTATTTTGATCGTAAGTTTGGCTTCTAGATCACTTGTGTATATCAAAACAGGACTGGAGCAAGGAAGACTTCCTGAGGTACACCACTTGTCACGCTTCGCTACTCAGGACACTTGGTCACCCAGACACTTTGCCATTTCAAACTACTCGTTGCTTCCTGTGAGTGCGTTAATGTCTCATCCAGCCCTGGAGGTTGTCCACTTTGCCTTGAGACATTATTAAGGCTTGTCAGGAAACAGGACAAGTGTTTCCCGACACGGGTCTCAATCATATGATGTCTCGCAGCTGGAGCTTTTGGTCATCTGATCGAGGTCTTCCACTGGCTTACTCGTCCACTATTTTAAAAATATGGTTATGATTATAACCATTAGATCTTGCAGAGTATTCACTCAATGCCGACTCAACTTGTTGGGACTGTATACCATGGTAATTTATACACAGCTCCTCCACCTGTTTTAACCTTTATTTCCAACACGAAATATGACGGTAATTTATATACAGCTCCTCCACTTGTTTTAACCTTTATTTCCAACTCAAAATTTGACGGTAATTTATACACGGCTCCTCCACCTATTTTAACCTTTATTTCTAACACAACTATGACGATAATACTGGAAAGAAGGGATTCGCACTGGGAAGATTTACACAGAACATGTAGTAGTAGTAGCAGACGAACCTGTAATATGGGCTCTTTTTGTGCTCAATGAGGACGTATCTTGGAGCATATCAGCAACACAAGTTCCCCGTGGCTTGGTTGGTAGCGCACTCAGTTCACATACTGAGTTGCAGTGGTTCGATCCCCGACCGGATGGAAACGTTGGGCATGTTTCCTTACACCTGCTACCCCTGTTCACCTAGCAGTAAGTAGGTACCTGGATGCTAGTCAACTGGTGCGGGTCGCATCTAGGGCTGGCTCTGAAATAAGCTGAGACAACAACAGCTCAGCCTGTAAAACCTGTGTAAAAAAAAAATAACTGCAACACTGAGTCGAACTTGTAGGAAGAAGTCACGTCAGGGTACAATACCAGGGAACAACGTCAGGGTACAATACCAGGGAACAACGCCAGGGTACAATACCAGGGTACAATGCCAGGGTACAATACCAGGGTACAACGCCAGGGTACAATACCAGGGAACAACGCCAGGGTACAATACCAGGGAACAACGCCAGGGTACAATACCAGGGAACAACGCCAGGGTACAATACCAGGGTACAACGCCAGGGTACAATACCAGGGAACAACGCCAGGGTACAATACCAGGGAACAACGCCAGGGTACAATACCAGGGTACAACGCCAGGGTACAATACCAGGGAACAACGTCAGGGTACAATACCAGGGAACAACGCCAGGGTACAATACCAGGAACAACGCCAGGTACAATACCAGGGAACAACGCCAGGGTACAATACCAGGGAACAACGCCAGGGTACAATACCAGGGAACAACGCCAGGGTACAATACCAGGGTACAACGCCAGGGTAACAATACCAGGGAACAACGCCAGGGTACAATACCAGGGAACAACGCCAGGGTACAATACCAGGGAACAACGCCAGGGTACAATACCAGGGAACAACGCCAGGGTACAATACCAGGGTACAACGCCAGGGTACAATACCAGGGAACAACGCCAGGGTACAATACCAGGGACACACGCCAGGGTACAATACCAGGGAACAACGCCAGGGTACAATACCATGGAACAACGCCAGGACAATCCAGGGATACAACGCCAGGGTTACAATACCAGGGAACAAACGCCAGGGTACAATACCAGGTACAACGCCAGGTACAATACAGGGAACAACGCCAGGGTCACTTTACCAGGAAACACGCCAGGGTACAATACCAGGGAACAACGCCAGGGTACAATACCAGGGAACAACGCCAGGGTACAATACCAGGGTACAAGCCAGGGTACAATACCAGGGTACAACGCAGGGTACAATACCAGGGTACAACGCCAGGGTACAATACCAGGGTACAACGCCAGGGTACAATACCAGGGTAACAACGCCAGGGTACAATACCAGGGTACAAACCCAGGGTACAATACCAGGGTAACAACGCCAGGGTACAATACCAGGGAACAACGCCAGGGTACAACACCAAAGAGGGAGACCGTAGAGCATCAGGCAGGGTACAAAACCAGGGTATACATAACGAAGAACCAGAAAGGACCAATACCTATACGAAGACACAAACGGACTTCATCTGTACCCCAACACACAAACGAGGTTCCAGTGAACCTAACAGCCAGGGCTCACTACCACACCAGAGGAACGAGCTTCCAGTGAGCCTACACGAACGAGGGCTTCATCTGTACCCAGACAGAGACGGGCTTCCAGTGTACTCCACACAGAGGTACGAGCAATCTGTACCCAGCACACAGACGGCTCAGTGGTACTCTCCATAGAGACAAGGCTTATCGGTACCCCACACACCAGGAACGAGGCTCAGTGCACCAACACACGGAAACGAGGCTTATCAGTACCCCAACACACAGGACAACGCTCATCTGGTACCCCACAACGGAGAGAGCTCATCTACCCACACACAGACGATGCTTCCAGTGGACACGCCACGAAGCGAGGCTTACTGTACCCAGAACAAGCGAGGTTCATCTGTACCCCAACCACGGAGTACAACGCCGGGTTCATCTGTACCCAGACAACGTGCTTCCAGTGGACCCACACACGAAACCAGGGTTTATCTTAACCCCACACAATGACAGGCTCACTGTACCCACACCGAGCGAGGCTTACTGTATACCCCACACACAGACGATGCTCCAGTGCACCACAACGGACAAGACGAGGCTTATTGTACCCAGCACACAGACGAGGCTTCAGTGTACTCTCATAGAGACAGGTTCATGTACCCCACACAGAGACGAGGGTTCCAGTCACACAACGAAGACGAGGCTTTATCTGTCCCACACTAGACGAGCTCATCTGTACCCCACACACGGAAACGAGGTTCTCTGTACCCCACACACAGTCGAGGCTTCCATGCACCAACACGAAGAAGGCTTCATCTGTACCCCCACACACACAGACGAGGCTTCCAGTGCACCCACACACGAAGACGAGGCTTCATCTGTACCCCACACACAGAGACGAGGCTTCCAGTGCACCCACACACGAAGACGAGGCTTCATCTGTACCCCACACACGGAGACGAGGCTTCATCTGTACCCCACACACAGACGAGGCTTCCAGTGCACTCACACACAGAGACGAGGCTTCATCTGTACCCCACACACAGACGAGGCTTCCAGTGCACCCACACACGAAGACGAGGCTTCATCTGTACCCCACACACAGAGACGAGGCTTCATCTGTACCCCACACACAGAGACGAGGCTTCATCTGTACCCCACACACAGAGACGAGGCTTCATCTGTACCCCACACACAGAGACGAGGCTTCATCTGTACCCCACACACGGAGACGAGGCTTCATCTGTACCCCACACACAGACGAGGCTTCATGCTACCCCACACACGAGAGACGAGGCTTCATCTGTACCCACACACACAGACGAGGCTTCATCTGTACCCCACACACGGAGACGAGGCTTCATCTGTACCCCACACACAGACGAGGCTTCCAGTGCACCCACACACGAAGACGAGGCTTCATCTGTACCCCACACACAGAGACGAGGCTTCATCTGTACCCCACACACAGAGACGAGGCTTCCAGGTACATGAAGTCAGGTTTACCTTCCTTCACTTCCTGTTTCCTAACTTTCTCTCGATAAAAACACTGTTCAACCTATCTCAACTCCCTGACACTCACTGAACAGCAATATGCGACCCATACCCAGCCTGTGGGCACACCCAGCCTGTGGGCATACCCAGCCTGTGGGCACACCCAACCTGTGGGACCCAGCCTGTGGGCCACCAGCCTTGGATACCCAGCCTTGTGGGCACACCCAGCCTGTGGGCACACCCAGCCTGTGGGCAACCCAGCTGGGCAACCCCCAGTGGGCACACCCAGCCTTGGGCATACCCAGCCTGTGGGCACACCGCTGTGCATACCCAGCCTGTGGGCACACCCAGCCTGTGGGCATACCCAGCCTGTGGGCACACCCAGCCTGTGGGCACACCCAGTCTGTGGGCACACCCAGCCTGTGGGCATACCCAGCTTGAGTCCCATGTGGCATACTGTGGGGATACCCAGCCTGTAAGCCACCCAGTACATCAGTCTGCCACTGTTACCAAATTTTTGAAGGTCACCTTGAAGGTCACCTTGAAGGTCACCTTGTTATAAGTTACCACAACCACCACCACCACTACCACTAATACCACAATCACCACCACCACCACCACCACAACCAACCCCCACACCACCACCACCACCAAACCAAAACCACCACCACACACCACCACCCCCACTACCACTAATACCACAATCACCACCAACGATAACTTGCAATATGTCTCCAACCTGTAGCTGACCTACTTCCGGCACACGTGTCTTGTGGGTTGTGATGGTGGTAGTTATGGTGGTCGTGGAGGTGGGAGTGGTAATGGTGGTCGTGGCGGTGGTACTGGTAGTTATGATGATGGTGGTAGTTATGATTCAAATTCAAATTCAAATTCAAGTTTATTCTCTATAAGGGTTACAATGTGGGGTTTACAGGTTTTGGGTATTGTGTGGTTTACATGTTATAAAATACTAATTACAGAGGGCGCCACTAGGACACCTAGGTAGTTATACGGGAAGTAGTGGTCGTGGAGTGGTGGTTATGATGGTTGGTTGTAATGAAAATGGTGGTGTGAGTGGTAGTAGTGGTGGTGATGGTGGTGGGTTGTGAGTGGTAGTGGAGGTGGTGGTGGGTGGTAGTGTTGGTGGTGGTGGGCAGCGGCCTGCGGGTGGTGTTGAGTTGTGGTGGGTCGTGGTGGTAGTGGTGTGGTAGACATATGGGTCAAGTACACCTATTGCTGTTGCTGCCCTCTCCTTCCTCCCCCACTGCGACATACACACATACGCTCGCAAAATGCAGGCTGAAGGATGGAGCGGAAGCACTGTGAGAACCCATGTCGGAGATCTGCATCAGTGGTCGTCACAGACTGGACTACTACCGGATAGCTGGATAACGTAGTCCCTACCTTGTAGAAAGAAGACAAGAGATGCAGAGGTACAGATCACTATCACTGACACAGTGCGAAGAAGTGGACAAGATTATCAGGAGGAGGAGGACACTGATGCACTTACAGAAGACAGTTTTGTCAGTGAAAATCAACACGATTCAGGAACGGGAGAATCTCTCCGATGAGTCTGCTGGGGGTCTATAACAGTTTCCTAGATATAGCAAGAGAGAGAGAATGAGAGATGATGATGATTTGACTGCATCTTCCTAGATTCATGAAATCATTTGATACACTTGCCACCAAAGCTAGAAGCTAGAAGAGCAAGCAGTAGTGAGAGGAAGAGTTATCCAATGTATTACAGGGCATTGAAAAAACTTAAGAGAGTGGTAGTATTGGAGAAATGCCAGGATAGGCAAAAGAAACAGGTGGGGATATCCCCAAGGATCAGTAACATGCCTATCCTGATACATGCTACTGCTAAGTACAAAGCATGGCGAAGGTATAAGAGACATCCTACCACCTATAACAGGAACTTGCACAGGCAAGCCTGTAGACATATGGGTGACGTTCAAAAGTGGGCCATTGCTAAATGGGAGGTGGACACTAAAAGAAAGCTAGCATCAGGTAGGATAGGCTCCAAAACCTGGTGGTCCATGGTCAAGGACGGACAAGGTTATCTGCCTGATGAACTCATTCCACCTCTAAATCGACAGGATGGGACCACCTCTACTAGTAGTCAAGAGAAGACGGACCTCTTTGCTGAACACTTTGCTACCAAAATGCAAGTTCCTGATCCAGCAAGGGACCCTCCTTGGCTAGCTGCAAGAACTGTGTCAAAACTGTCAGTGGTGACAATAAGGCAGGAGGAGGTGCATTTCCTTCTTAAATCGCTTGACCAAGAAAAGGCTGTGGGCCCAGACAAGTTGAGCCCAAGATTGTTGAGAAGATGTGCAGACCAGCTAGCAGCACCTCTAACTCGCATCTTTCAGCACTGCCTAGTACAGTGTAAATGGCCCTCTCTATGGAAAGAGGCAAATGTAGTCCCTGTTCACAAAAAGAAGAGCAGAGCAGAAATCAGCAACTACAGACCAGTGTCACTCCTGTCAATCACTGGTAAGATCCTTGAGACAATAATCTCAAGACAAATGACAGAGTTTTTTGACTATCACTCACTACTTTGTGATCGTCAATATTGCTTCAGGAAGGGTTACTCTGCTGCTGATCTGTTGTTAAACATCTCCACTAAGTGGCACCAGTCACTGGATGAATCCAAAGTCAGCTGTGTGGTAGCACTGGACATTGCTGGTGCTTTCGACCGGGTGTGGCACCAGGGCCTCTTAGCAAAACTTCAAGCACTGGGAATTGCAGGCTCTATGCTATGTCTCCTCAGTGATTACCTTCATGGTAGATCTCTAAGTGTAGTTCTCAATGGAACGGAATCAGCAAGACATCCTATTGGGGCAAGTGTTCCACAAGGAAGCGTGCTGGGACCATTGTTAAGGAATGTCTACTTCAACGACCTTCTTCATCTCATCCCAGAATCACATGCATATGCAGACGACTGCACACTGACATTCACTTATCCAAGAGAAGAAATGCCAGCTGCTCTAAGCTACATCAATCACCAGCTGAGAGCTATATCAGCTTGGGGAAATAGATGGCAAGTAACATTTGCACCTGAGAAAACGCAAATGATGATCGTCTCTAGGCACCATGATGGTAATGCTGGTACAATAGTAAGGATGAATGGGAGGGTGTTGGCACCTGGAGAAGAAGTTGATATCCTTGGGGTGAAATTTGACTCCAAACTGACCATGAAGAACCATGTTGTGAATCTTGCAAACAAGGCAGCCAGGAAGCTTACAGCACTTCTCCGTATCTCGTATCTACTTGACAGTAGGGGTTGCAAGATTCTGTATGAGGCACAAGTACGCTCGCACCTTGAGTATACTCCACTTTCTTGGTTTGCCTGCCCCCCCCCCTCTCATCTGCGACTGCTTGACAGAGTAGAGAACAGAGCAAGACGTCTCATCTCTCGCCTGGACTCATCCTGGATAGATCTGTCATTTCAGCAGAGCCTTCAACATAGGAGGGATGTGGGTGGCCTTACTGTTATGTACAAGGCCAATATTGTCAAAGTACCACACTTGGATCCACTTCGAGGACAGCGTGAAACAAGCTTTTATGCCACAAGACGGGTAGAAAGCAGCAACTTCACTCTTCAGAACATCACTTCTCCAGAACATCAATCCATCAGAGATCATATATACCCAGGATGACTCGAGTATGGAACACATTCGTACAGCATAATGATGTCAACGAGATAAAGTCAGTTGATCAAATGAAAATGCTGGCTCACAGATGGCTCTAACTTCATCCTGTTCCCTACTTGTATGTCTCATAACAATAAAAATGCTTTCAAATAAGCTGATGTAGGTAACAGCTCTTAGCTTGCCAATAAAGTTAGGAATCCTTAACCTATAAATAGCTTGTCAATAAAGCTAGGGATCCTTAACCTTGTCAAACCCTGTGTAAACAAAAAAAAAAAAGTGTCAAGAGGAGATCGAATCTCGTGTCTATCTCCAGATGTAAAACTTTTGAGAAGGATACGAACCGGAGAAGCTAGAGACTGCTTCAAGTTAGACAGGTTGCAGGGGTGACCATGCCAGCAGCTCCTGGACCTACATCCTATCAGGAAAAAGTCATGTAATTCAGGAAAGGAGACGAACATAAATGGAACACAGAATCTGAAGAAAAAAGTACTAAGCCCAAAATGAAATCGAAACATGTGTATGTAAGCATTATAACAAACATGCAGCATTCTAGACTCTCGACAAAGTAAGTTTAATTAGGTACAGGTCCACATAATTATAATTATCATACATAGTAACATATTTGTAAATTACCTAGGATATATATATACCTTTGATAAGTTCCGAGAGTCTTTCTACTCCCGGAGCCCGGCCGTTGAGGTCCTTTTAAGACTACACAACGTATGTCAGGTTGCATTTATGCATATTTTAGCTAAAAATTGAGGTGTGTCAGAGAATGCTTGAAACAGCATTAAATCGTCAAAATGTTGATCTTAGAATACACAGCGTGGAGTCTGAAAGAGATCATACAAGTTCAGAAAACTAAAATTCCAAAGGCTTGCAATCAGACTTGACCCAGAGCCGAGGGGGACGGGTGGGAACCATCAAGCTTGGTGTGTTTAGTGAGGACATGGTAGTCCCACGAAAGTAAGAGTCTCGTCTCGTACTCTGGTCTCGTGTATATATGTGTCGTGCAGAATAGGTAAAACTTGTGATTTTGGCTTAAATAGCAACGCTCTTCTTGCCGAATAAAGTAAGCGAAAATTTGTGTATGATATATTATATATATATATATATATATATATATATATATATATATATATATATATATATATATTAATATATATATACTATATAATATATATATATATATATATATATAAAATATATATATATATATATATATATATATATATAAATATAATATAATATATTAAATATATATATAATATATATTAATATATATTATATTTATTTTATAATATATATATTATATATATATATATATATACATATACAATATATATATAGTGCCTAAATTTATTTCTATTGATACAAGCCCCGAGAATTCAAGATTATAATTAAAAGTGATTGGAATAATTCACAAATAAACAATACTTGGAAGAGGAAGTTATAGCTGGTGTCTACAGTTACTGTACCTGGATCGACAGCTGCTGTAGCTGACGTCTACAACTACTGTAACTGACATCAAGTACTGTAGCTGACATCAGCTACTGTAGCTGACATTTACAACTACTGTGGCTGACGTCGACAGCTGCTGTAGCTGTCATCCACAGCCCCTGTAGCTGGCGTCCACAGCCCATGTAGCTGTCATCCACAGCCCCTGTAGCTGTCATCCACAGCCCCTGTAGCTGTCATCCACAGCCCCTGTAGCTGGCGTCCACAGTTTCCTTGTCGATGTGCGCGTTTTTGTGTGTGGGAAGTGAAGGTTGAACCTTGACCATGTGTGTGTATGTTGAACTGTAGTGGTAGAGGAGGAGTGTTGTAGCAGTGTGGTGATGGTGGGTACTAGTATCCCTCTCACACTCCTAGCTACTAGCAGTGTAGTGATGGTGGGTACTAGTATCCCTCTCACACTCCTAGCTACTAGCAGTGTATGATGGTGGGTACTAGTATCCCTCTCACACTCCTAGCTACTAGTAGTGTAGTGATGGTGGGTACTAGTATCCCTCTCACACTCCTAGCTACTAGTAGTGTAGTGATGGTGGGTACTAGTATCCCTCTCACACTCCTAGCTACTAGCAGTGTAGTGATGGTGGGTACTAGTATCCCTCTCACACACTCCTAGATACTAGCAGTGTGGTGATGGTGGGTACTAGTATCCCTCTCACACTCCTAGATACTAGCAGTGTGGTGATGTGGGTACTAGTATCCCTCTCACACACTCCTAGCTACTAGCAGTGTGGTGATGGTGGGTACTAGTATCCCTCTCACACATTCCTAGATACAGATACTAGCAGTGTGGTGATTGTGGGTACTAGTATCCCTCTCACACTCCTAGATACTAGCAGTGTGGTGATGGTGGGTACTAGTATCCCTCTCACACACTCCTAGATACTAGCAGTGTGGTGATGGTGGGTACTAGTATCCCTCTCACACACTCCTAGCTACTAGTAGTGTAGTGATGGTGGGTACTAGTATCCCTCTCACACCTAGATACTAGCAGTGTGGTGATGGTGGGTACTAGTATCCCTCTCACACACTCCTAGATACTAGCAGTGTAGTGATGGTGGGTACTAGTATCCCTCTCACACACTCCTAGCTACGTGTTGTAGCAGTGTAGTGATGGTGGGTACTAGTATCCCTCTCACACACTCCTAGATACTAGCAGTGTAGTGATGGTGGGTACTAGTATCCCTCTCACACACTCCTAGCTACGTGTTGTAGCAGTGTAGTGATGGTGGGTACTAGTATCCCTCTCGCACACTCCTAGCTACTAGCAGTGTAGTGATGGTGGGTACTAGTATCTCTCTCACACACTCCTAGATACTAGCAGTGTAGTGATGATGGGTACTAGTATCCCTCTCACACACTCCTAGCTACGTGTTGTAGCAGTGCAGTGATGGTGGATACTAGTATCCCTCTCACACACTCCTAGCTACTAGCAGTGTAGTGGTGGTGGGTACTAGTATCCCTCTCACACACTCCTAGATACTAGCAGTGTAGTGATGGTGGGTACTAGTATCCCTCTCACACACTCCTAGCTACGTGTTGTAGCAGTGTAGTGATGGTGGGTACTAGTATCCCTCTCACACACTCCTAGCTACTAGCAGTGTGGTGATGGTGGGTACTAGCATCCCTCTCACACACTCCTAGCTACTAGCAGTGTAGTGATGGTGGGTACTAGTATCCCTCTCACACACTCCTAGCTACTAGCAGTGTAGTGATGGTGGGTACTAGTATCCCTCTCACACACTCCTAGCTACGTGTTGCAGCAGTGTAGTGATGGTGGGTACTAGTATCCCTCTCACACACTCCTAGCTACTAGCAGTGTGGTGATGGTGGGTACTAGTATCTCTCACACACTCCTAGCTACTAGCAGTGTGGTGATGGTGGGTACTAGTATCCCTCTCACACACTCCTAGCTACTAGCAGTGTGGTGATGGTGGGTACTAGTATACCCCTCACACACTCCTAGCTACTAGCAGTGTGGTGATGGTGGGTACTAGTATCCCCCTCACACACTCCTAGCTACTAGCAGTGTGGTGATGGTGGGTACTAGTATCCCCTCACACACTCCTAGCTACTATCAGTGTGGTGATGGTGGGTACTAGTATCCCCTCACACACTCCTAGCTACTAGCAGTGTAGTGATGGTGGGTACTAGTATCCCTCTCACACACTCCTAGCTACTAGCAGTGTGGTGATGGTGGGTACTAGTATACCCCTCACACACTCCTAGCTACTAGCAGTGTGGTGATGGTGGGTACTAGTATCCCCCTCACACACTCCTAGCTACTAGCAGTGTGGTGATGGTGGGTACTAGTATCCCCCTCACACACTCCTAGCTACTAGCAGTGTGGTGATGGTGGGTACTAGTATCCCTCTCACACTCCTAGCTACTAGCAGTGTAGTGATGGTGGGTACTAGTATCCCTCTCACACACTCCTAGCTACTAGCAGTGTGGTGATGGTGGGCACTGTATCCCCTCACACACTCCTAGCTACTAGCAGTGTGGTGATGGTGGGTACTAGTATCCCCCTCACACACTCCTAGCTACTAGCAGTGTGGTGATGGTGGGTACTAGTATCCCTCTCACACACTCCTAGCTACTAGCAGTGTGGTGATGGTGGGTACTAGTATCCCCCTCACACACTCGTAGCTACTAGCAGTGTGGTGATGCTGGGTACTAGTATCCCCCTCACACACTCCTAGCTACTAGCAGTGTGGTGATGGTGGATACTAGTATCCCCCTCACACACTCCTAGCTACTAGCAGTGTGGTGATGGTGAGTACTAGTATCCCTCTCACACACTCCTAGCTACTAGCAGTGTGGTGATGGTGGGTACTAGTATCCCCCTCACACACTCCTAGCTACTAGCAGTGTGGTGATGGTGGGTACTAGCATCCCTCTCACACACTCCTAGCTACTAGCAGTGTAGTGATGGTGGGTACTAGTATCCCTCTCACACACTCCTAGCTACTAGCAGTGTAGTGATGGTGGGTACTAGTATCCCTCTCACACACTCCTAGCTACGTGTTGCAGCAGTGTAGTGATGGTGGGTACTAGTATCCCCTCACACACTCCTAGCTACTAGCAGTGTGGTGATGGTGGGTACTAGTATCTCTCACACACTCCTAGCTACTAGCAGTGTGGTGATGGTGGGTACTAGTATCCCTCTCACACACTCCTAGCTACTAGCAGTGTGGTGATGGTGGGTACTAGTATACCCCTCACACACTCCTAGCTACTAGCAGTGTGGTGATGGTGGGTACTAGTATCCCCTCACACACTCCTAGCTACTAGCAGTGTGGTGATGGTGGGTACTAGTATCCCCCTCACACACTCCTAGCTACTAGCAGTGTGGTGATGGTGGGTACTAGTATCCCCTCACACACTCCTAGCTACTAGCAGTGTAGTGATGGTGGGTACTACTATCCCCCCTCACACACTCCTAGCTACTAGCAGTGTGGTGATGGTGGGTACTAGTATACCCCTCACACACTCCTAGCTACTAGCAGTGTGGTGATGGTGGGTACTAGTATCCCCCTCACACACTCCTAGCTACTAGCAGTGTGGTGATGGTGGGTACTAGTATCCCCCTCACACACTCCTAGCTACTAGCAGTGTGGTGATGGTGGGTACTAGTATCCCCTCACACACTCCTAGCTACTAGCAGTGTAGTGATGGTGGGTACTAGTATCCCTCTCACACACTCCTAGCTACTAGCAGTGTGGTGATGGTGGGCACTAGTATCCCCCTCACACACTCCTAGCTACTAGCAGTGTGGTGATGGTGGGTACTAGTATCCCTCTCACACACTCCTAGCTACTAGCAGTGTGGTGATGGTGGGTACTAGTATCCACCTCACACACTCGTAGCTACTAGCAGTGTGGTGATGGTGGGTACTAGTATCCCCCTCACACACTCCTAGCTACTAGCAGTGTGGTGATGGTGGATACTAGTATCCCCCTCACACACTCCTAGCTACTAGCAGTGTGGTGATGGTGAGTACTAGTATCCCTCTCACACACTCCTAGCTACTAGCAGTGTGGTGATGGTGGGTACTAGTATCCCCCTCACACACTCCTAGCTACTAGCAGTGTGGTGATGGTGGGTACTAGTATCCCCTCACACACTCCTAGCTACTAGCAGTGTGGTGATGGTGGGTACTAGTATCTCCTCACACACTCCTAGCTACTAGCAGTGTGGTGATGGTGGGTACTAGTATCCCTCTCACACACTCCTAGCTACTAGCAGTGTGGTGATGGTGGGTACTAGTATCTCCCTCACACACTCCTAGCTACTAGCAGTGTGGTGATGGTGGGTACTAGTATCCCCCTCACACACTCCTAGCTACTAGCAGTGTGGTGATGGTGGGTACTAGTATCCCCCTCACACACTCCTAGCTACGCATTCATGCATAATTGAACACCCTTGTGACCTACTTCTTCCCTCCGTGACCATGGGCGTAATATTATAAATCACTGTAGCTCATATATGTTGTTTTAACCGCTGTTCTGTGATGTATGGAAGGATATTAGCCTGTGTTGTGACCTAGTGCAGACAAGTCATTTTCTCTCTCGTTACATGACTATTTCCACGATATTATTATTATTATTATTATTATTATTATTATTATTATTATTATTATTATTATTATTATTATTATTATTATTATTATTATATTATTATTATTTATTATTATTATTATTTTTATTATTATTATTTATTATTATTATTATATTATTATTATTATTATTATTATTATTTTTTTATTAATTCCTGACGCACCAGCTTAAAATATCTTCATGAATATTGTGTATTATCATATATTAAAATTTATTAACACTAAATAAGACTGGAACGAGACAGGAATTATTTTTTTTACGTGTATGACATAAGATGGCGATTACGCTTATATTAAAACCCAGCAGCAGATTTATAAGATCAAGATATACACAAGATATATAAACACGGCTAAGGTATACTACGTGACGTGTGTATGTACATATACACAGGGAGTTTACAATAGGCTCGAATTTGGAAACGGGTTTAATAGAGTCCTATTGACATAGCACTTGATAGCACTCTGGGTACTCTATAAATAAAAGATTTGCTCTGTATAAATGCTGTCTTATATCCTTAGCAAATCAACCATGTGTGTGTGTGTGTGTGTGTACTCACCTATATGTAGTTGCAGGGGTCGATTCACAGCTCCTGGCAACGCCTCTTCGCTGGTCACTGTTAGGTCCACTCTCTCCCGGCAACAAAAGCCTTGTCGTAATTCTTCTCAAAACCATGTATAGATCTCGCTTTAAACACAATGAGTGTGTGCGTTTCCTATTGAAATATATATTAAGAGGTATATATATACCTTGTCCTAGAAAATACAGTGGTATACAAATATGTCAAAAATATAAAGAAACTTAAAGCTAGTTAGCGAAGTGACGATCTGGGCAATGTATCAACTGGGGGGAGGGGGAGGGGGAGGGGGGAGGGGGGAGTGTAAGGGGGGAGGGAGGAGTGGCAGGGAGCAGGGAGGGGTAGGCGGAGGGGTAGTAACTGGTGTAGATTGGGTTAGGACAATTGTCAGGAAACAGGATAAGTATACCCCGACACGGGTTAAAGTCATGGTGTGACCCCCACTGGAGCTTTTGGTCATCTACTCGAGGCCTCCACTGCTTACACACTCCACAACTTAAATAAAGTTTAAATTGTAGCCATTTGGTTCTTATTTAGCCAAGACGTGAACAGCATCACCTGTCCTATCAATGACCCCGCCCTTTAACAGCAACAGTACTAAGTCAGTAAGTGACTAGACGGGCTGTGATTCGTACGTTAGATTATGTGCGGCCAGCTTTGACAGCCTGGTTGATCAGGCCCTGATCCACCGGGAGGCCTGGTCGAGGACCGGGCCGTGGGGGCGTTGACCCCCGGAACACCCTCCGGTAGAGAGAATTCATTCAAGTGCCTTTGTAAGTTCTGTATTGTAAGCCATTGTTTATACTGATGTGTGTGTGTGTGGAGCGACACATGAAAGTACAGAGTGGATTGATTGAATGGGTTGATATTTGAGGAGTAGATAGATGAGAATGAGTAGCAGAAATCAATTTGGTTTGTAAATTGGTCAACATACTTCCATGTTGTACCCCCCAGCTCTCACCCCACTCCCAGCTGTAACCCCACACCCACTCCACTTCCAGCTCTCACCCCACTCCCAGCTGTAACCCCACACCCACTCCACTTCCAGCTCTCACCCCACTCCCAGCTGTAACCCCACACCCACTCCACTTCCAGCTCTCACCCCACTCCCAGCTGTAACCCCACACCCACTCCACTTCCAGCTCTCACCCCACTCCCAGTTCCACCTTCCCAGTTCTTCCACTCTCCTCGCCACCAACACCCACTCCATCACCTGGAAAATGTTGGTGAGGCTACAGATATCAATACCTTTCACAATTACAGTGATCCAGTTGCAGCAGTAACATTAGAGGTAATTCACGAGTAGAGGGACTAGGTAGGCAGTGAGTCTGCATACCGGTAGCCAGAACTTGTGCCTCTGCTTGTTCCTCTTCCCACTTGTGACACATTATCAGGGCAGTGTCACCTTGTGTCTCTAATCTCCTTATCTAAATTGCTCCTGTCGGAATTTATTGCCTCCACCCTCTTCGATAAGGACAAGTGCTGTCAATGTCAACATGTGCCTCTCCTCCTCCTCCTCCTCCTCCTCCTTCCTTGATACAACTGGCGTCCCGGTCTGGCCCAATAAGAAAATCCTGTTGAGAGTGAAAGTGAGTAATGATTGGCCAGTTGAAGGTAGGTGCGCCTCTCGCTCGCACTCACACACACACACACACACACACACACACACACACGTTGGATATTCGTCTCGCACATAAGAAATATCTTGACCTCCCTGGCAGCCTGTTCACAGAATATGGTGTGTATGCCTGCTTTCTATTGCTGATTAATACACGGAATAGTAGGATCGATGGCAGTAAGGTATTTTTAGATATCCAGCGGAAGCTTTTACACACACACAGGAGCACGAACGCTGTCTACTTCCTCAAGACAGCGGAAGTTAACACCGGTAGTAAGCTTTCACGTACAGGCGCACGAACTTCCTCAAGACAGCGGAAGTGAACACCGATAGTGAGCTTTCACACGGGCGCACGAACGCATGAAACCAAACCTAGCCTGGTTAAGGCCACCACCTTAATCAGTGTGAAGCGTCATCTCTTAAACTAGTAGCCACACCCAGCTGCTGTAATAGCGGCGACAGCATCAGCAGCGACAATAACAACAGCACCATCATAAACAGTGAGAGCAGTAGCACCACAAACAGTGAGAGCAATAGCACCAGAAGCGACAGAAGCAGCATCAACAGCAATAGCAGTGGCCCCAACGACACTAGCACCAACAACAGCAACAACAGTAGCCCTAGCAACGACAGCAACACCAACCACAGCAATAGCAGTAGCTCCAGCGACAGCAGCACAACAGCATCAGTCAGATGAAATTGCAGCTCTGGAAAATATATAAAGAATTTAACTGCCCGTATCAATTCAGACGCCTAAATTATTGGCAACGCCTTAAGAGCACCAAATTGTACTCCCTGAAGCGAGGCGAGACGGAAGCATTGTAATCTACACCTGGAAAATGCCGGAGGAACTGGTTCCAGTTCGTGTTGCTCTTGACCAGAGCTAAAGGCAAAACAGACGATGGCAAATACCAACAATGAAACACAGAGTTCAGTAGATACACTAAGAAACAGCTATGAGTTCTCTCTCTCTCTCTCTCTCTCTCTCTCTCTCTCTTAGCATTATTTTTATTTATAAGAGGAGTTACCAGTACTTTCGTTCTTCAGGGGAAAAACTGTAAGTTCCTCCAGGGAATTCCTGATTAGTTATGTTGGAAACTTTTGACCCCTTCCATGGGGCACTAACAACCTGATTAAGCAAGCCATCTAAAAGGAGGCCTGGTCTGAGATCGGATCGCGGGAGCTATGGCCATAGGAACCATCAACAGGCAAAACGACAAGTTAATCGCACCAATTTGCCCTAACCAACTCGAAGCCTCGTCACGGCACCTGAACATCATTAGTACCATACGCAATACATTAGTACCAGCGACCACCACCAGCTGATGTCCTCCGCCACTACTACCACTTCTGTCACCACCATTGCCGCCGCTTCAGCATCCACCACAGCCACCTCCCTCGCTACCACAGCCCAATAACAGCAGCAGCTCCCATCGCCGAAACTACCAGCAGTAACCTTGTGTGTCAGTGAGAGTTTTCTCCGATCCCAGAGGCCATGGTCATCTCTCCCGTTGTGACCACACGTAGCTTAGCTGGAGGGATGGATGGTTGGGCGAGTGGATGCATGGGTGGGTGGATGAATAGGTAGGTGGATGAATGAGCGGGTGAATGAATGGAATGAGTAGATGGACGACTGAATGAGCAGGAGGGTAGATAGCTGAATCGGTTTGCGGGTTGGATGGGTGGATTGATTCTTAAGTGGATGGAACCTGCAATTAATATAGGCAATATGTGGTGATGGAAAAGAGGAAGGGATCGGGGAATAGAGTGGAGAAGGAGAGAGAAAGGAAAAAATTAATTTAGTGTGAAACACGTAGATGAAGGTAGAAAGTTGAGGAGGTGAAGGAGGGGGAGAGGGGGCAAGGAAACACGTAGATGAAGGTAAAAAGTTGAGGAGGTGAAGGAAGGAAGGAAGGAAGGAGGGGGAGAGGCAAGGAAACACGTAGATAAGGTCATGGGAATTAAGCCACAGGAACAACCGGAAAAACACTCATACCAGACACATAAAAATAGTTAACCCTCAGCTCTCGTTCCTACATGATAATCAGGTACCGTGAGATTAAGCAGGACAACAAAAATCAAGCAGGTCAGAAGCATGGGCCAACATTCTGATGACAGCCACGTATTAACAGGGTTGATAAAACGGTTCATATTACAGAGACTGGGAAGGAAATATTATTATTATTAATATTATTATTATTATAATCGTGGGGGAGCTCTAAGCCCGTAGGATTACACAGCGCATGTGGGGGGATGAAAGGTATTCAGGCTTAATTCAGAGAACTGGAGTACAGATCCAATTCCCTCGATCAAGACCCCCTCACCAGAGTCAAATAACCTCACTTGAGGGGTGGGAAGGAAATAAGTGTCTCTTGGCTTGTCATTGTCGCGGATGATAGCCTAACTGCTTGGCTACATTAATCTATTATCTGTCCTGTAAATATTGCATCTAGGCTGTTGTTATTACATCTGTCCTCTTCCTATGTTGTTATTGTACTTGTTCTTTCAAGCTTCTGCTGCTCTCACACTTATCGTACTGTTCTTATTTATGCGTTGTGACCATCTTTGCTTTTTCTTTCCTCCCTCTGTCTGGGTGTGACCTTGCGAGTTACCTCCAGAAGAGGTTAGGTGTCTAGCTGAGAAGTGAGCAAGTACTCAGTGCCCTCCTGACCGTCCCACAGAACAGGTGTTGTGTTCCATGTCCTGTGTCCAGCTTCAGGACTGAGCCCCAGATCCACTCCGTTTACTGGTTCTCTCACCTTCACTACCGACCTACCTTGCCGAGCATATACCTATGAGAACTCTCTCAGGACTTCTCTCGTTCCATCCTTTTATCATCCGGTACAATAGGATTTCCAGGATTTTCCACAATCATCCTATTTCGCCTCAAAGTGACAGAAGGATAATAGAAAAAATCATCCATCCAGTGGGACACTGGGAAAGCTGGCTCTCCTACCTTGGAGGAGGAGGCCGCTTGTGGTGTCTGACTCTCTCGTTCACTCTCCTTCGTCGTCCCGAAATTTGTATCTATATTTTGTGCTTAATAAAAGACATTTTGCCATCACCTAGCTTCATTCGCTGTTTGGATAATTGTTCATTTATAGTTGATTTAAAAGCTCTTATCATTAGTGAATCCAATCCGTTAAAATATCAGACGGCGCTGGACGATCCCATTTTAATCCCACTCTGCCTCTTATTAAAATTCGACATTATTTTGTTACATAGAAAACATTAAGATTAGACAATATTATTTTCATAACGAGTCTTTTAAAATAGTTGAAGCAGATTCACACATACCTGAAAGTAGTGACGACAAAAATCTTCGTCAGGAAACACGTCAAAACAAGATTACGCAAGTAACATCACGACACTGTTCGTTATAGAGAAACTTGGGCCACGAGGAGTCATCTTCAGTGCAAGAACGTCGTCTAGGCGACACGAAAACGACATTACTTCCTCTACATTGTAGATGAGTTTATATTGGCAGCTTGTGTTCTGTTGTAACTCGGGGGGGAAAAAACGAAGTTTGAAAAGACACAAATTTAATATTAGTGTAGATACGACGGCAGTTTATACGACAGGTACTTCTTTACACGACGAAGCAAGGCCACGACGCAACCTACGTTCATTAATGTCGATTCTAGAAATTCGTGAACACTTAAACGCTGTAGACACAAGTCTATGAATAAGCTTTCCATTGTTGCTTTCATCTGGCAGCGTCCTTGTATTTGTAGTGAATAAGCTTGTAGGAAGGTCTTCAGTGTTATAAAGGAAAGAGAAGCTCTTCACCTGAATCTCTGGAGTGTTTTGTGTGCCTGGGAAGGTCACCATCACACCTTCACCTCTGTCATCACAAAACTATTATCGTATATTTGAACGATTATAAACAAATTAATGTCTTACGTGAGCGTGAATGCAGGAAAAAAATACAAGAAGAACCATTACCTCAATTTAAGTATAAGTGTACAAATTAAGTACAGATTATTCATAAGTATACGAGCAGATTTCACAGTCCTACTTGTATCCCAAAAATAATACGTATTAAGCGAAATATACATATATTTTCTTCAGTATTTCCTTGAACCAAATAATTAAATCCTAAAGGATAATTTGTCCTTGGATAATGATATAATTTAGTGTACTTTTTCAAAGTTGGTTACCAGAGGACTCCAAGCCAGTCGTCAGGACCCCCGAGTTCCTTCTCAACCTTCCTGTCGTCACTTACATGGTCATGGTAATTGACTGTCTTCTGACCACTCACTGCTGACCTGCTGGCCTTAGCAAGACAGTGATACCAGAAATCAGTCTGGTGGTGCAACCGGCTGGTGGTGCATCCGGCAACCGGCTGGTGGTGCATCCAGTAACCGGCTGGTGGTGCTACGGTTATACTGGAACATCTTGTAGCAACCTACAGTAGGTCGATGAGAAGGTGTTTAATGCTAATTCTAAGAGAATAGTTTATATGAAGTCAGTATATAAGAAACAAGCAGCGGTGAGTAACAGCAGCCATAAAACATCAGCTTCAAAAATTAAATAAGCGTCTCGTAAATGGAACCTAGAAATGCAAATATAAAACTATTTTTATAATATAAGGAAAACTGCGACGTGATCCACCTGAGATTTTCCCAAATGTGTTCATTGTGGCCCATAGAAAACGGCGTTGGAGGCCTATAAAAACTAGTTTTCCATGACCGAGAGAGAGCTGCTGCCAGCACACTAAGCCTGGTAAAAGACGCCTAATATAGCGTTATAATTCTAGATTGTTTAATAAGTACAAATTTGCTTGTTTGGAAACATCAGAATCCAGTTATAGAGCTTTCTCTAACAAGTAAAAAGTGTCTTTTACTTGCGTACTTTCTGATTTGGAAATGTTGGATATTATCTGAAAATCCAGGAACATTACTTCAGTTATAATACCTATATGCCAGCATAAATATACCAGCAAATGGGAAAAAACTTCCTGTAGAAATACAGTATATTTGATAACCGTTGCATCAAAATCCATCCTGAAGGTCATACTGCATTTCACATACTGGCAAGTAACGCTTTAATCCGAACATAAATGTATAAAGTGGCGGCTAGAGGTCATTAAGAAGTTTTCATTTCAGTGAAGGCACGCCACCGCCAGTTGCAAGTAGCCCACATTTTTGTGACAATCTCCCATTGATTTCCGTAAACAGGTCAGTAGTCCACGGTGTTGGTCTTCCCCTCCCGTCCACACTCGTCCACCTGCCTACCTCATTGTCAAGCTTATAATTATTTTGTAAGTTAATACACATGATTATCGTGTATATAGCTGTTCTTAACTCTGTTGAGAATATTGCATTTCCATAGTCTGTGATATTCAGCGTGTGAAACTTTTAAAATTGGCTGATGTTTGCGTGTGTGAGGTGAGAATTAATCTGCTCTGGCTATATACCATTAATTCCAATCTGAATACTGAAGTCACTTCAGGGTGGAAACGTTACTGCTGCCAAGTAACAGCAGATGTCAATTGTTGACGTCATACAGATAAAAGAAACGGATATTGCCTGAGGGTTATCGAGGGATTGGACAGGAATCGACTGACCTGGTGAGTGCCCAGGGTCAAGCAAGGCGTATCTAGGACAAGTAGCAGTCAGTGTGGCATCGATCAGCACCACGGTGGCTCTCCTGATAAATGCACCGTGTTATGAGAACTCATTGGGTCCATTTAACGCGGATATAAATCATTGAATGAATGCAGGAGTGTCACTGTATGACGAGACGCATTATTAACAAGTTTCATTGTATACATCAGTATGGTACCGACTTTGAGGTATAACTCTTAAAACCCTACAACCTATAATCATCTAGCAGCCAGAAAGGTTTATTTGTCATCGTACACGACTAGTAACAGTGAAGACGTATTATGCTCGGCTTCACCAGCCCTGACACCCGTGTTATTAATTATACCTCTTTCATCAGGCTATAACATTCAGTCGGTTTTACCTAACGGAAGATATTCACCAAGCAAACTTCATCCAGAGGTGATCACACACTAGCCTATCGCTCAGAAAATCAGTCTCATCTGCGAACCATTTTCATAAAGTGACATTCACTGAAGATCTCATTCATCCTTCCACGTCTGGTCAATATACATGTATATACATTTCTTCCTTTCACCTGCATCAGATTAGCTGAGCCGTGAATGGAGCTCATAATTGTAGTACAAGGATAGGATACTCATAATTAGCAACAGATCTCATTACCTCTTAATATCAGTGTAGCGGCATAATAGATTAAACTCATTAATTGAGGTGCTTATTAACGCCTTCACCTCAGTAAGACGGACTTGTGATTCTACGACAGCCAGACTGCAGCTGCGAACCTCAATCACTTCATTGATTATTTCACCTTAATATTTATATCGCATTTGAACCACCAAAAATCAGCACAAATATTTACACTTCGCTAAGGTATCTACAATACAGAGTCATAGAGGAAGTCGTAACATAGGTGGCTTGAGGTCCTGTAGGACGGCAGGATAAGTGTTGGGATAGTAGCAGCAGTGGGAGGCGTCTTGGTCAGTCACGCAACCCTTGACCTATATAAGACTTGGGGATAGTGGCGCTAGTCATTCATGTCACTGCTGCCCCAGGCAACGGTGCTTCTCTCATCTTCCAAGACCACAACCTGTCCCTGTCCAGGCCTTAGCCTGGCAGCGCTCTTCTTACATCACTTCGTTCACATTAGCGACATTAAGTTTCTCCTGAACAGTACAAGCAGTGCCTTTAATAAATTATATTTCTCTACAAGCAAAGGGGAACTAATAATTCTTAAGTTAGCAAGAGTGCAAAATTTCTATCGGTATACTCAAAGAATAATTTTTTACAATTAAAAAAAGCTGACTTTTGGAAACTGAAATATCAGCATCATTGTGAATTCCGACCTGTATTTTCATGGCTAGGCGAAAGTACTCAAGTGGGAAAGTTGAGTTAGACTTTACGAACCCTGAAGATCTCTCACACTAGAAGTACTACTCACAGCATCGTGTCTGGATTACCCACAAGATATATCATATTTTAAGAATATTCGACACTGATAAACTCGGACAATACTTTTATTTCGAGTATTTATTCCTAAGCTATTACATTATTTTTATATACTCTGTTTATAGAGTTAAGTCTACTCTAGATCTCTCTACATGACCTTTGTGGAGCAGGGTTTGATTTCAGTCCTCAGAAGACATCGTATCCCCGGGTCCTCCGTTCCTCCAGCTGGCAAAAACCAGGTATACAGGTGGGCACCTCCCACACCGTCCCCCGGCTATCACCTCCATCACTACGCAAGACTTAGGTGGGAGGGAGCGAGGTGTGTTGAAGCAGAGGCTCTCAGTGCAACGTTTGCCCCCACGGCCAGGGGTTGTGGCTGTGTCTGGGCCACTTCACGTTTGTCTGCCACTAACGTTACCACCACTCAAGGACTACATCAGTGATCGTTAACGTTTAGCGCTCATGACTGTCAGGGACAGTGTTAACGTTTGGTGAAGTCTGACGTTTCCACCTCTCAAGGACAGCTCGAACGTTTGTTGGGAACGTTTCCACCTCTCATGGCCTACAGCACACCACGAACAACTGTGCCATACTCGTGTTCCATAGTTTGTGTGATCAACTACGGTGTATGTGATACTGTGTGAACTATTGAACATTGTTAAAAAAAGTTATATTTATTTTTGAAAACCAAAGATTAGCCTGTAATTACTACTTAACTGTCGAAGGGATCGCCAGTTTCTTAACTGTTAATTCTATTTTACATAGCACCTTGATAGTACAAATTTCATGGGCAATTAACGAAGTACAGAGAGACGAAAGTGCGGTACCTTGCTGCTCGTTGCAGTGTTGGTATTGCAACTCATCCACATTACCAGGGTCGGGTCAGGAGGCACACACATTTTTTGTCCCCACTGTAAAGTCGCATTAACAACACTGAAGACCTGAGAGTACCAATCGGAATTGACAAAGGAGTGAGTACTAAGGGTAGGACTCCTTTACATTCACTTCCTTCGTCTCGTGCTTCAAGATGGTGCTGCAGAATCTTAAGTTGTACCGCCTCCAGAGGCTCAACACCTTCCAGCGTCTGAACTTCATGGCCATCCAGGACCCCATCCCAGAACACAAAGAAAGGTAAGTGACATGAATTTTCCCCCGTGTTCCCTCGATATTGTAATACCAAGGAAAACTCTAGTAATGTGTAAACTTTTGACTGGCTTCGACCTCTTGAATTCCTCTACAGTGGCACAAGACATCGGTATTAAATTGGCTCGTATAAGTTTTAGATTACTCTGCAGCCTACCTGTTCTTGAATTCCTTTGCAACTAGTAGGGAAATCTGTGTAGTTTAGCTCCTGTCTTATTGTTAATTTCACTGACCAACCTTATACGTAGATTGAGAGAATAAACACTTGTTCTCGTTTATTATAAATTCGTTAACAGAGTTTTTCTTCTGCAATAACTCTTCAACAAGTATTTACGGAGGAAAATAAAATACAGAAGATTATTTTCTTAATGAAACTACAAGTTTACATGAAGTATATATTGTGCGGGGAGACAATATTTTAAAATATGGGGCAGCGCTGCACCCGTAGGGGCAATGCGGCGCCTGTGGGAATAACGAGAGGTCCATCAGGTTTGACTCGAGAAAGAAGGCAGCTCGGATTCCTTGGATCGAGAGCCTTTCACTAGGCTCAAGGCCTCGCCCAGTGAAGGGGCGTAGACAATGTTTGCCTGGGAGGGGAGGGGACTCTTGTTTACAAACAATACTTGATCTTGTGTGTGTGGGTGTTAGTCACAGTTATCAGCAACCTTGCAACACCATAAAAATACATTCCCGTCTTTAATTGGATGTAACAATGGAGAATTTTAAAACTATATGTGGTTTAAAACTGACATAAGAAAGGAGGAACACTGCAGCAGACCTAGTGGCCCATACTAGGCAGGTCTCTCAAACCTAAACCCACTAACAAAAATATTTGCTCAACAGCTGCCAGTTGCTATGTTTAGTGTGTAAAAAAATAGGTCAATACAATGAAAAATAGTTTTCGATTGTGATTGAATACAGAATAAATTTGTAAGGAGTGAAGATTAGTTATAGGCTGGAGTTAGTCAAGGTTTCTGCAATTGCTTTTAGTTTTAAGCCTCAAGAAAACATCAGCTATATAATAATTTTGTGATGGAGTATTTCAAATGTCTGGTGAAATTTGGAGTTTATCATTACTTTCCCTTTACAGTTTATTTTCATGTGTCATTTGTTTGGTGTCATGATGGAGGGCTGTTGTGTTCTTATATATTACGTGAACACACCTGGTAACTGAATGGTGAAGGAATCTTTGTACGAGTAATTGAATCTTCCATCCCTCGGATCAAATCTTAATTACTTCCCGTTCCTCAGGTGCTGTATGACCCCCTTACGTGTTTAACGCTTCACCATTATTATAAGCTAGATGACACACACAACGGAATCTTGGCGATAATGTATTCTGATCTTACCATAGGCAATAAGTGTATCAGCATATTAAAACAGCCCGGTTGATCAGGCCAGCAACCAGGAGGCCTGGTCTGGGACCGGGCCGCGGGGGCAGTGGTCCCTGAAATAGTCTTCAGACTTCAGGTAACCTTCAGGATGAGAAATTCAGGACAGTTACGCTTGAGAAAGTTTTATTTCGATGTGGTAGCAGATCCTCTAGTGATAACTTTTACCGTCATTATTATTTATTATTATAAGCATGGGGAAGCATTAAACCCGTAGGATTATACAGCGCCTGTGGTGGGGTGGATGGAAAGTATTTCAGGCTTAATTCAGGGAACTGGAGCACAGATCCAATTCCCTAGATCAAGAGCCCCTCGCCAGCCTCAAGGAACCTTCCTTGAGGGGACTTTTACCGTCAGTAACTTTATGCATTAACTTTTGTTCATCTTTAACTAAATATTTAGCGGAGTGTTACGAGGCTCATAGTGAAAGTCAATACATTGAGAAAAACTCTCACTTGCCTTTATTATTATAGCCTTTATCTCCTTCCTCCATCACTGAAATTGACTAACCAACTTAATACTATGTATCAGTAATTTTCCATTGTTGACATCTCACCCCAGTCGTTGAGAATTTCCCAAGAGAGTGATAATTAGGTCGTGTCAACACCCACCTCTCCTCACCCTGCAGCTGTTTACACTATAAATACTTCTCTGATTTAAGGTTCGTTTTAAATATAACACATTTTAATATTAGGACGTTGCTGTTGCTCAACAAGACTGTATATATCCCAGCTAAGTAATTGCTGTAGTCTAGCATATCAGTATCCAGCTTCTCATTTCACTACCCAGCGTCAGTATCTTAGTTTCCTCAAACTGTACAAATGATACTTTGTTTAGGTTAGGTTATATTAACTTATAAAAACCATGAAAACCAGCAAGCACATTTAACATGGCGGCTGTGGCACGTTTGGCGCTGCGTCGGCTGAGTGTAGGCAAGAAACTCTTATTAAATCTGCACGATTATCACTGGATGAAAATGCATGTGTTGCACTGTCAACGTCACTTAACACATTGTACATGAATGGTATATAATACCGACGAGATGAAGAATTAGACACGTGTGCAACATCTGGGTATCTTTATTTGTAGACGTTTCACCATCCAGTGGCTTTATTTGTACGATACAAGAACATAATGTGAAAATTGTAGAATTATATACAAAAGATGAGGTAATTCTCTCGGCTGAGGGACTGATTACCTCATCTTTTGTATATAGTTCTACATTCTTCACATTATGTTCATGTATTGATAAAGCCACTGGATGGCGAAATGTCTACAAATAAAGATACCCAGATGTTTCACATGTATTTAATTCTTCAACGTCACTCAACACATTCTTCACGTCCTCATTACAACTAATCATCTAGGGTAACATCGCTACAGTCACCTCAGTTATTTCACGTTTGTGATTACCATCACGTTTTTTCCTGCCCTTCCATTTAAACATTTGTTCCTGACTCGGGTTTTTAGATTACTATCGGTAAAGATTAATGGTTGTTTGCGTCATGTGCTGTGCTGTATCCAGTCTTGAAACTGTGTATGGAGGTCGCCCGTACTTTCTCATTAAGTTCATTCTTATGACTAAGCCTCTCCAGGGAGGTTCCTTGATGCCGGTGAGAGGCTCGTAATACAAGGAATTGAACCTGCCTTTCCCTTCCTTGGATCGAACCTGAATGTCTCCCATTCCACCCCCCTGGCGCTATATGACCCCTACGGGTTTAGTGCTTCCCCATATGCTGTAAAAAAATCATAACCCTTAGGCTAAAGAAATAGTTCGTATTGTCCTCATGTTTCCTGTGCATCTAGCTTCCAGTAGTGTCCCTTTAGCCCCTGTTCGCACCTTTTCATTCACGTTAGCAATTCTCTAATTATTTTATACGACGGATTAATGTCTGTCTTGTCTGAGTCTGCTGTCTTCTAAAATCGCAAGATATCTCGTAGTTTAGCTGTCTCAGCTCTGAGCCTAGTCTGTATGGACATCACGGAACTGTCTTGAGGCACTGATCTTATGTGGGCTTTATGCAGACGTGGCACATATATATATAATACTTTTGATATAAGGAGCATTGTTTAGGGCCTGGAGTCAGTTCTAAGATATGCTGCAGAGACTGTGGTTTATGCACATCTCAAGCAAAATATTCCCTGTGATATTTACTCCGATATCCTCCTCATAAATGGGCACTTGCCTTTTCTGTCCGCCAAGGCTGTACAGCCTCTGCTCTTTTCCAGTCTCTATTCTAGTTTTTCCTCATTGAATCATCGGCAAACAGATGTGTCGGAGTTATTCCCTAGTTGTATGTCATTCACACACATGTATATATATTATATATATATATGTCGTGTCGAATAGGTAAAATTTGCTATTTTGGCTTAAATAGCAACGCTCTTCTTGCCGAATAAGGCAAGCTAAAATTTGTGTATGCAATAATTTCACAAAAATCACTCTGAACCTAACGAAAAAAATATATTTCATTGTGTTTGTTTATTATTAAGTTTTTGTAAACTTATCTAAAATATATTTAGTTGGATTAGGCTAAATTAAATTGCGCTTGTTATAATAAGGTTCGTTAAGTTTTCTATTTTTTTTGTACAAAATTATTATTTTTTATATTAACATAAGTGAAAAAATATATCTAAATGCATAAGAGAAATTTTTAGAAAGGATTTAATTTTAAACGAGTTCTTGCTAATTGATGAGTCTTACCTATTCGGCACATTATATATATATATATATATATATATATATATATATATATATATATATATATATATATATATATATATATATATATAATATATATATATAAACACTGATCTCTGGCTGAAGGAGACTCGAACCTACGAACCTTAGGTTCGTAGGTTCGAGTCTCCTTCAGCCAGAGATCAGTGTTTGTGTATATTTCGCATGCTCTCGCGAATTCCTTGCATATATATATATATATATATATATATATATATATATATATATATATATATATATATATATATATATATATATTATTCATCCCTTACTATCAGTCATATTCCTTATTACCACTTATCCATTGTACGCACTACTTTTTTTTATTTCTGCCTGCTCTGCTAGTTTGAGCATGGGCAGAAAGAGGAGCATGAGCAGAGAAGCAGGAACATGATCAGAAACACAAGCAGGAGCAAGAACAAATACATGAGCAGAAGCAGGAGTAGACGCACCCTTGCCAGCGAGGAAGTGACAGATGTTCCTCAGCAGCCTACTTACCTTTCTCTTGCTTTATCTTCATTACTGCCATGATTTCTGGTGGCAGGTTTTTTGAAGTAGATTTACCTTCCCTGAATTTGTATTTACTTTGACGCATCGCTTCCTGTCTTTATTTATCCATCAACTTTCTGATAATGTTCTCTAACATTTGGAAAGTGCACATAAAAATGAAACTGACTTGCATTTTCGTGTCGCTTGTCTATCCCATTTGTAACATATTGGGACTAACATTGCAGTTTTATGGTCGGCCAGTGTCTGTCCTGTTGCTAGGGAATAGTTAGATCTTCGCTATAGGTTCGCATGGTGGTTTTGCCCCTCCTCCCTAAGACTCATGGATATCCCTTGTGACTTCCGTGGCGTTCAGCTCCTTCAGTAGGCTCGTTCATCACTTCTTTCTCTGTTAGGTAAAAGAACACAGATGCAACTAATCCGTGTCCCTTTCCTTAACATTCTGTTGGTAATTCTACCGTTATTACCTCTTTCTTTGATATTTCATGTCCAGTATCTGTTGCTCTGCCTCTTTCTTCCCATACTGGTGCTGCTTGTTAAAGTGTTCTCACACATAAAGAATTTCTTCGTGTTTACCCAGCCTTGGAGTCGCGGTATTCCTCGTTCTTATTCATTGTGAGGTTCCATGAGGTTTAGCCCTCCAGAGGGCTCTGTCTATGCCTTTCTAGGCATATAGACGTGCAAGTGAAATATAGTAGTTGAACAAAGGACTACAAAGAAGTTGGCGTGAGCTCGTTATTTTTGTTTTCCGTTACTGTGTCAACGTCCTAGTTATGTAGGTGTCCATTTTAGTTGCCCTCCAGAGGGCTCTGTCTTGCCCTTTCTAGATTAGACGTTGCAAGTGAAAATATAGTTGAACAAAGGAACTACAAAGAGTGCGTGACCTCGTTCATTTTAGTTTTCCGTTACTGTCAAGTCCCAAGATTACTTACGTGCTCTCATTTGATGATGCACTGACTAATTGTAGATGATTACCCTGTCGGCCCTCTGTTGACTTCAAAGTGACCAAGGACCCATTGAACAAATGTTGACAACTACCTATGACAGCTCACCCATTCCTGCCAACGTTTATCAAGCTCCATTCTCCGCACGTTGCGTAGCTATCGAGATTAAGATGGACTGAACAAACGATCAAGTGTTGAGGGACTGATTGCCTCATTTCTCCCTTCTGTTCTTCAGATCTCCTTTGTGATGATGATTGAAAGCAATGTGTGGGAAACGTTTCGCTAAAAAAAGATACCCAAAGTTGCACATGTCCTAATTTACAAGACCAAAAGGACTGGTGATTCGAGTCCAACGAGCTGGTAAGATATGTGTGTACAACAAGGTTAGGTACGACCCTCGATAGTTGGTAGGCACGAAATACCCCAGCATTCGGCGATGATCATCTTTCATTACCCATTAATAAATTCATTATTATCATGTAAATAACAGTATCTCTTTTTACGTACAAGCTACAGAGACAATTAGTATTGAGGTACAAGTGCTGGTGGGGTTGACTTGTTATTTGTTGAAGAGAAGTGGTATAAAATTCCGACATAAGGAGACCAAGACAAATGAAGTGTAATGTGATCTTGTAACAACGTTTCGCCCATGCAGTTAGCGAATGATCACCTTACACTGCGCTTGTTATTATTTCTATAGTCATTTCAATTCTTGAATGAACTGAGTTTTTTTCGCACGTATTTCGAAAAGTAGCGCTGTGATGCGGGAGAAAGGCTCTACACTCCCTCTAACCTGATTACCCCCCCCACACACACCACCCTGTCAGTTCCCCCTCCCTCCCCGAGGGCTCTTCATGACCCATACGGGTTTAGCACTTCCCGTGGACTCATAGTTTCTTAACACAGTAAGTACCACTGTTGTTACTCTTATATTTTCCTCGACACGCTGGAAAATGCTGAGGTCAAGACCAACAGCTTTTTGAAGTCTGTGTGTGTAGGTTCCTTGATGTTGGTGAGTGGCTGCTTGATTTAGGGAATTGGATCTTGACTTCTGTTTCCCCAAATTAAGCTGCTATGCCTTCCACACCCCCACAGGCGCTGTATTTATCCTCCTGGTTTAGCGCTTTCCCCCTTTGATTTTTAATAATAATTATTAATGTTTGTGTAGGTTTTACCGTGTGTACAACTTACGATGGCAGTGTATGTTTGGGTGTGTATTTACGTGTGTGTGGGGGCCACGTTTGATTTTTTTGATTGTCTGCTCCGGGCGGCTTAAGGAATCTTGCTTTTGTTATACCCACAGATGCTGTTTTATTTGTCTGCCTTGTCTATGTCCAGGCTGCTGCTCTTCTACATCCTTGTGTTTTTATTGTTTACATTACAAGAAGTTTGTAATAGACCACCCTTTGTGTATGTTAATTACCAATTGTCATAGGCACTTGTCGATAGAGACTAGGCCTGTTGATTGTAGTTTGTGGTGTGTATGTGTGTGTGTGTGGGGGACCTTGACGTTGATGAGGGGGCTCTTGATCTAGGGAATTGGATCTGTGCTCCAGGTCCCTGAATTAAGCCTGAATACCTTCCATCCCTTCCCCATAGGCGCTGTATAATCCTACGGGTTTAGAGCTTCCCCATGTTTATAATAATTTTACTAGGCTGACAGCTTGTTCGTTGTCAACACTCGTTGCTGACAGCTTGTTCGTTAATACTCGTTGCTGACTGCTTGTTCGTTGTTAACACTCGTTACTGACAGCTTGTTCGTTAACACTCGTTGACTGCTTGTTCGTTAACACTCGTTACTGACAGCTTGTTCGTTGTTAACACTAGTTGCTAACAGCTTGTTCGTTGTTAACACTCCTTGCTGACAGCTTGTTCGTTGTTAACACTCGCTACTGACAGCTTGTTCGTTGTTAACACTCGTTACTGACAGTTTGTTCGTTGTTAACACTCGTTGCTGACAGCTCGTTCGTTAACATTCGTTGCTAACAGCTTATTCGTTAACACTCGTTGCTAACAGCTTGTTCGTTGTTAACACTCGTTGCTGAAACACCGTCTCTCCACCACGAATATAAAATAATAAAAAAATTTACATTTGCCTTAATGCTATGATGATTAGGATTGATAGTGAACAGTGAGATGAAGAGAGAGAGAGAGAGAGAGAGAGAGAGAGAGAGAGAGAGAATTCATAAGTGTGAAGTATACCAGTGAAGGGGGGCGAGGACCCCTGCTGGCACGAGCCCCATCAAGTACCCAGGCAGGCGCCATGCTGAACGAGAAAGTGGCAGTTTGTGCGTAAAGGTCAGACTAACGGCGGCTTGGCAGTGCTTGTGTACCCACTATCATATACCATAACCACTACCCCTGTAATTACTTCCACTACCGCCCACCTATCCACTGACCCACCCACATATTCACCCATCTCTACCACCCCCAGCCAACCACCGCCACCCTCCCTAACCTCGTCCAACAAGTCACCACACTACACACCAATATCATCTCCCACTACTCACCACAACAATGGAACTCGCTGCTAGCAGACAATAGCACTCGTAGTGTTTTAGGCACGCATAACTGACGTTCTTATAACGATAGTTTACCGTCCAACAGTAAATATATCAAACATCCTAGTAATCACCCACAAAATTTTAAGTGGTAGCTTTGTATATCTGTAATTAGTGTGAAATCTGTGGTGAGTAGGTTGTACATGTTAGGAACAGTAGTGGCTATGGAACTGATTTTTGGAGACGGGGGAGATGGGGAGATTACGATCTCTAGTTATCCTCGCCTATCTTTCAGATGCTCGTTAATCCACTGGATGGCTCTTCATTTTTAGCTGTGCTAGTTATTCTAGTTTGTCCACTATGGCTGGACTGTGTTAAATTCTTTCTTGTAGTCCAGGGAGATGTAGTCTCTCTCTCTTTCTCTTAGTAAAGTCCGTCATAAAGGTACCAATTGGTTCATCAGACAGAATTTTTGCCCCTGACTCTGTGTTGTATTTCCCTAATAACATTCTTCTCCAGGTTGTGCAGTATCCCCCTGACAGTATACAGGTTAGTTATACCAACCTGTGGTTTACCACCTCCTGTCTGTCCCCTTCTGAAATATAGAAATTACATTAGTCAGCTTCCAGGTACCCAGGAGCTGTCTCCCTCCGCAATCAACAAGTTGAAATTAAATCACAGAACGGCTGCGGTTTGAATCCATGGGAGATGAGTCCTGAAACTCATAGGCCAGTGCGTTAGCCACTGGACTAACACACTGCCCTGTGAGCTGTATGGCTCGCCTGCCACGAGTTCGAGTCCCACGCGTTCTGTGATTCGTTTGCAATCGTGTAATTACGGTTTCGTAAGACTAGATGTATTATTTCTGTAGGCTTGCACAGTAGTTCCGCTCCTTCCCTTTGTACCCTTCGGAATTGCTTTCGTTGCGTCTGGTTCCTTTAGCATAGTCTTCTTTTTCCTAATTTGTTTTGCGTCTGGTTTATTGTGTAATTGATTGCTCTTGGCTCTCACGTTGCTTGGTATCATTTTATTGTTCCTCAGTGGTAGTACTTCCTCTGTACTCAGTTCGTAATCACACTTCTTTCTCATCTACTCTGAGTGCTCTGTCTTCACTCCTCACCTGCTCCCGTAAGTTTTCATTTTGTGGCTATGAATCGCGTTTGTTTATATTTTTAGCCTTTTCTGCTATATCATTTTAGAGTAATATACAGTGTCTCACCTAGGTGTTTGCAGGAGTTGATTCATAGCTCATGGGCTCCCACCTCATAGTTCGTATCGGCCGGTTTAACTGATTCCTGACCTCCTGGGACCTATGACCCCTACTCTTCAAAAGATGTATGGTGTCTCCTATCCACCTCTATTGCACTCCACTTACCATCCTGAGACCAAAAAAGGCATCGTGACGTCCTAGTGATTCATCTGTTATTTTTAGTTGTGTGTGGCAGAAGGGAGGTGTGTGTGTGTGTGTGTGGACGTGCTGCGGTGTACGGAAAACATGAACCAAGACACGTCGAGGCACATGAAGGAAATGACACAAGCAACGGAGTATAATACATGTATATGCAATTATATCCCCGCAAACAGCCATTTGGCTACGTGGAATCAAGAAAGAAAACATCGATCACCAGAGTAAAAGCAACGTTGACGAGTCGTGAATTTATAGTAACCCGGATCGAATCTCCTTTCGGGTTTGGGATTCCATTTTATAGGATTGTAGCTTCGGGTTTAGGATTCCATTTTATAGGATCGTTTCTTCTCCCTGGTTATAAAAAGACGTTCTTACGTGTGTCTATAACCAAGAAGAAATAACAGTCGCAAAAACTGGAATTGAAAACGGGAAGATGGATTCAACATGAATGTGAGGTTTCTGAACTGAAGAGTTAGTTTTCCAGTGCATTTGCGTGTGTGTGTCTTTCAATAGTAAGACAGGAGAAGATAGACACTTGGAACATAGACGAGAGAAACATCAACAAAATAGTTACAAGAACGTAAGAGAAAGCAGTATTAATGGAAAATAGAATAGTATCAACGATAGTAAGAGGTAGACAAAGGTGACATCAACGATAGTAAGAGGTAGACAGAGAAGGGTGACATCAGCGATAGTAAGAGGTAGACAGAGAAGGGTGACATCAACGATAGTAAGAGGTAGACAGAGAAAGGTGAAATCAACGATAGTAAGAGGTAGACAGAGAAAGGTGACATCAACGATAGTAAGAGATAGAGAGAGAAAGGTGATATCAACGATAAATAGAGGTAGATGGGAGCAGAGTAACATTGACTAGTGAACACCCAAGGAATACCGTGTGGAGTTGTTGCTGCTGGAGCCTGGTTCATTACCTGGGTCATTATGAACGTGGGAAGGAACCTACCAGCATCCTCAGTGTACCTGTTGGCAACACTGGCGACGACACCTGTTACGTTAGTAACGCAGCAGTTGTGGCTGCTGGCAACAATGACGACCACACCTGATACGTGAGTAACGCAGCAGTTGTGGCTTCTGGCATCACTGACGACCACACCTGTTACGTGAGTAACGCAGCAGTTGTGGCTACTGGCAACACAGACGACCACACCTGTTACGTGAGTGTGACGCAGCTGTTGCGTCCAGACATACCAACTGTTTGTACGTACATCCTCTTTACCTGGAGACCTGGATTTTACCTGGAGAGGGTTCCGGGGGTCAACTGCCCCCGCGGCCCGGTCTGAGACCAGGCCTCTTTGGTGTGACTTTCAGTACATTGTTCCTTCAGTTATCTACCATTTACCATAGGATATCTTATCCTCAGTTAACCTGAATGCTTCAACCCTACTAACTTTACCTACTAACTTTTTTTTAATAAAATTCATAAACAAATTATCCCAGTTAATAGAGTTTTATTATATAATTTTTATTAAGAATTATTAATTAAGTATTAATTTTATTATTATTATTATTATTATTATTATTATTATTATTATTATTATTATTATTATTATTGTGTGTGTGTGTGTGCTCACCTAATTGTGGTTGCAGGGGTCGATTCACAGCTCCTGAGTGTGTGTGGAGTGACTTATGCCGAGAGAGTATGTTGCATTTAACGTATGCAAATTAGTTGAGGAGATGTTATGTTGATCATCTCCGTGTGGGGATTCCTGCTCTCGTGTCAAGGTCACAAGGAGCACTCACTCATTTAGCTGTGTTCTTCCTGGATACTTTGCTTATGTGAATATCTAAGAAAGCGCTGGTTTAAACGTGTTCTGTTCTTGCTGCTATTTGGTTGCTGTGAGGATCTGAGAGATCATTCTTTTCTTGTCGTTACTTTGCTTAAGATATCTTGAAAAATATACACATAAAATTAGCCTGTACCATATGTGTTGAAGCTAATATGTGCGTATTGACCAATACTTGGTACACCTGTGTGTTCTCCTGGTGTATGAGAATCTCCAGGCGCAACACCTGAATAGCATTACACACGCGCGCCTTGTGTATGCAATCTTATATGCTTAAACAAACATTGATGATCTGTATTTGTCTTGGCTGTACTGACACTGAAATGCAATATCTCTCTCTCTCTCTCTCTCTCTCTCTCTCTCTCTTGTATCCTTGCCATGATAAACGAGGACTTGGCGTCCTGCCTCACCTTGACCGCAATTAACATAACCTTCGTAATGTAAGATTTCTTTCAGAATGAGTGTGTCAGTGAGTACTGTACCCGTCTACCCTTTCTGTAGTGTCTCCAGGCACTGTACCCGTCTACCCTTCCTGTAGTGTCTCCAGACACTGTAACCGCCTACCCTTCCTGTAGTGTCTCCAGGCACTGTACCCGTCTACCCTTTCTGTAGTGTTTCCAGGCACTGTACCCGTCTACCCTTCCTGTAGTGTCTCCAGGCACTGTACCCGTCTACCCATCCTGTAGTGTCTCCAGGCACTGTACCCGTCTACCCTTCCTGTAGTGTCTCCAGGCACTGTACCCGTCTACCCTTTCTGTAGTGTTTCCAGGCACTGTACCCGTCTACCCTTCCTGTAGTGTCTCCAGACACTGTACCCGTC
>NC_069433.1:19335728-19365728 GCF_026875155.1 Cherax quadricarinatus
CCCTCACATTCTCCTCTCCCCTCTCCCCTCTCCGGCATCCACTCACCATCCTTCCTCTCTTCCCCTCCCTTTCTTCTCTCCCCTCTCCTTCATATGATCCATCTCTGTTGTGTTCTCTTATTCTTCCCCTCGTTCTCCCCTCATTCTTCCCTTCGTCCTCCCCTCATTCTTCCCCTCGTCCTCCCCTCTATGTGGTGCCTTATCATCCACCACTCTTATTGTCTTGGTACATCACGCCTGGCTGAGATGTGTCGGGGACCAGAACGTCATTATCATCACTTAAACAGACACACGTGTGTTTTAATACATATATATACGCCATTCATCTCTCACTCATACACTTGTCATTCCACTTGTATACTCCTCACCTCACTTATAGTCATTATTTCTTTCGTATGATCATTCCGAGTGCTCATTTCACTCTTCAAACTCCTTCTTTCCGGTTGTGTGCTCATTCCACCAATGTACTCCATCATTCTATGCATGTAAACGTCATTCTCCTTACACACACACACACACACACACACACACACACACACACACACACACACACACACACACACACACACACACACACACACACACACACAGTCATACAGTTGTCAGTAAGTGCAACAATCTGACAAGTGATGTGGTGGAGGCAGGATCCATACATAGCTTTAAGAAGGGGTATGATAAAGTTCATGTAGCAGGTAGAGAGTGGACCTAGCAGCGACCAGTAAAGAGGTGGGGCCAGGAGCTATGACTCAACCCCTCCTTGCTTTTGAACCTCTTCTAATTAAACTAAAAACATCAAGTGTATCGTTGTAGGTACATTGGCACCTGTGTTGCGTCTGTAACATAAACAATCCTATATTCTTTATACAATCTATACAATTATATATAAATATGAACGAATCTCCATTGACTTCCTCCTCTTTTCTGCAACATTGCAGGCTCCTAATGACGTGTTGATTGCAACAACCTGTTGTATTGTATATATATATATATATATATATATATATATATATATATATATATATATATATATATATATATATATATATATATATATATATATATATATATGCTTTAGGTATGTGACTTGTCGCAATATGGTACATTATTACGAGTGTAATATTGTAAGTAATACTCGTTGTATTGTTATTTCTGAGCGTGAGGACTAGTTACGATATTACAAGGATGTTGTAATACTATATTCTCACTCCAGAGTGTATAGTGACTTGTGTATTGTTCCAACCAGGGTATTGTGACTTGTGTATTGTTCCAGCCAGGGTATTGTGACTTGTGTATTGTTCCAGCCAGGGTATTGTGACTTGTGAATTGTTCCAGCCAGGGTATTGTGGCTTGTGTAGTGTTCCAGTCAGGGTATTGTGACTTGTGTATTGTTCCAGCCAGGGTATTGTGACTTGTGTATTGTTCCAGCCAGGGTATTGTGACTTGTGTATTGTTCGAGCCAGGGTATTATGACTTGTGTATTGTTCCAGCCAGGGTATTGTGGCTTGTGTAGTGTTCCAGCCAGGGTATTGTGACTTGTGTATTGTTCCAGCCAGGGTATTGTGACTTGTGTATTGTTTCAGCCAGGGTATTGTGACTTGTGTATTGTTCCAGCCAGGGTATTGTGACTTGTGTATTGTTCCAGCCAGGGTATTGTGACTTGTGTATTGTTCCAGCCAGGGTATTGTGACTTGTGTATTGTTCCAGCCAGGGTATTGTGACTTGTGTAGTGTTCCAGCCAGGGTATTGTGACTTGTGTAGTGTTCCAGTCAGGGTATTGTGACTTATGTATTGTTCCAGCCAGGGTATTGTGACTTATGTATTGTTCCAGCCAGGGTATTGTGACTTGTGTAGTGTTTCAGCCAGGGTATTGTGACTTGTGTATTGTTCCAGCCAGGGTATTGTGACTTGTGTATTGTTTCAGCCAGGGTATTGTGACTTGTGTATTGTTCCAGCCAGGGTATTGTGGCTTGTGTAGTGTTCCAGCCAGGGTATTGTGGCTTATGTATTGTTCCAGCCAGGGTATTGTGACTTATGTATTGTTCCAGCCAGGGTATTGTGACTTATGTATTGTTCCAGCCAGGGTATTGTGACTTATGTAGTGTTTCAGCCAGGGTATTGTGACTTGTGTATTGTTCCAGCCAGGGTATTGTGACTTGTGTATTGTTTCAGCCAGGGTATTGTGACTTGTGTATTGTTCCAGCCAGGGTATTGTGACTTATGTATTGTTCCAGCCAGGGTATTGTTCCAGCCAGATTATTGTGACTTAGTTTTTGAGAATGTTCAATTGTTCATGATTTAATCGAATATTCAGTTCTCTATGTAAAATACTTTGGCGTATCTTGCATAATCAGAGGCGTATATTGTCGTCAGTGGCGTGTAATTACCGCTAGTGGCGTATAACTATCGTCAGTGACGTATAACTATCGCCGGTAACGTATAACTATCGCCAGTAGCGTATAACTTTCGCCAGTGGCGTATAACTTTCGCCAGTGGCGTAAAACTATCACCAGTGGCGTATAGCTATCGCCAGTGGCGTATAAATTTCGCCAGTGGCGTATAACTATCACCAGTGGCGTATAACTTTCGCCAGTGGCGTATAACTATCACCAGTGGCGTATAACTTTCGCCAGTGGCGTATAACTTTCGCCAGTGGCGTATAAATTTCGCCAGTTTCGTATAACTATCACCAGTGGCGTATAACTTTCGCCAGTGGCGTATAACTTTCGCCAGTGGCGTATAACTATCACCAGTGGCGTATAACCGGTGTCTCTAATCCCAATATCACTAACGCCGTTCCCACTAACGCTTCCGAGTGGCCAATTCTCAATGCCTCGCCATTTACGCAAAATATGCGTTATCGACCTCTTCCTTATTAAGAAAGGGCGGGCGTTAAGGACCACCCCGCCATTGTGACGTGCCACATTCTGATCCCTGCTGCCTGGTGGTGCTTTTTCCGAGGTATTATGCGTAGGGAGGGGGAGAGGGAGGAGGGGGAGTTATAGGGAACGGGGGGGGGGTTGGCGTATAGGTCATTATATACGCGGCGTTATAGACGGGATACGCGAAATTTTGATCTCTGGGGGAAAAAAAGGTGAAACGTTAGTGATCCTGGGCAAGACTTTGCTGGTACGTCGTTTTGCCCTTCGTAGCGCCTTTATCGTATTATGTTTCGCCCTTTGTAGAGCTTTTATAGAGTCATGTTTCGCTCTGTGTAGAGCTTTTATCGAGTCAGGTTTTGCCCTGTGTGGAGCTTTTTTCGAGCCATGTTTCGCCCTTTGTAGAGCCTTATCAAGTCATGTTTCGTCCTTTGTAGAGATTTTATAGTCATGTTTCGCCCTGTGTAGAACTTTTATCGTGTCATGTTTCGCTCTCTGTAGAGTTTTATCAAGTCATATTTCGCCCTGTGTAGAGCTTTTATCGAGTCATGTTTCGCCCTGTGTAGAGCTTTTTTCGAGTCGTGTGTGTGTACTCGCCTGTTTGTGGTTGCAGGGGTCGAATCATAGCTCCTGGCCCTCTGTGTGTGTACGTGTGTGTATCTGTAGTAATTACGAGACAGGTGTGTGTGTGTGTGTGTAGTAATTAAGAGATAGGTGTGTGTGTAGTAATTAAGAGACAGGTGTGTGTGTAGTAATTAAGAGACAGGTGTGTGTGTAGTAATTAAGAGAGGTGTGTGTTTAGTAATTAAGAGACAGGTGTGTGTGTGTAGTAATTAAGAGACAGGTGTGTGTGTAGTAATTAAGAGATAGGTGTGTGTGTAGTAATTAAGAGACAGGTGTGTGTGTAGTAATTAAGAGAGGTGTGTGTTTATTAATTAAGAGACAGGTGTGTGTGTGTAGTAATTAAGAGACAGGTGTGTGTGTAGTAATTAAGAGACAGGTGTGTGTGTGTAGTAATTAAGATACAGGTGTGTGTGTAGTAATTAAGAGACAGGTGTGTGTGTAGTAATTAAGAGACAGGTGTGTGTGTGTAGTAATTAAGATACAGGTGTGTGTGTAGTAATTAAGAGACAGGTGTGTGTGTAGTAATTAAGAGACAGGTGTGTGTGTGTAGTAATTAAGAGACAGGTGTGTGTGTAGTAATTAAGAGAGGTGTGTGTGTAGTAATTAAGAGACAGGTGTGTGTGTAGTAATTAAGAGACAGGTGTGCTTGTAGTAATTAAGAGACAGGTGTGCTTGTAGTAATTAAGAGACAGGTGTGTGTGTGTGGTAAGAGACAGGTGTGTGTGTGCGGTAAGAGACAGGTGTGTGTGTGCGGTAAGAGACAGGTGTGTGTGTGTAGTAATAACATGTCTAGAGGCAGATGTTGGCCAAATTGAGGCCAGTATTAATTACAAGAGCGAAGACAGGTGTGTGTGTGTGTGTGTGTTGCAGGTGTTACACTGGTGTCAACACAAGGAGTGTACAGGTGTAATACACTCTAGTGATAATGTGAGACTAGTCTTATGATAGCTCCCGTGATGACTCTTCGTGCTGTCTTACAGTTATAACTGCCGCTCCTAGCCACTCTTGTAGCGAATATAACTACTAACATTACAAAGATAACTACTAACATTACAAAGATAACTACTAAGATTACAAAGATAACTACTAACATTACAAAGATAACTACTAACATTACAAAGATAACTACTAAGATTACAAAGATAACTACTAAGATTACAAGTAATACTAACTTACAAAGATATACTAAATTACAAAGATAACTACTAAGATTACAAAGATAACTACTAAGATTACAAAGATACTGCTAACATACATAAGAAATACAAGATTACAAAGATAACTACTAAGATTACAAAGATAACTACTAACATTACAAAGATAAACTACTAACATTACAAGATAACTACTAAGATTACAAAGATAACTACTAAGATTACAAAGATAACTACTAAGATTACAAAGATAACTACTAACATTACAAAGATAACTACTAACATTACAAAGATAACTACTAAGATTACAAAGATAACTACTAAGATTACAAAGATAACTACTAACATTACAAAGATAACTACTAAGATTACAAAGATAACTACTAAGATTACAAAGATAACTACTAAGATTACAAAGATAACTGCTAACATTACAAAGATAACTACTAAATTACAAAGATAAACTACTAAGATTACAAAGATAACTACTAAGATTACAAAGATAACTACTAAGATTACAAAGATAACTGCTAAGATTACAAAGATAACTGCTAAAATTGCAAAGATAACTGCTAAGATTGCAAAGATAACTGCTAAGATTGCAAAGATAACTGCTAAGATAACTACTAAGATTGCAAACATAACTATTAAGATTGCAACGATAACTGCTGAGATAACTACAAAGATAACTAACCACTAGGTTTACGGGAGTGCCAAAGATGGTATCGCAAAAGGGTAAAAATTTTGGTATCGTCCAACGCTTAGATAATTTACCAGGATAATTACTTGTAAGATAACTACTAGGATGGATACTTCTAAGATAACAGCAATACTACAGTTACATCAAAATTACTTCAAATATCCCTCGTTTCATAGCAGTTAAGATATCATTTGGTTTATTCGTCATCATTCGTGTTTAGAAAGCAAATTGCGTTTAAAAATTATGGCAATTTACGCGTTTCTAGGCGGTATAACATCTGTTATTTTCGTGCGTGATGGGGGCAGCGTTGTTCGTTCGTTCGCTTCCTGGCGCACTGTTCTTCTGACTTCGAAGGCAATTCTGGTGAACAGCGAGGTAGTGGTGACCGGCAGTGAAGCGGCCTCACGCACTCTCCGTCACTGTACGTACTGTTGCGTGGTGTCTAACACAACCTAGGTCACTATATGTACTGTTGCGTGGTGTCTAACACACCCTAGGTCACTGTATGTACTGTTGTTTGGTGTTTGACACACCCTAGGTCACTGTATGTACTGTTGTGTGGTGTCTAACACACCCTAGGTCACTGTACATACTGTTGTGTGGTGTCTGGTGGCACACCCCAGGCCCCTGTACGTATTGTTGTATGGTGTCTAACACACCCTAGGTCACTGTACGTACTGTTGTATGGTATCTAACACACTCTAGGTCACTGTACGTGCTGTTGTATGATGTCTTACACACCCTAGGTCACTGTACGTACTGTTGTATGGTGTCTAACACTCTAGGTCACTGTACGTACTGTTTATGGTGTCTAACACACCCTAGGTCACTGTATGTACTGTTGTATGATGTCTAACACACCCTAGGTCACTGTACGTACTATTGTATGGTGTCTAACACACTCTAGGTCACTGTACGTACTGTTGTATGGTGTCTAACACACCCTAGGTCACTGTACGTACTGTTGTATGGTGTCTAACACACTCTAGGTCACTGTACGTACTGTTAATGGTGTCTAACACACCCTAGGTCACTGTACGTACTGTTGTATGGTGTCTAACACACTCTAGGTCACTGTACGTACTGTTTATGGTATCTAACACACTCTAGGTCACTGTACGTACTGTTGTATTGTGTCTAAGACACTCTAGGTCACTGTACGTACTGTTGTGTGGTGTCTAACACACTCTAGGTCACTGTACGTACTGTTGTGTGGTGTCTAACACACTCGAGGTCACTGTACGTACTGTTGTGTGGTGTCTAACACTCGAGGTCACTGTACACACACGTGTGGTGAAACACGTCACCAGCTTCTCTGTAATAACGTGTCCCTCTAATGGTCTCGCTTCAAGAAGAACAAGAATGAACTGGGCTGGAATGGAAGAGGAAGAGAGGGAACACTGATGGTGGGAACACTGATGGTGGGAGCACTGATGGTGGGAACACTGATGGTGGGAGCACTGATGGTGGGAACACCGAGGGTGGGAACACCGAGGGAGTGGGAACACCGAGGGAGTGGGAACGCCGAGGGAGTGGGAACACCGAGGGGAAGGGGTGGGAACACCGAGGGAGTGGGAACACCGAGGGTGGGAACACCGAGGGAGTGGGAACATCGAGGGTGGGAACACCGAGGGTGGGAACACCGAGGGTGGGAACACCGAGGGTGGGAACACCGAGGGTGGGAACACCGAGGATTGGCGATAATGGGAATCGGATCTGGAGTTCAGGAATGGGAAGCAATTTAGATGGCTGGAATGGGGGGAGGGGGAAGAGAGAGAAAAGGGGGGGGTTGAATATGAGGAAAAAGAGGGGAAAGAGAGGGAAGTTCATGGGAAAGAGAGGGTAAGGGAGGAGGGAGGTGAGGAACACTGAGGTAACAGTTTCACCTCCCCATTCACAACCTCAGCATCACAGAAATCAACTCTGAAATAGATAGTTGACTGATATATACACACACATGAGGGGGAGTTGACTCATATATACACACACACATGAGGGGGAGTTGACTCATATACACACACACACATGAGGGGGAGTTGACTGATATATACCACACACATGAGGGGGAGTTGACTGATATATATACACACACATGAGGAGGAGTTGACTGATATACACACACACACATGAGGGGGAGTTGACTGATATACACACGCACATGAGGGGGAGTTGACTGATATATACACACGCACATGAGGGGGAGTTGACTGATATATACACACGCACATGAGGGGGAGTTGACTGATATATACACACACATGAGGGGGAGTTGACTGATATACACACGCACATGAGGGGGAGTTGACTGATATATACACACGCACATGAGGGGGAGTTGACTGATATACACACGCACATGAGGGGGAGTTGACTGATATATACACACACATGAGGGGGAGTTGACTGATATACACACGCACATGAGGGGGAGTTGACTGATATACACACGCACATGAGGGGGAGTTGACTGATATACACACACATGAGGGGGAGTTGACTGATATATACACACACATGAGGGGGAGTTGACTGATATACACACACATGAGGGGGAGTTGACTGATATATACACACACACATGAGGGGGAGTTGACTGATATACACACGCACATGAGGGGGAGTTGACTGATATATACACACACACATGAGGGGGAGTTGACTGATATATACACACACACATGAGGGGGAGTTGACTGATATACACACACATGAGGGGGAGTTGACAAGTTGAAATGTGGCAGCAGTGCTTTTGTAGCCTTGAATTATTATTATTATTATTATGATTATTATTATTATTATTATACAATAATAATGGAAGAATACCGGATAAAATGTTAGGCAAATGGACACAAGTGCAACTAATGTGACATTTTATTGTGGCAACGTTTCGCCTTCCAGGAGCTTTATCAACCCGACTTGACAAAGCTCATGGAGAGCGAAACGCTGCCACAATCACAATACTTTGATCCATGACCATTTACCTAACATTTTTTGCACAGTGTTCGAAACACTTGGTCTGGTTCACATCAATACAGATGTACTAATGTACTGATTTTAACGTGTATATCCCTAGTGTTCAGGATATTTAGACACAGGTACAATACATGTAGAAAGTACAGTTGTCGTACATGTGTGTAAATTACGCTCCAATATAACCCCCCAAAAAGTCAGACAAAGTTGGCCCGAAATGCTCTGCGTATATAGGGACTCTATCTTAAGATAGTTCTAACTATCTTAAGATAGTTCTAACTATCTTAAGATGGTTCTAACTATCTTAAGATAGTTCTAACTATCTTAAGATAGTTCTAACTATCTTAAGATGGTTCTAACTATCTTAAGATGGTTCTAACTATCTTAAGATAGTTTTAACCTGTTAAAAACAGTTCAGAACCTTAACTGTGTGTAAATTAGTTACAATAAAAGGACATTGTGATGTTTATGGCGGTTTAGAGAGTAAGACGTTTCGAGCACCGGGGACTTTTATTAGTGTTCGAAAAACTGATAACGTATCAGGCTGGCGAAACATCGAAGACACATGTGCAGCAGTTGAACTGTTGCACATGTGTCTTCATTTTCGACTTGTCGGTATTCGATACCATTTTCAACAATACGGGCGAAACGTCGGTTCGGTAAGACGGCATAAATCTCGTGCTGTGTCAACATACAGACTTAACCTGGGTTAATGAGGTTGGTGTGATTTCCAGATGGTGTAGCCTGGCCTTCCATGTCTGTTGTGGGTCCTGTAATGTCTCTTCTAACTCCCGGAATTTCCATTGGGATCCCCGTAATGTCCATTGGGGTCTCTGGAATTTCTATTGGGGTCCCTGGAATTTCCATTGGGGGTCCCCTGGAATGTCCATTGGGGATCCCTGGAATTACCATTGGGGTCCCCGAAACCTCTTTGTGAGTATCGCTCTCAAAAATATATATAACCCCCCTACCCAGTCCTTCCTGGGACGATTCTAATCACACTTTCGCGAAATACATTACTCTGTGGCAACGGTGGGAAAAAAAATATGTATATAATTGTCGCGCGGAATAATTTACTATGATTAGGGGGAAAAATGATCGAAAAATATTTTTCTTATGAAAACTCTTGATTTTTTTTTGTGTTTTGTGTGTGTTTTTTTTTTTTTTTCGTGTTGTCGTTGAGGTGTGCGTGAGAGCGCCGGCGCTTGAGCGTCTTGAAGTCTCAGAGTCGTGCGTGGCGTTACCTGGTATATCAGCGCTCCTTGTGATCGTATTTGCAACATTGCAAGTTCCTGATGTGTTGATTGCAACAAGAAAGGCCTAGAGCTATCATTCAACTCCCCCTGTGATTGTTTTATATATGTATTTCGGTTTCTAGCGGGGAATAAATTAGAGATTCATAATGTGTTTTGACACTGGGGGGAGTAACGTTGGCAGCCACTTACGGGGAGTGTCGGGTAATTCCCCAGAGGGTTTTAAGGGGGGAGGTGTCCCCTTCCTGAGTCATCCCTTGGTGGGTGGGTGGGTGGACGCAATGAGGGGAGGAGGTGCCCGTCGCACTTCCAATCTGAGGGGAGGCTGAAGGGGGAGGAAAAAGTGGGAGGAGACAGAGGTGCAGAGGGGAGAGTAAGGGAGGGGAAAGACAGGGTGCATGGAGAGGCAGCCAGACGTCTGTTGAGGCTGTCAGTGCTCGCTCCTCTGACCGCATCACCGCCACCTTCACAAGTCAACGTAATTCAACATAATGGACAAGAGAATCTTCATACCGCTTTCGGGAAAGCATCGCTGATGACGAGGAATCGGTCGCTATTGTGTAGTGCGCGTCCGTATTAACTAGTGCTAGTGTGAGAGTCAGTGGCGGGTGGGGTGGTGGAGGTACGTCCGTACTATGTTGACCGCCCTCCACACCTGCCAAGACGTAAACAAGATCATACGGTGACACATACTGCATCATATTTAATAAATATTTGATCATACGAGGAAAATGATGACTTACAGCGGAGGAACAAGTATGACAAGTTCAGGTTTTGTTATCGTGTAATGGGAGGCGAATTTACATCTCTGCAACTGACCAAAAAAAAAAAAAGTTCGTTTTAATCAAACATGAAGAAGCTGGATTGTGTTTACACACAGAATCAAGCACTAGATGCCACTCGCAACTGACGAAAGAATCGATGATGATTCGCCTGTTGCCGAGCGATGGAAAGATTAGATCCACGTGATCGATAAAGTCACAGAAGAGACTTGAAAAACTTTAAAGTTTTGGAAATCCAGAAAAAAAATCTTCGTGTCTATTAATAGAACCCGAGTTTCTACGAGGACAAGTTGCTGCATGATGAATATTGCAATATCTCATAAGAAATTGTAAAGCTGAAGTACTTAGTAATAACCGAGTGTCTGATGTTGCAGGTTAGATGTTATTAGTTAATGTGCTCTGAGCTTGGAAATACACTAGATACCCAACACAAGCAGTTTAGTGTTCGCTGCTCTCATCGGAGTATCGTACACTACGATATTTCCAGCAGAGTGGCAGCACACTGCCAAGCTGACTTGTACATCTTATAACGAAGGTAATTGTAGCAACTTTACCCCTTGTCGCTTCCGGCCAACTTTAGGAACTTTGCGCGTTTACGTCGCTCGTGTACCTCGTCATCTTTCCCCTCCCTCTCCTTCCATTCCTTCCTATCCTGTCTCCCGTTCTTCTTCCCCAATCTCTTCCCCTTCCGTCCTCCCTGTCCCCTCCGCCTCCCGTGCTTTGAACAGTCCCTTTCCCCTTCTGCCAGTAATTCCCTCTACACGGCTCTCAGCCGTGTGTGTGGGAAGGGCGGTGGGAGTGAATCACTGGCTGACAAGACTGAAGGAGTCGTGCCTAAAGACAAATATACAACCATCAGTCAGTCTTCATGACACTGCTTCACTAAGATTAAAACGTCGAGTCCATAAATTGTCGATCTGAATAATATGGCAGTAACAAAACACATTGCTTGTCTGAGATATAAAGCTTAAAGACTGAACCATCAGCCTTAATTAACGATCACACACGTCACTTCTTTCTTTCACTTCCGAGGAAAGAGCGTGTTTAGAAGCGCCTGTGGTGAGCGTTGTAGGTGGTGAGATTGTGTAAGTGTTGCCCACCTTACTCAAGCACCACTATCTACTCTAGTGACAACACTACAGCGCCACTGCTACTTCCCAGTCACCATTATCATGTCACTGCCACTGCTGGAACCCTCTGCCATCGAAGCAAAGGTGACGAGGCTGTTGCGAGGGTCCTCGCGTGATGGTGCCCTTCCTGAAGACAATACCCAGGATGAGTATTCTTCCGTCTCTCCCTCATTATCCTCTTCCTCCTTATCCTCGTCATCGTCTTCGTCTTCATTCTCGTCATCCTCCTCATCCACGACCACCCACAGCTACTACATCCTCTGCTACAACGAGTTAGACGAAGTCGAAGATGGTGACGACATCGAACTGGACACCGAAGTCGACTTGGAGGCGACGCTTAAAATGGACAGGAGTGGCATGAGGAGCGAAGGAAGTGTCTACAGCTCCTCCTCCAGCAGCAGCACGGAGGGAGGTCTCAAGGGATGCTTCAAGAAAGTCACCGGAGAAAGGTACGTAATTGATGAAAGGTTTCTAATATAACCAAAGAAAGCGTGTAGAAATTGTGTCCAGATAAGAACAATTATCGTACCTAGTGTAAATTATCTCAGACTTTTTTTTGTTATCCTGGTGGGTAATTTACACTTATGTATGATAATTGTAATTATGTGAACCTGTGCCTAAATACACTTGCTTACTTACCTACTTGATGAGCAAGACACATGTGCAGCAGTTGGATATCTTTAGTGGTGAAACGTTTCGCCTACGCAGTAGGCTTCTTCAGTCAAATACAGAGGCAGCAGGTGTAGTAGTGAAATAAAGATGTAATCAGTCCATCAAAAATGAAGAAATAGTATTTGAGGTGGTCAGTCCCTCGGCCTGGAGAAGAGTTCATTTCCATGATCTGGAACGATATAAAGCATAACACTTAACTAGGCAACACAGTGTTGATGGTTGTTTGTTTTTCTTTGGGGAAGAAGATCGTTCTCTTCACCTCTCTTCTCCAGGGGTTAGGCATCTTATTTTGTATGTGGCGGGTGAGGGTGTGTTACAGGTCTGGTTACTGCTGTGTTACTGTTGTGGATGTGAGTGTTGCTGGTGTAGTTACGAGTGTTGCTGGTGTGGTACCAGTGGCTCGGCTGATAACGCACTCAACTCACATACTGAGTGTTCGTGGTTCGATCTCGGCACGGGTGGAAACATTGGGCGTGTTGCATTACACCTGATGTCTCTGTTCACTTAGCAGTAAGTAGGTACCTGAGTGTTAGTCACCTTACACCTACTGTCACTGTTCACATAGCAGTAAGTAGGTACCTGTGTCTTAGTCACCTTACACCTACTATCACTGTCCACTTAATAGTAAGTAGGTACCTGGGTGTCAGTGGATTGGTGTGGGTGGCATCCTGGGGGACATGACTGCAGGACCACAATGGAAATAAGACGGACAGTCCTCGATGACGCACTGGTTTTCTTGGGTTATCCTGGGTGGCTAACCCTCCCTACCCCGGGTTATCCTGGGTGGATAACCCTCCCTACCCCGGGTTATCCTGGGTGGCTAACCCTCTCTACCCCGGGTTATCCTGGGTGGATAACCCTCCCTACCCCAGGTTATCCTGGGTGGCTAACCCTCCTTACCCCGGGTTATCCTGGATGGATAACCCTCCCTACCCCAGGTTATCCTGGGTGGCTAACCCTCCCTACCCCAGGTTATCCTGGGTGAATAACCCTCCTACTCCGGGCTATCCTGGGTGGATAACTCTCCCTACCCCGGGTTATCCTGGGTGGATAACCCTCCCTACCCTGGGTTATCCTGGGTGGATAACCCTCTCTACCCTGGGTAATCCTGGGCGGATAACCCTCCCTACCCTGGGTTATCCTGGGTGGATAACCCTCTCTACCCTGGGTTATCCTGGGTGGATAACCCTCCCTACCCTGGGTTATCCTGGGTGGATAACCCTCCCTACCCCGGGTTATCCTGGGTGGATAACCCTCCCTACCCCGGGTTATCCTGGGTGGATAACCCTCCCTACCCCGGGTTATCCTGGGTGGATAACCCTCCCTACCCTGGGTTATCCTGGGTGGATAACCCTCCCTACCCTGGGTTATCCTGTGTGGATAACCCTCCCTACCCTGAGTTATCCTGGGTGGATAACCCTCCCTACCCCGGGTTATCCTGGGTGGATAACCCTCCCTACCCCGGGTTATCCTGGGTGGATAACCCTCCCTACCCCGGGTTATCCTGGGTGGATAACCCTCCCTACTCTGGGTTATCCTGGGTGGATAACCCTCCCTACCCTGGGTTATCCTGTGTGGATAACCCTCCCTACCCTGGGTTATCCTGGGTGGATAACCCCCCCTACCCCGGGTTAAATCCTGGGTGGATAACCCTCCCTACCCTGGGTTATCCTGGGTGGATAACCCTCCCTACCCCGGGTTATCCTGGGTGGATAACCCTCCCTACCCTGGGTTATCCTGTGTGGATAACCCTCCCTACCCTGGGTTATCCTGTGTGGATAACCCTCCCTACCCTGGGTTATCCTGGGTGGATAACCCTCCCTACCCTGGGTTATCCTGGGTGGATAACCCTCCCTACCCTGGGTTATCCTGGGTGGATAACCCTCCCTACCCTGGGTTATCCTGGGTGGATAACCCTCCCTACCCTGGGTTATCCTGGGTGGATAACCCTCCCTACCCTGGGTTATCCTGGGTGGATAACCTTCCCTATCCTGGGTTATCCTGGGTGGATAACCCTCCCTACCCTGGGTTATCCTGGGTGGATAACCCTCCCTACCCCGGGTTATCCTGGGTGGATAACCCTCCCTACCCTAAGTTAAAAATCCCAACGAAATCTTAACTTTTACGAATGCGTTACAGTTGTGGATACCAGTGTTACATGTAGGTACCAGTGTTACAAGTGTGGGTACCAGGGATACAGGTGTGGGTACCAGCGTTACAGGTGTGGTTTCCAGTGTTACAGGTGTGGGTACCAATGTTACATGTAGGTACCAGTGTTTCAAGTGTGCGTACCAAGGTTACAGGTGTGGGTACCAGTGTTACAGGTGTGGGTACCAGTGTTACAGGTGTGGGTACCAGTGTTACAGGTGTGGATACCAATGTTACATGTAGGTACCAGTGTTACAAGTGTGGGTACCAGGGTTACAGGTGTGGGTACCAGTGTTACAGGTGTGGGTACCAGTGTTCAAGGTGTGGGTACCACTGGTACAAGGGTGAGTACCAGTGTTACAGGTGTGGGTATCACTGGTACAAGTGTGGGTACCAGTGTTACAGATGTGGGGTACCAGCGTTACAGGTGTGGGTACCAGTGTTACAGGTGTGGGTACCAGTGTTACAGATGTGGGGTACCAGTGTTACAGGTGTGGGTACCAGTGTTACAGGTGTGGGTACCAGTGTTACAGGTGTGGAGTACCAGTGTTACAGGTGTGGGGTACCAGTGTTACAGGTGTGGGGTACCAGTGTTACAGTGTGGTACCAGTTTTTAACAAGTGTGGGTACCAGTGTTACAGGTGTGGGTACCAGTGCTACAGGTGTGGGTACCAGTATTACAGGTGTGGGTACCAGTGCTACAGGTGTGGGCACCAGTGTTACAGGTGTGAGTGCCAGTGTTACAAGTGTGGGTACCAGTGTTACAGATGTTGGGTACCAGTGTTACAGGTGTGGGTACCAGTGCTACAGGTGTGGGCACCAGTATTGCAGGTGTGGGTACCAGTGCTACAGGTGTGGGTACCAGTGCTACAGGTGTGGGCACCAGTATTACAGGTGTGGGCACCAGCGCTACAGGTGTGGGTACCAGTGTTACAGGTGTGGGGTACCAGTGTTACAGGTGTGGGTACCAGTGCTACAGGTGTGGGTACCAGTGTCACAGGTGTGGGTACCAGTGTTACAGGTGTGGGTATCAGTGTTACAGGTGTGGGTACCAGTGCTACAGGTGTGGGTAAAAGTGCTACAGGTGTGGGTACCAGTGTTACAGGTGTGGTACCAGTGTTACAGGTGTGGGTACCAGTGCTACAGGTGTGGGTACCAGTGCTACAGGTGTGGGTACCAGTGTTACAGGTGTGGGGTACCAGTGTTACAGGTGTGGGTACCAGTGCTACAGGTGTGGGCACCAGCGCTACAGGTGTGGGTACCAGTGTTACAGGTGTGGGGTACCATTGTTGCAGGTGTGGGTACCAGTGTTACAGGTGTGGGTACCAGTGCTACAGGTGTGGGTACCAGTGCTACAGGTGTGGGTACCAGTGTTACAGGTGTGGGTACCAATGCTACAGGTGTAAGTACCAGTGTTACAGGTGTGGGTACCAATGCTACAGGTGTAAGTACCAGTGTTACAGGTGTGGGTACCAATGCTACAGGTGTAAGTACCAGTGTTACAGGTGTGGGTACCAGTGCTACAGGTGTGGGCACCAGCGCTACAGGTGTGGGTACCAGTGTTACAGGTGTGGGGTACCATTGTTGCAGGTGTGGGTACCAGTGTTACAGGTGTGGGTACCAGTGCTACAGGTGTGGGTACCAGTGTTACAGGTGTGGGGTACCATTGTTGCAGGTGTGGGTACCAGTGCTACAGGTGTGGGTACCAGTGTTACAGGTGTGGGTACCAATGCTACAGGTGTAAGTACCAGTGTTACAGGTGTGGGTACCAATGCTACAGGTGTGGGGTACCAGTGTTACAGGTGTGGGTACCAGTGCTACAGGTGTGGGTACCAGTGCTACAGGTGTGGGTACCAATGCTACAGGTGTGGGTACCAGTGTTACAGGTGTGGGTACCAGTGTTACAGGTGTGGGGTACCAGTGTTACAGGTGTGGGTACCAGTGCTACAGGTGTGGGGTACCAGTGTTACAGGTGTGGGTACCAGTGCTACAGGTGTGGGTACCAGTGCTACAGGTGTGGGTACCAGTGCTACAGGTGTGGGTACCAGTGCTACGGGTGTGGGTACCATGTTCCCAGGTGTGGTCCCAGTGCAAACAGGTGTGGGTACCATGTTACAGGTGTGGGTACCAGTGTTACAGGTGTGGGTACCAGTGTTACAGGTGTGGGGTACCAGTGTTACAGGTGTGGGTACCAGTGTTACAGGTGTGGGGTACCAGTGCTACAGGTGTGGGTACCAGTGTTACAGGTGTGGGTACCAGTGCTACAGGTGTGGGTACCAGTGTTACAGGTGTGGGTACCAGTGCTACAGGTGTGGGTACCAGTGTTACAGGTGGGTACCATGCTACAGGTTGGGTACCATGCTACAGGTGTGGGTACCAGTGTTACAGGTTGGGTACCAGTGGAACAGGTGTGGGTACCAGTGTTACAGGTGTGGGTACCAGTGCTACAGGTGTGGGTACCAGTGCTACAGGTGTGGGTACCAGTGCTACAGGTGTGGGTACCAGTGCTACAGGTGTGGGTACCAGTGCTACAGGTGTGGGTACCAGTGCTACAGGTGTGGGTACCAGTGTTACAGGTGTGGGTACCAGTGTTACAGGTGTGGGGTACCAGTGCTACAGGTGTGGGTACCAGTGTTACAGGTGGGGGAAACCAGTTTTAACGGGTGTGGGTACCAGTGCTACGGGTGTGGGTACCAGTGCTACAGGTGTGGGTACCAGTGCTACAGGTGTGGGAAACCAGTGCTACAGATGTGGGTACCAGTGTTACAGGTTTTGGTACCAGTGTTACAGGTTGGGTACCAGTCTACAGGTGTGGGTACCAGTGTTACGGGGTGTGGGTACCAGTGTTACAGGTGTGGGTACCAGTGCAACAGGTGTGGGTATCAGTGTTACAGGTGTGGGAAACCAGTGTTACAGGTGTGGGTACCAGTGCTACAGGTGTGGGTACCATTTTTACAGGTGTGGGTACCAGTGTTACAGGTGTGGGTACCATGCTACAGGTGTGGGTACCAGTTTTACAGGTGGGGGTACCAGTGCTACAGGTGGGTACCAGTGTTACAGGTGTGGGTACCAGTGCTACAGGTGTGGGTACCAGTGTTACAGGTGTGGGTACCAGTGTTACAGGTGTGGGTACCAGTGTTACAGGTGTGGGTACCATGCTACAGGTGTGGTACCAGTTTTTACAGGTGTGGGTACCATTTTAAACAGGTGTGGGTACCAGTGTTAAAAAGGTGTGGGTACCAGTTTTTTACAGGTGTGGGTACCAGTGTTACAGGTGTGGGTACCAGTGCTACAGGTGTGGGTACCAGTGCTACAGGTGTGGGTACCAGTGCTACAGGTGTGGGTACCAGTGCTACAGGTGTGGGTACCAGTGCTACAGGTGTGGGTACCAGTGCTACGGGTTTTGTGGGTACCAGTGCTACAGGTGTGGGTACCAGTGCTACAGGTGTGGGGTACCAGTGCTACAGGTGTGGGTACCAGTGTCACAGGTGTGGGGTACCAGTGTTACAGGTGTGGGTACCAGTGTTACAGGTGTGGGGTACCAGTGTTACAGGTGTGGGTACCAGTGTTACAGGTGTGGGTACCAGTGCAAACAGGTTGGGGTACCAGTGTTACAGGTGTGGGTACCAGTGTTACAGGTGTGGGTACCAGTGTTACAGGTGTGGGTACCAGTGTTACAGGTGTGGGTACCAGTGTTACAGGTGTGGGTACCAGTGCTACAGGTGTGGGTACCAGTGCTACAGGTGTGGGTACCAGTGCTACAGGTGTGGGTACCAGTGCTACAGGTGTGGGTACCAGTGCTACAGGTGTGGGTACCAGTGCTACAGGTGGGGGTACCAGTGTCTACAGGTGTGGGTACCAGTGCTACAGGTGTGGGTACCAGTGCTACAGGGGGTTGGGGTACCAGTGTTTACAGGTGTGGGTACCAGTGTTACAGGTGTGGGTACCAGTGCTACAGGTGTGGGTACCAGTGCTACAGGTGTGGGGTACCAGTGTTACAGGTGTGGGTACCAGTGCTACAGGTGTGGGTACCAGTGTTACAGGTGTGGGTACCAGTGTTACAGGTGTGGGGTACAGCATCAACATGCTACAGTAAGGTCACCAGAAGCTACGAAATATTTCGCTCTGTAATTTAAATCTGCGAAAGGAAAATGTTATCATATCTCTTACTTTCTCTCTTCCCGCTTTCCATGTCTCTTCTCCTTTTACTTTCTCTTCTCGACTCCCATATTGATTATCCCCCATTTTCCCTCCACATCCTCTTTCCTCTCTCCCCAATCTCCTCTCTCGCTTTCTCCTGTCCCATTCCTCCCCCATCTCACTCCCCCCTGTCCTCTTTCCCCTCATATTTCCCCCCTCCTCTCCCCTCACTGGCACCCCAGCGTTAAAGAGAATGGTTCACGACAGTTATTTAAAGTGGAAGGCACAGAGACCCCCTAATATCACCATCCTGGTGATTCATGGTAGCCATGGTGGCCATGGTAGGGGTGTGTGGGTATGTTAACAAGGATATGGTATGGTATGGGCAGGTTCGACAAGGTAGGGGGGGGGGGGGTAGCAATGGTGATAATGGTGGTGGCTTAGTAAGACATGATAGTAGACGAGGTATATGGTAGTGGTGATGACACTGGTATGGTGGTGGTAGTAGTGGTGATACAGTGGTGGTGATAGAGTGGTGGTGGTACAGTGGTGGTACACTGGTGATGGTAGTGGTGGACGTACAATGGTAGTGGCACAGTGGTGGTGATGGTACCAGTTAAGGTGATACTGGGGGGGGAGGGGTGTTAAGGTGATACTGGAGGGGGAGGGTGTTTAAAGGGGATATTGGATGGTGAGGGATGTTAAGGTGGGGGGAGGGGTGTTTTAAAGGGGATACTGGAGGGTGAGGGATGTTTAAAGGGGGAGGGGGAGGGGTGTTAAGGGATACTGGAGGGTGAGGGATGTTAAGGTGGGGGGGGAAGGGGTGTTAAGGTGATACTGGAGGGGGAGGGGTGTTAAAAGGGTACTGGAGGGTGAGGGATGTTAAGGTGGAGGGGGAGGGGTGTTAAGGTGATACTGGAGGGTGAGGGATGTTAAGTGGAGGGGGAGGGTGTTAAGGTGATACTGGAGGGGAGGGGTGTTAAGGTGTACTGGAGGGGAGGGGTGTTAAGGTGATACTTTAGGGTGAGGGATGTTAAGGTGGAGGGGGAGGGGTGTTAAGGTGATACTGGAGGGGAGGGGTGTTTAGTTGATACGGAGGGTAGGGGGTGTTTAAAGGGGGAGGGGGAGGGGTGTTAAGGTGATACTGGAGGGGGAGGGATGTTAAGGTGATACTGGAGGGGAGGGATGTTAGGTGATACTGGAGGGGAGGGGTGTTAAGGTGATACTGGAGGGGAGGGATGTTAAGGATGGAGGGGGAGGGGTGTTAAGGTGTATACTGGAGGGGGAGGGGTGTTAAGGTGATACTGGAGGGTGAGGGATGTTAAGGTGGAGGGGAGGGGTGTTAAGGTGATACTGGAGGGGGAGGGGTGTGTTAAGGTGATACTGGAGGGGGGATGTGGTGTTAAGGTGATACTGGAGGGGGAGGGGTGTTAAGGTGATATTGGATGGTGAGGGATGTTAAGGTGGAGGGGGAGGGGTGTATTAAGGTGATACTGGAGGGTGAGGGTGTTAAGGTGGAGGGGGGGAGGCGTGTTAAGGTGATACTGGAGGGGGAGGGGTGTTAAGTGATATCTGGAGGGTGAGGGATGTTAAGGTGGAGGGGGAGGGGGTGTTAAGGTGATACTGGAGGGTGAGGGACGTTAAGGTGGAGGGGGAGGGGTGTTAAGGTGATACTGGAGGGGGAGGGGGTGTTAAGGTGAGTTTATGGAGGGGGAGGGTGTTTAAGGTGATACTGGAGCGGGAGGGATGTTAAGGTGATACTGGAGGGGGAGGGATGTTAAGGTGATACTGGAGGGGGAGGGATGTTAAGGTGATACTGGCGGGGAGGAGTGTTAAGGTGATACTGGAGGGGGATGGGATGTTAAGGTGATACTGGAGGAGGGAGGGATGTTAAGGTGATACTGGAGGGGGAGGGGTGTTAAGGTGATACTGGAGGGGAGGGATGTTAAGGTGATATTGGAGGGGAGGGATGTTAAGGTATACTGGAGGGGGAGGGGTGTTAAGGTGATACTGGAGGGTGAGGGATGTTAAGGTGGAGGGGGAGGGGTGTTAAGGTGATACTGGGAGGGTGAGGGATGTTAAGGTGTAGGAGGGGGAGGGGTGTTAAGGTGATACTGGAGGGGGAGGGGTGTTAAGTGATACTGGAGGGGAGGGATGTTAAGGTGTAGGAGGGGGAGGGTGTTAAGGTGATACTGGAGGGGGAGGGATGTTAAGGTGTACTGGAGGGGAGGGATGTTAAGGTGATACTGGAGGGGGAGGGGTGTTAAGGTGATACTGGAGGGGGAGGGGTGTTAAGGTGATACTGGAGGGGAGGGATGTTAAGGTGATACGGAGGGGGAGGGGTGTTAAGGTGATACTGGAGGGGGAGGGGTTTTGTTGATACGGAGGGTGGGATGTTAAGGTGGAGGGGGAGGGGTGTTAAGGTGATACTGGAGGGGGAGGGTGTTAAGGTGATACTGGAGGGGGAGGGATGTTAAGGTGATACTGGAGGGGAGGGGTGTTAAGGTGATACTGGAGGGGGAGGGATGTTAAGGTGATACTGGAGGGGGAGGGATGTTAAGGTGATACTGGAGGGGAAGGGATGTTAAGGTGATACTGGAGGGGGAGGGAGTGTTAAGGTGATACTGGACGGGGAAGGGATGTTAAGGTGATACTGGAGGGGAGGGATGTTAAGGTGATACTGGAGGGGGAGGGATGTTAAGGTGATACTGGAGGGGGAGGGATGTTTAAGGTGATTGGAGGGGGAGGGATGTTAAGGTGATACTGGAGGGGGAGGGATGTTAAGGTGATACGAGGTGAGGATGTAGGGGAGGGGAGGTGTTAAGGTGATACTGGAGGGTGAGGGATGTTAAGGTGATACTGGAGGGGAGGGTGTTAAGGTGATACTGGAGGGGGAGGGTGTTAAGGTGATACTGGAGGGGAGGGATGTTAAGGTGATACTGGAGAGGGAGGAGATGTTAAGGTGATACTGGAGGGGGAGGGATGTTAAGGTGATACTGGAGGGGGAGGGATGTTAAGGTGATACTGGAGGGGAGGGATGTTAAGGTGATACTGGAGGGGGAGGGATGTTAAGGTGATACTGGAGGGGGAGGGATGTTAAGGTGGAGGGGAGGGGTGTTAAGGTGATACTTGGACGGGGAGGGATGTTAAGGTATGGAGGGGGGGGATGTTAAGGTGATACTGGAGGGGGAGGGATGTTAAGGTGATACTGGAGGGGGAGGGATGTTAAGGTGATACTGGAGGGGAGGGATGTTAAGGTGATACTGGAGGGGGAGGGATGTTAAGGTGATACTGGAGGGGGAGGGATGTTAAGGTGATTCTGGAGGGGGAGGGATGTTAAGGTGATACTGGAGGGGGAGGGATGTTAAGGTGATACTGGAGGGGAGGGGTGTTAAGGTTTTGTGGTTGAGTGTGTGCTGGGGAGGGTATACCTGCAGGTATACCTGCAGTGATACCTGGAGAGGGTTTAAGGGATACGCCCCCGTAGCCTAGTTGTGATCAGGCCCGTGGTGGGATCAGGACTGATCAACCAGCTGTTACTGCTGGCGACGTAACCGAACGGAGTGAATATTTAGGCTAAACTGTGTTTTATACATCTTGTGAGTAGATAGATAGATAGTGGAGAGACTGGAGAGAGAGGAGATGAGAGCCCCGAGAGATTGATGAGGCGATGAGAGAGAGATCAGAGGACCTGATGCAACAGAGTGAGCGCGAGAAACCGAGGGGAAAAGCATGAGATTAGAGAGAGATAGAAGATAGATGAGAGAGAGAGAGAGAGAGAGAGAGAGAGAGAGAGAGAGAGAGAGAGAGAGAGAGAGAGAGAGACTTGAACGATGGATAGGTAAGGTTCATCAGGAAACAGGACAAGTGTTTCCTGACGTGGGTCTTAGTCAGATGATGACCCGCCGTTGGAGCTTTTGGTCATCTGACCGAGGCCTTCCGCTGGCATGGAGGAGGCATTGAAGTCTTATGGTGAGAGTAACTGAAGTATTTGTGCTTGGTGGGTTGCAGCAGCAGCAGTGTTGACAGCAGCAGCAGTGTTGACAGCAGCAGCAGCAGCAGTGTTGACAGCAGCAGCAGTGTTGACAGCAGCAGCAGCAGCAGTGTTGACAGTAGCAGCAGTGTTGACAGCAGCAGCAGTGTTGACAGCAGCAGCAGTGTTGACAGCAGCAGCAGCAGCAGTGTTGACAGTAGCAGCAGCAGCAGTGTTGACAGTAGCAGCAGCAGCAGTGTTGACAGTAGCAGCAGCAGCAGTGTTGACAGTACAGCAGCAGGCCAGCAGCAGCAGTGTTGACAGTAGCAGCAGCCAGCAGCAGTGTTGACAGTAGCAGCAGCAGCAGTGTTGACAGCAGCAGCAGCAGCAGTGTTGACAGCAGCAGCAGCAGCAGTGTTGACAGCAGCAGCAGCAGTGTTGACAGCAGCAGCAGCAGCAGTGTTGACAGCAGCAGCAGCAGCAGTGTTGACAAGCAGCAGCAGCAGTGTTGACAGAGCAGCAGCAGCAGTGTTGACATAGCAGCAGCAGCAGTGTTGACAGCAGCAGCAGCAGCAGTGTTGACAGCAGCAGCAGCAGTGTTGACAGCAGCAGCAGCAGTGTTGACAGCAGCAGCAGCAGTGTTGACAGCAGCAGCAGCAGTGTTGACAGCAGCAGCAGCAGTGTTGACAGCAGCAGCAGTGTTGACAGCAGCAGCAGCAGCAGTGTTGACAGCAGCAGCACCAGCAGCAGCAGTGTTGACAGCAGCAGCAGCAGTGTTGACAGCAGCAGCAGCAGCAGTGTTGACAGAAGCAGCAGCAGCAGTGTTGACAGAGCAGAGCAGTGGACAGCAGCAAGTGTTGACAGTAGCAGCAGCAGCAGTGTTGACAGCAGCGCAGCAGCAGTGTTGACAGCACAGCAGCAGTGTTGACAGAGCAGCGCAGTGTGACAGGCAGCAGGCAGTGTTGACAGAGCAGCAGGCAGCAGTGTTGCAGCAGCCAGCAGTTAGCAGCAGCAGCAGTGTTGACAGCAGCAGCAGCAGTGTTGACAGCAGCAGCAGCAGTGTTGACAGCAGCAGCAGTGTTGACAGCAGCAGCAGTGTTGACAGCAGCAGCAGCAGTGTTGACAGCAGCAGCAGCAGCAGTGTTGACAGCAGCAGCAGCAGTGTTGACAGCAGCAGCAGCAGTGTTGACAGCAGCAGCAGCAGTGTTGACAGCAGCAGCAGCAGTGTTGACAGAAGCAGCAGCAGCAGTGTTGACAGCAGCAGCAGCAGTGTTGACAGCAGCAGCAGCAGTGTTGACAGCAGCAGCAGTGTTGACAGCAGCAGCAGCAGCAGTGTTGACAACAGCAGCATGCAGCAGTGTTGACCAGCAGCAGCAGTGTTGACAGCAGCAGCAGCCAGTGTTGACAGACATAGGCAGCAGCAGCAGTGTTGACAAGCAGCAGCAGCAGTGTTGACAGAGCAGCAGCAGCAGTGTTGGACGACAGTGTTGACAGCAGCAGCGAGTGTTGACAGCAGCAGAGCAGTGTTGACAGCAGCAGCAGCAGCAGTGTTGACAGCAGCAGCAGTTGACAAGCAGCAGAGTGTTGACAGCGAGCAAGCAAGCAGCAGTGTTGACAGCAGCAGCAGCAGCAGTGTTGACAGCAGCAGCAGCAGCAGTGTTGACAGCAGCAGCAGCAGTGTTGACAGCAGCAGCAGCAGCAGTGTTGACAGCAGCAGCACAGCAGTGTTGACAGCAGCAGCAGCAGTGTTGACAGCAGCAGCAGCAGTGTTGACAAGCAGCAGCAGCAGTGTTGACAGCAGCAGCAGCAGTGTTGACAGCAGCAGCAGTGTTGACAGTAGCAGCAGCAGCAGTGTTGACAGCAGCAGCAGCAGCAGTGTTGACAGCAGCAGCAGCAGTGTTGACAGCAGCAGCCAGCAGTGTTGACAGCAGCAGCAAGCAGCAGTGTTGACAGAGCAGCAGCAGCAGTGTTGAGCAGCAGCAGTGAGACAGCAGCAGAAGTGTTGACAGTAGCAGCAGCAGCAGTGTTGACAGCAGCAGCAGCAGCAGTGTTGACAGAGCAGCAGTTTGCAGCAGCAGCAGATGTTGACAGCAGCAGCAGTGTTGACGCAGCAGCAGCAGTGTTGACAGCAGCAGCAGCAGTGTTGACAGCAGCAGCAGCAGTGTTGACAGCAGCAGCAGTGTTGACAGCAGCAGCAGTGTTGACAGCAGCAGCAGCAGTGTTGACAGCAGCAGCAGCAGCAGTGTTGACAGCAGCAGCAGTGTTGAACAGCAGTACAGCAGCAGCAGTGTTGACAGCAGCAGCAGCAGTGTTGACGAGCAGCGCAGCAGGTGTTGACATGCAGCAGCAGCAGCAGTGTTGAAGACAGCAGCAGCGCAGCAGTGTTGACAGCAGCAGCCAGCAGCTGTTGACAGCAGCAGCACGCAGGTGTTGACAGCAGACAGCAGCAGTGTTGACAGCAGCAGCAGTGTTGACAGCAGCAGCAGCAGTGTTGACAGCAGCAGCAGTGTTGACAGCAGCAGCAGTGTTGACAGCAGCAGCAGCAGCAGTGTTGACAGCAGCAGCAGCAGTGTTGACAGCAGCACAGCCAGCAGCAGTGTTGACAGCAGCATGCAAGCAGTGTTGACAGCACAGCAGCAGCAGCAGCAGTGTTGACAGCAGCAGCACCATGCACAGCAGCGTGTTGACAGCAGCAGCACCAGCAGCAGTGTTGACAGCAGCAGCAGCAGCAGTGTTGACAGGCAGCAGCAGAGTGTTGACAGCAGCTAGCAGCAGCAGCAGCAGTGTTGACAGCAGCAGCACAGTTTGACAGCAGCAGCAGCAGTGTTGACAGCAGCAGCAGCATGTTGACAAGCAGGTGACGCAGCAGCAGTGTTGACAGCAGCAGCAGTGCAGCAGTGTTGACAGCAGCAGCAAGCAGTGTTGACAGACAGCAGCAGTGACAGCAGCAGAGCAGTGTTGACAGCAGCAGCAGCAGTGTTGACAGCAGCAGCAGCAGTGTTGACAGCAGCAGCAGTGTTGACAGCAGCAGCACCGGTGACAGCAGCAGCAGTGTTGACAGCAGATGTGCAGCAGCAGCAGTGTTGACAGCAGCAGCAGCAGCAGTGTTGACAGCAGCAGCAGCAGCAGTGTTGACAGCAGCAGCAGCAGTGTTGACAGCAGCAGCAGTGTTGACAGCAGCAGCAGCAGCAGTGTTGACAGCAGCAGCAGTGTTCGCAGCAGCAGCAGTGTTGACAGCAGCAGCAGCAGTGTTGACAGCAGCAGCAGTGTTGACAGCAGCAGCAGCAGCAGTGTTGACAGCAGCAGCAGCAGTGTTGACAGCAGCAGCAGCAGTGTTGACACGCAGCAGCAGTGTTGACAGCAGCAGAGCATGCAGCAAGTGTTGACAGCAGCAGCAGCAGTGTTGACAGCCAGCAGCAGTGTTGACGGCAGCAGCAGTGTTGACAGCAGCAGCAGTGTTGACAGCAGCAGCAGCAGTGTTGACAGCAGCAGCAGTGTTGACAGCAGCAGCAGCAGTGTTGACAGCAGCAGCAGCAGTGTTGACAGCAGCGCGTCAGCACGCAGCAGTGTTAGACAGCAGCAGCAGTGTTGACAGCCAGCAGCAGCAGTGTTGACAGCAGCAGCAGTGTTGACAGCAGCAGCAGTGTTGACAGCAGCAGCAGTGTTGACAGCAGCAGCAGCAGTGTTGACAGCAGCAGCAGTGTTGACAGCAGCAGCAGTGTTGACAGCAGCAGCAGTGTTGACAGCAGCAGCAGCAGCATGTTGACCAACCAGACACGCACAGCAGTGTTGACAGCAGCATAGCAGTGTTGACAGCAGCTAGCCAGCCAGTGTTGACAGCTCAAGCGCAGTTGTTGACAGCACAGCAGCAGTGTTGACTCAGCAGCAGTTTGACGCAGCAGCAGCAGTGTTGACAGCAGCAGCAGCAGTGTTGACAGCCAGCCAGCCAGTGTTGACGCAGCTAGCAGCAGTGTTGACAGCAGCAGCAGTGTTGACAGCAGCACAGCATGTTGACAGCAGCAGCAGTGTTGACCAGCTCAGCAGCAGTGTTGACCAGCAGCAGCAGTGTTGACACAACACAGTGCAGCAGCAGCAGTGTTGACAGCAGCAGCAGCCAGTTTGTTACACAGCACAGCAGTTTGTACAGCAGCAGCAGCAGTGTTGACAGCAGCAGCAGTTTTGACAGCAGCAGCAGTGTTGACAGCACAGCAGTGTTGCAGCAGCAGCAGTGTTGACGCAGCAGCAGTGTTGACAGCATGCAGCAGTGTTGAGCGCAGCGCAGCAGTGTTGACAGCAGCGCAGTGTTGAACAGCAGCAGCAAGTGTTCACTAGCCAGTATTACCGCAACTATCATACTACCACCTACACACTTATTACCCTCACTACCATTTCTACCCTCACTACCATTATTACTCACTACCATTATTACCCATCAGCATTTACCACACTTACCATTTATTACCCTCACTAATTATTACCCTCACTACCATTATTACCCTCACTACCATTATTACCTCAGACCATTTACCCATCACTACCATTATTACCTCACTAGCCATATTACCCTCACTACCATTACACCCTCACTACCATATTACCCTCACTACATTATTACCCTCACTACATTATTACCCTCACATTTTACCATTACATCACCCTTTCACTACCATTATTACCCTCACTACCATTATTACCCTCACTACCATTATTACCCTCACTACCATTATTACCCTCACTACATTTACACCCTCACTACCATTATTACCCTCACTACATTATTACCCTCACTACACATTGACCCACACCATATTACCCTCACTACCATTATTACCATCACTGCCATATTACCCTCACTCCATTATTACCCTCACTAGCATTATTACCCTCACTACATTCATTATACCCTCACTACCATTACTACCCTCACTAGCCATTATTACCCTCACTACCATTATACCCTCACTGCCATTATTACCCTACTACATTATTACCCTCACTACCATTATTACCCTCACTACCATTATTACCCTCACTACCATTATTACCCTCACTACCATATTACCATATATACCTCACTACATTATTACCCTCACTACCATTATTACCCTCACTACCATATTACCACTACTTTTCCCTCACTACCATTATTACCCTCACTACCATTACTACCCTCACTACCATTATTACCCTCACTGCCATTATTACCCTCACTGCCATTATTACCCTCACTGCCATTATTACCCTCACTACCATTATTACCCTCACTGCCATTATTACCCTCACTACCATTATTACCCTCACTACCTATTACCCTCACTCATTATTACCCCTCACTACCATTATACCCCACTACCATTATTACCCTCACTACCATTATTACCCTCACTACCATTATTACCCTCACTACCATTATTACCCTCACTACCATTATTACCCTCACTGCCATTATTACCCTCACTACCATTATTACCCTCACTACCATTATTACCCTCACTACCATTATTACCCTCACTAGCCATTATTACCCTCACTACCATTATTACCCTCACTACCATTATTACCCTCACTACCATTATTACCCTCACTCCATTATTACCCTCACTACCATTATTACCCTCACTACCATTATTACCCTCACTACCATTATTACCCTCACTACCATTATTTTACCCTCACTACCATTATTACCCTCACTACCATTATACCCTCACTACCATTATTACCCTCACTACCATTATTACCCTCACTACCATTACTACCCTCACTACCATTATTACCCTCACTACCATTACTACCACTCACTACCATTATTACCCTCACTACATTATTACCTCACTGCCATTATTACCCTCACTACTTATACCCTCACTACCATTATTACCCTCACTACCATTATTACCCTCACTACCATTATTACCCTCACTGCCATTATTACCCTCACTACCATTATTACCCTCACTACCATTATTACCCTCACTACCATTATTACCCTCACTACCATTATTACCCTCACTACCATTATTACCCTCACTGCCATTATTACCCTCACTACCATTATTACCCTCACTGCCATTATTACCCTCACTACCATTATTACCCTCACTACCATTATTACCCTCACTACCATTATTACCCTCACTACCATTATTACCATTACTACCCTCACTACCATTATTACCCTCACTACCATTACTACCCTCACTACCATTATTACCCTCACTGCCATTATTACCCTCACTACCATTATTACCCTCACTACCATTATTACCCTCACTACCATTATTACCCTCACTACCATTATTACCCTCACTACCATTATTACCCTCACTACCATTACTACCCTCACTGCCATTATTACCCTCACTGCCATTATTACCCTCACTGCCATTATTACCCTCACTACCATTATTACCCTCACTACCATTATTACCCTCACTACCATTATTACCCTCACTACCATTATTACCCTCACTCCATTATTACCCTCACTACCATTATTACCCTCACTACCATTATTACCCTCACTACCATTATTACCCTCACTACCATTATTACCCTCACTACCATTTTACCCTCACTACCATTATTACCCTCACTGCCATTATACCCTCACTACCATTATTACCCTCACTCCATTATTACCCTCACTACCATTATTACCTCACTACCATTATTACCCTCACTGCCATTATTACCCTCACTACCATTATTACCCTCACTGCCATTATTACCCTCACTACCATTATTACCCTCACTACCATTATTACCCTCACTACCATTATTACCCTCACTACCATTATTACCCTCACTACCATTATTTACCCATTATTACCCTCACTACCATTATTACCCTCACTACCATTATTACCCTCACTACCATTATACCCTCACTGCCATTATACCCTCACTCCATTATTACCCTCACTCCATTATTACCCTCACTACCTTATTACCTCACTCCATATTACCCTCACTACCATTATACCCTCACTACCATTATACCCTCACTACCATTATACCCTCACTACCGATTATTACCCTCACTACCATTATTACCTCTCACTGCCATTATTACCCTCACTACCATTATTACCCTCACTACCATTATTACCCTCACTACCATATTACCGCTCACTCCATTATTACCCTCACTACCATTATACCCTCACTGCCATTATTACCCTCATGCCATTATTACCCTCCTACCATTATAACCTCACTACCATTATTACCCTCACGCATTATTACCCTCACTCCATTATTACCTCACTCCATTATTACCCTCACTACCATATTACCCTCACTACCATATTACCCTCACTACCATTATTACCCTCACTACCATTATTACCCTCACTACCATTATTACCCTCACTACCATTATTACCCCCACTACCATTATACCCTCACTACCATTATTACCCTCACTACCATTATTACCCTCACTGCCATTATTACCCTCACTACCATTATTACCCTCACTTACCATTATTACCCTCACTACCATTATTACCCTCACTACCATTACTACTCTCACTACCATTATACCCTCACTACCATTACACCCTCACTACCATT
>NC_069433.1:19370728-19485483 GCF_026875155.1 Cherax quadricarinatus
GAAGAGGAAGATAGAGAAGGTTGAAGATGGGGTGACAGGAGTCCCAAAGGCCTGTTATCCTGGGTGTAAAGGGAGCAAATTAAACACAGTAGAAAATTTTTTGACTTGTATTATCCTTCACCAATTTAGAACAGAAGTATGTACACTATATACACTATGTACAACAATAGGTATTAGTGCACTCCACGGTAAGCAAGGCAGAATAGAAGCCACTAGGGAGCAGACCGTGCTTCAACCAGCTCTAGAATGGGAATGACAAGGGCAGACAGGTGAGTGGAACCCGCAACACCTCTGCGATTGCCAAAACCATCTTCTCATTGGCTGGAACCTGGGTACTGATTGAACGACGGGGCCCCATCATCAACCCTTAGTATCTGGTTCGCTGGTTGGGGGCGATAGCCTTTCAATGAGGGTGTGTACATGCGCCGAATAAAGGTTACGTAATCTTTGCATGCCACAAGGAGGTTGAGAAGATTGAAGATGGGGTGACAGGGAAGAGGAGGTAGAGGAAGTTGAAGATGGGTTGACAGGGAAGAGGAGGTTGAAGATGGGTTGACAGGGAAGAGGAGGTTGAAGATGGGGTGACAGGGAAGAGGAGGTTGAAGATGGGTGACAGGGAAGAGGAGGTAGAGAAGGTTGAAGATGGGGTGACAGGGAAGAGGAGGTAGAGAAGGTTGAAGATGGGGTGACAGGGAAGAGGAGGCTGATAAGTTTTGAGGTGACAGGCAGAGGCAGTCCCATAGAATCGTTGGAGGTTGGGACAGGGAAGAGGAGTAGAGAAGGTGAAGAGATGGATACAGAGAGAGAGGAAAGATGGGAAGAGGAGGTAGGTAATGGGGACAGGAAGAGGGGATGTAACAGATGCCATGAGCTATTATTGTGATCCAATTCCGAGTTAGACCATAAAAGAAAAGAGATAGAAAGAGATATACTAGAGACAGGGGAAGTATGAGAGAGAGTGGTAATGGGGCGAGGGAGCATGGAACAGGCACCAAACTAATTACATTTCTGGATACAATAATAAATATTATATTTGTATTCACTGGGGTTATGACGAGATGTTGGAATGCGGCATTGGATATTTTAATGGGTTTGTACCGTGGAATTTCCCTTTCCTTTAATGATGAAATGTAATGTTTTTTCTTCTGTGGTTCAAGGGAAGGGATAGAGAACCCTTCCTGTGAGGTGCTAGATGGAAGGGTAGATAGGGGAGGTGGTGCTGGAAGGTGCTGCTAAGGGAATTGGGCTTTCTTGGTGAGATAGGACAAAGGGCATGGTGGTGGTAGTAGTAGTAGTAGTAGTAGTGATAGTAGTAGTACTAATAGTAGTAGTAGGAGTAGTAGTTGTAGTGGTGGTCAGTAGAGTTGTGGTGGTCAGCTGGTAGTCTTCCCACCACATATTACAACACCTACCACCCACCTCCACCTTCTCTGCAGTGTTGCAGCACTGATTAGTGCTGCAGTGTTGCAGCACTGGAGAGTTTTGCTGGCCAAGTTGGGCAACATTAATTAAATTATACGTTTCTCTGGTTGCTTTTGTTAAAACATTGACTGGAGAAGCTGCCGCCGCCCTTAAAACTTTCTGAACGTCAGTGTTTGTAGCTTATGACGGTCCTCTCAGTGACTCTCAGTGTTGTAAGTGATGGGTTCGGTGACTCCCTTCAAGGAAAGTACTAGTGTAGGTGATGGGTTCTGTGACTCCCTTCAAGGAAAGTACTAGTGTAGGTGATGGGTTCTGTGACTCCCTTCAAGGAAAGTACTAGTGTAGGTGATGGGTTCTGTGACTCCCTTCAAGGAAAGTACTAGTGTAAGTGATGGGTTCTGTGACTCCCTTCAAGGAAAGTACTAGTGTAGGTGATGGGTTCTGTGACTCCCTTCAAGGAAAGTACTAGTGTAGGTGATGGGTTCTGTGACTCCCTTCAAGGAAAGTACTAGTGTAGGTGATGGGTTCTGTGACTCCCTTCAAGGAAAGTACTAGTGTAAGTGATGGGTTCTGTGACTCCCTCAAGGAAGTACTAGTGTAGGTGATGGGTTTCTGTGACTCCCTTCAAGGAAAGTACTAGTGTAGGTGATGGGTTCTGTGACTCCTTCAAGAGAAAGTACTAGTGTAGGTGATGGGTTCTGTGACTCCCTTCAAGGAAAGTAACTAGTGTAGGTGATGGGTTCTGTGACTCCCTTCAAGGAAAGTATTTAGTGTAGGTGATGGGTTCTGTGACTCCCTTCAAGGAAATTTACTAGTGTAGGTGATGGGTTCTGTGACTCCCTTCAGGAAAGTACTAGTGTAGGTGATGGGTTCTGTGACTCCTTCAAGGAAAGTACTAGTGTAGGTGATGGGTTCTGTGACTCCCTTCAAGGAAAGTACTAGTGTAGGTGATGGGTTCTGTGACTCCCTTCAAGGAAAGTACTAGTGTAGGTGATGGGTTCTGTGACTCCCTTCAAGGAAGGTACCAATGTAGGTGATGGGTTCTGTGACTCCCTTCAAGGAAGGTACCAATGTAGGTGATGGGTTCTGTGACTCCCTTCAAGGAAGGTACCAATGTAGGTGATGGGTTCTGTGACTCCCTTCAAGGAAGGTACCAATGTAGGTGATGGGTTCTGTGACTCCCTTCAAGGAAGGTACCAGTGTAGGTGATGGGTTCTGTGACTCCCTTCAAGGAAGGTACCACAATGCTAGTAAGGAATCTTGATCCAGAAATATAGTCTTCCCAACTTCTCATCAGTCGTGGTCACCTCACTACCCAGACGCTGCCTGACCTTCAACACAGCAGTTATCGCTTCTCCCAGACACGAAACAGTTCAGACTGAAGACACACGAGGCTGCCGCTAAGTAACTACATGTATTTCGGTCACTGGGCGATAAGAGAAAGCTTACAAAGCTGTGCCACACTCTACACTGGTCCAGTCGCGAGCACTGAGGTAGAGGAGGCTGGGGTTATGCAATAATGGGATACAGAACAGAAAGGCACAATACCGCGTCTGGAACAATACACGAATAACCCGCGTTGAAGGTTTGAAGCCTATCAGAAGAGGCATTTCCAGTTCGAGACACTTGTGCAACGATTGAGAATTTTTACTGAAGAAATATTTTGCCAGCCAGCGGCTTCGTCAGTCCAGTACAAAGAAGAACAGTGGAGGAAGAGTATGAGGAGTTTGAGGTAATCCGTCCCTCAGCTTGCAGTCGATGTCTTCAGTTCATCAGTGAGAGAGAAAGACAGAGAGAGACAAAGAGAGAAAGAGGGAGATAAAGAGAGACAGAGAGGGTCAAGGTAGGTAATATGGAGATGAGAAAAGCGTGACGTCATCATATTAGTCTTTACCATGACACCTGTGTGAGGGAGGGGAGGGGTGAAGGGGAGGGGGAGGGGTGAAGGGGAGGGGAAGGGTGAAGGGGAGGGGGAGGGGTGATGGGGAGGGAGCTTCTCCCTGCCTCTTCCTTCATCATTATCCTCTTACTCCTTCCTTCTCTTTCATCCTCTGTCTTCTCCTCATTACTTCCGTCGTTTCTGTATTTCCACTATCTCTTTTCATACACACAACCCCCACCCCCCCCATCACTGCTACCCACGATGAGACAGGTAACTGTGGGTACCTTAGTACCACAGTGTGGGTACCTTTGTCAGTACCACAGTGTGGGTACCTTTGTCATTACCACAGTGTGGGCACCTTTGTCATTACCACAGTGTGGGCACCTTTGTCATTACCACAGTGTGGGCACCTTTGTCATTACCACAGTGTAGGCACCTTTGTCATTACCACAGTGTGGGCACCTTTGCCCATCACCAGTTATGACTAATCATGCCTATCCACATTTCCTTCCCAACCAAAGTGTGACCTTGACGCTGTTGAAGGGTTCTTGTTCCAAGGAATTGAAGCTACCCTTTCCCTAACTCAACCTTAATTACCTCCCAATCCCCAAGATAGTAATTCCCAAGTGACAGTAACTCCAGCTCTCCTAAAGGAGAATGTAATCGCCCAACTCCGGCTGACAGATGTCAGTACCTCATATACGAAATATATCTTGTGTGGTGGAATATGACAGTGAAACACCATCCTGTGTGATGGAATATGACAGTGAAACACCATCCTGTGTGATGGAATATGACAGTGAAACACCATCCTGTGTGATGGAATATGACAGTGAAACACCATCCTGTGTGATGGAATATGACAGTGAAACACCATCCTGTGTGGTGGAATATGACAGTGAAACACCATCTTGTGTGGTGGAATATGCCAGTGAAACACCATCCTGTGTGATGGAATATGACAGTGAAACACCATCCTGTGTGATGGAATATGACAGTGAAACACCATCCAATGTGGTGGAATATGACAGTGAAACACCATTGTGTCGTCAGACACTAGCATACTGTATTCAGATCAAATGAAAAGGCCACGAAGGCAGGTAACTCAAAACACTGATTGAGGAATCCAAGTGACTCTGAAGTGTGTTTTACTGTGTCAGCGCAACATACAAAGAGTACACAGTGTTCTGTAAATTGTATTCGGTCAGTGGGTTTTGGCACATCGAACTCAAAGAGGAAATTATTTTTTTCTGATATTTCTTGATAATTTCGGAGGGAAGAGTACATTTATGCACCGTTCGTTGTATATGTTGATGTCTCCACTGAGCGTCTGTGAAGGTTATTGTTGAAGACGGTGCTAGTGAGTGTGTTGTGTTATACTGAAGCTGGACCACTGCTACCTGCTCCTCTGCCTCCTCCTCTTTCTCCTCTATATCGAAGCTGGACCACTGCTACCTGCTCCTCTGCCTCCTTCCCGTTCTCCTCTATATTGAAACCGTTACACTGCTACCTGCTCCTCTGCCTCCCCCTCCTCCTCAATATTGAAGTCGTAACACTGCTACCTGCTCCTCCGCCTCTTCCTCTCTCTCCTCCTCCTTTTCCTCTCACTCAACACAGGTGAGATACGCTTCTTAAAATACTTTCCGTGTTCGTGTGCCGTTGGGGAAGTGTAGAGGGGAGGAGTGTATGGGCTTGTAGTGGCTGCTGGAGTCGCCATTTCCCATCTTTCCTTATCTTTGTAGATTATCATTCTCATACTTGTATCCTTATCTCTGTTTTTCCTTCTGTCTCTCTTGTTCTAAGAGAGAGTGTTTCTCAGCTCTGTCTAACGCTGTTTTTGTATTTACTTAGGCCTCACTGCAACAGTAACAGTGTGGCACTTATAGTGGTTGTAACAGTAGTAGTGACAGTGATAGTTACAGCTGCGGTAGTAGGTAGCGAAAGGGTAACAGCAGTGGCACTTGTAGTAGTAGTGACAGTAGTAGTTGTATCAGCAGCTGCAGTAGTGGTAATTGAAGAAGGAACAGCAGTGACACCTGTAGTAGTAATAGTAGTGACAGCAGTAGTTGCATCAGCAGCACCAGTAGTGGCACTCGAAGCAGAAAAAGCAGTGGTACCTGTGGCAGTAGTGGTTACAGCAGCACCAGTATATAATATAATCAGTGTTTACGTTCATTTTTCCCCTCCTCGTGTTCTAGAGTGGAAGAGATGCAGCGCCGGCTGGTAATATTTCCAGAGATTCTGTAATGGGACCTTCACCAGGAACTTGCCTTCATTGTTTCCACTATAGTGTTACATAGTTTCTGTGTCGTCTTCATTGTTTTCCCCTCGTTGTGGTACCCTCTAATCTACACGTATGAGAGGAGCTAGAGGGGAGGAGAGGTGTTCGAAGGTGATTACGGGGTGGACGAGAGACAAGGGACGGTAGTGGTGGTGAGGATTGTGGTGGTGACGGCGATAGATTGGAGGGAGGGATAGATGAAGTGGAGAATTTAAAGAGAGAGGGATAAGAGGTGGCAATGAGAGGGATACAATGACGTGACGATGATGGAGAAGAGAAGGAAAGAAGGGAGTTGATGGGTCAGATAACTGGGTGGAGGGTTAATAGATAGTGACTACAGGTAACAGTGACTGTAGATAGCTGATAGTAACTGCAGGTGACAGTGACTGTAGACAGCAGATGGTGACTTCAAATAGCAGTTAGTTGACTTCGTGTTCCGTTTGGTTTATCATCTATCTCTACCGTCTACTTGTTTACAGTCTCTTGTGTTACGGCTCAGAAGAGGTCAACACTCAAGTGACCTCCAGCACAGAGGAAACTGTCGGAGGTCATTGGCGTTCAGATTATAACAGCTTGTACAACGCCCCATTTAGAGCCATCGTTAAGTAATTAAAATCTCATTTCCTGTAATTGAAACGAATTGAGATGCGTTGGTGTGTTAAGGACGGTGTTTCAACACAGCCAGTGACGATGGGAAAGTGACGAAGGTACATCTACGGTGCTCTAAACCACGCAGTCGTGCGCACAAGAAAAGGAAGGTGGTGGGAGTTCACTTACCCTGGCGAAGGTAGGCTAGACGGTGCTTCCTGCAGAGTCGTGAGGTTGGTGCAAAGGTAACGCTAGAGCTGGCGAGTGTGTGTATATTTGGAGCGTTGGTGCAACGGTAACGCTAGAGCTGGCGAGTGTGTGCATATTTGGAGCGTTGGTGCGAAAGTAACGCTAGAGCTGGCGAGTGTGTGTATATTTGGAGCGTTGGTGCGAAGGTAAGGCTAGAGCTGGCGAGTGTGTGTATATTTGGAGCGTTGGTGCGAAGGTAAGGCTAGAGCTGACGAGTGTGTGTATATTTGGAGCGTTGGTGTGAAGGTAACGCTAGAGCTGACGAGTGTGTGTATATTTGGAGCGTTGGTGTGAAGGTAACGCTAGAGCTGGCGAGTGTGTGTATATTTGGAGCGTTGGTGTGAAGGTAACGCTAGAGCTGGCGAGTGTGTGTATATTTGGAGCGTTGGTGCAACGGTAACGCTAGAGCTGGCGAGTGTGTGTATATTTGGAGCGTTGGTGTGAAGGTAACGCTAGAGCTGACGAGTGTGTGTATATTTGGAGCGTTGGTGTAACGGTAACGCTAGAGCTGGCGAGTGTGTGTATATTTGGAGCGTTGGTGCAACGGTAACGCTAGAGCTGGCGAGTGTGTGTATATTTGGAGCGTTGGTGCAACGGTAACGCTAGAGCTGGCGAGTGTGTGTATATTTGGAGCGTTGGTGCGAAGGTAACGCCAGAGCTGGCGAGTGTGTGTATATTTGGAGCGTTGGTGTGAAGGTAACGCTTGAGCTGGCGAGTGTGTGTATATTTTTGGGGCGTTGGTGCGAAGGTAACGCTAGAGCTGGCGAGTGTGTGTATATTTGGAGCGTTGGTGCGAAGGTAACGCTAGAGCTGACGAGTGTGTGTATATTTGGAGCGTTGGTGTGAAGGTAACGCTAGAGCTGGCGAGTGTGTGTATATTTGGAGCGTTGGTGTGAAGGTAACGCTAGAGCTGGCGAGTGTGTGTATATTTGGAGCGTTGGTGCGAAGGTAACGCTAGAGCTGGCGAGTGTGTGTATATTTGGAGCGTTGGTGCAACGGTAACGCTAGAGCTGGCGAGTGTGTGTATATTTGGAGCGTTGGTGCGAAGGTAACGCTAGAGCTGGCGAGTGTGTGTATATTTGGAGCGTTGGTGCAACGGTAACGCTAGAGCTGGCGAGTGTGTGTATATTTGGAGCGTTGGTGCAACGGTAACGCTAGAGCTGGCGAGTGTGTGTATATTTGGAGCGTTGGTGCAACGGTAACGCTAGAGCTGGCGAGTGTGTGTATATTTGGAGCGCCAGGAGCACGCTCGCCGCCTGGCAGTTTACACTGTACCTATTGAGAGATTATAATAACTTATGTAATATTTGGGTATCGTGTACATGGAAGGTAGATACAACCCAGTTTTAAGCTCTGTAAAGTGAAGTATCCCGTGGCTCAGTTGGTGGCGCTCTCACCTCACATACTGGATGGGAGGGAGGGAGGGGGAGGAAGGTGGGGATGGAAGGGAGGGAGGGAAGGTCTGGATGGGAGGGAGGGAAGGTCTGGATGGAAGGGAGGGAGGGAAGGTCTGGATGGGAGGGAGGGAAGGTCTGGATGAAAAGGAGGGAGGGAAGGTCTGGATGGGAGGGAGGGAAGGTCTGGATGGAAGGGAGGGAGGGAAGATCTGGATGGGATGGAGGGAAGGTCTGGATGGGAGGGAGGGAAGGTCTGGAGTGGGAGGGAGGGAAGGTCTGGATGGAAGGGAGGGAGAGAAGGTCTGGATGGGAGAGGAGGGAAGGTCTGGATGGAAGGGAGGGAAGGAAGGTCTGGATGGGACTGAGGGAAGGTCTGGATGGGAGGGACTGAGGGAAGGTCAGGATGGAAGGGAGGGAAGGACTGGAAAATTTCTCTTCTACTCTTCTAATTTCTCAAGGTTTAAAATTAATGTAACTCTGACAGAAATGGCAAGACAGACGAACATTTTTAATCACATGTATAAAAAAAACTTTTTGACGGGTACAAAAAACCTGAAGTCTTGTGTTGTGTTGCTGGCAAACCTGAAGTGTTGTGTTGCTGGCAAACCTGAAGTGTTCTGTTGCTGGCAAACCTGAAGTATTGTGTTGCTGGCAAACCTGAAGTGTTGTGTTGCTGGCAAACCTGAAGTGTTGTGTTGCTGGCAAACCTGAAGTGTTGTGTTGCTGACAAACCTGAAGTGTTGTGTTGCTGGCAAACCTGAAGTGTTGTGTTGCTGGCAAACCTGAAGTGTTGTGTTGCTGGCAAACCTGAAGTCTTGTGTTGCTGGCAAACCTGAAGTGTTGTGTTGCTGGCAAACCTGAAGTGCTTGTGTTGCTGGCAAACCTGAAGTGTTGGTTGCTGACAAACCTGAAGTGTTGTGTTGCTGGGACAAACCTGAAGTGTTGTGTTGCTGCAAACCTGAAGTGTTGTGTTGCTGACAAACCTGAAGTGTTGTTTGACTGGGAAACCAATGTTCGTTCTGGCAACCTGAAGTGTTTGTTGCTGGCAAACCTGAAATGTTTGATTGCTGGCAAAACTGAGTGTTGGGTGTGGCAAACCTGAAGTCTTGCGGAGGATATGACTTCGTTTATGTTGATGAAGGAGACGGTCCAGTTACCCGGCAGTTACTGTTACGTTAGTGGATGACCCAGAGTGAGAGAGTGAGAGTGAGAGTGAGAGGAGAGTGAGAGGAGAGTGAGAGAGAGAGAGAGAGAGAGAGAGAGAGAGAGAGAGAGAGAGAGAGAGAGAGAGAGAGAGAGAGAGAGAGAGAGAGAGAGAGAGAGAGAGAGAGAGAGGGGGGGGGGGAGGGAGGGAGTAGTTAAGAGGAAGAACGGACACATATGATCCATGGAGCAACATACACTGCGAAGCGTCATGATACAGACACGGGAGGGTGCAGCTTACTTACCCCTCAGGGGAGGTTACTTGACGCTGGTCAGGGGCTCTTGATTTAGGGAATTGGATCTGTGCTCCAGTTCCCTTAATGGAACCTGGATATCTTCCACCCCCCCCACATGCACTGTATAATCCTACGGGTTTAGCGCTCCACCATGATATAATAATAAATACAGGTTATACATGAGCGCGAGGCAATGTGAGGATAGTAGAAGGTACTGCTTACTGGTGACAGGGAAAGATAGGGATAGCCAAGGTGGTAACAATGTGAGGATAGTAGGAGGTACTGCTTACTGGTGACACGGAAAGATAGGGATAGCCAAGGTGGTAACAATGTGAGGAGAGTAGAAGGTACTGCTTACTGGTGACAGGGAAAGATAGGGATAGCCAAGGTGGTAACAATGTGAGGATAGTAGAAGGTACTGCTTACTGGCGACACGGAAAAATAGGGATAGCCAAGGTGGTAACAATGTGAGGATAGTAGGAGGTACTGCTTACTGGTGACAGGGAAAGATAGGGATAGCCAAGGTGGTAACAATGTGAGGATAGTAGAAGGTACTGCTTACTGGTGACAGGGATAGATAGGGATAGCCAAGGTGGTAACAATGTGAGGATAGTAGGAGGTACTGCTTACTGGTGACAGGGAAAGATAGGGATAGCCAAGGTGGTAACAATGTGAGGATAGTAGAAGGTACTGCTTACTTTGTGACTTGAAAAAGCCCACTGTGTGGGCGAAACGTAGTCAATAAAGGATCACATTATACTGCATTTGTGTTTATTTGGAGGGATAGCCTAGGTCGGTAACAATTGAGATGTAGAAGGTACTTCCTGGTGACAGGGAACGTATAGATAGCCAGGTGGTTACATGTACAGGATAGTAGAAGGTACTGCTATGTGACAGGGTAAGATAGGGATAGCGCGAGGTGTCAATGTGAGGATAGTAGAAGGTACTGCTTACTGGTGACAGGGATAGATAGGGATAGCCAAGGTGGTAACAATGTGAGGATAGTAGGAGGTACTGCTTACTGGTGACAGGGAAAGATAGGGATAGCCAAGGTGGTAACAATGTGAGGATAGTAGGAGGTACTGCTTACTGGTGACACGGATAGATAGGGATAGCCAAGGTGGTAACAATGGATGATGAAGATGGAAGCTGGTGACAGTAGGTTCGGGAGTCTAGTGGTGGCATCTGGCAGACCCGGGCCAGGAGGAGGTCGCAAGGAGACTCAGTATACCGAGTAAACAGTCTTGATAAGACACATGTGCAGCAGTTAGGTATCTGTTGCACATGTGTCTTATTTATCAAATTGTCGGTATTGTATACTATTGTATACTATTTTCAGGTGGGTAAATAGTGTTTGGTAGTAATTGTTACGCTGTATTTATGTAATTACCGTTTTTTGGGGGATTTGGTTATTGAAGGCCGTGTTTGTAGGTGTCATGTGGAGGTTGTGGCACACCTGGAGTACCCATAAGGCAGGATAAACACAGTGTCTCAGGCACTGTGTCTATCGTGCCTTACTCTCTCAGCCTGGAGTCGATGTAATCAGTCTATCAGTCTTTTCAAGATTGAGGGACTGATTACATTGACTCCAGGTTGAGGGACTGATTACCTCAAACTACCTATTTCGCCACTGTTCTTTGTATAGGACTGATGAAGCCACTGCGTGGAGAAACGTTTCCTCAATAAAGCTACCCAAGTGTTATACATTTATCTAATTCATCTTGTGGGTATTGCATACCATTGATAGACAACTGCAGCATTACCTGTAACCTAAACACCTGCAACTAAATAAGTGTGACAAGAGATATTGCATAATGTTGCAACCATCATGGACGACCAATGCAAAACTCCTCCACCAACAGATAGCTCGATCAGTGTGTTTATGGTCCGTAGCGAGGTTGAGGTGCCATTAGTGGCCCCAGTGATGGTTTCAAGGGGAAGGGGCGATAAAGGGTGGCTGGGGGGAGGATAGGGTTTAGAGGTTCCAGGGGAAATGGAGGGTAGGGGAAGTAGAGGGGTATCAGGAGGGGAGTGCCAGGAGGGTGGGGGTGCCACAAGAGTGCCTAATGTCCTGACGGACTGGCATTGGTCACGGTGTTAAGGTTATCTGTTTGATAAAGAACAGTAAAACACAGTATACAAGAAACCGGCTTGCATAGGAAGGGTTCTTGAGAATCCGGCTTGGATAGGAAATGCTCTCGAGAAATCGGCTTGCATAGGAAGGGTTCCTAGGAATCCGGCTTGGATAGGAAATGCTCTCGAGAAACCGGCTTGCATAGGAAGGGTTCTTGGGAATCCGGCTTGGATAGGAAATGCTCTCGAGAAACCGGCTTGCATAGGAAGGGTTCCTAGGAATCCGGCTTGGATAGGAAATGCTCTCGAGAAACCGGCTTGCATAGGAAGGGTTCTTGGGAATCCGGCTTGGATAGGAAATGCTCTCGAGAAACCGGCTTGCATAGGAAGGGTTCCTAGGAATCCGGCTTGAATAAGAAATGCTCTCGAGAAACCGGCTTGTATAGGAAGGGTTCCTAGGAATCCGGCTTGGATAGGAAATGCTCTCGAGAAACCAGCTTGCATAGGAAGGGTTCCTAAGAATCCGGCTTGGATAGGAAATGCTCTCGAGAAACCGGCTTGCATAGGAAGGGTTCCTAGGAATCCGGCTTGAATAAGAAATGCTCTCGAGAAACCGGCTTGTATAGGAAGGGTTCCTAGGAATCCGGCTTGGATAGGAAATGCTCTCGAGAAACCGGCTTGCATAGGAAGGGTTCTTGGGAATCCGGCTTGGATAGGAAATGCTCTCGAGAAACCGGCTTGCATAGGAAGGGTTCTTGAGAATCCGGCTTGGATAGGAAATACTCTCGAGAAACCGGCTTGTATAGGAAGGGTTCCTAGGAATCCGGCTTGGATAGGGAAGGTTCTTGAGAAACCGGCTCCTGAAAACAAGTACTCTTGCAAAATCGGAGATTCTGCAGAAGGAATCTGGGCGCTCGAGTCGTGAAGAGGCCCGAGCGGTGGGCGGCAGCTTAACGAGCGGTGGGCGGCAGCTTAACGATCATTGGGCGGTAGCTTAACGACTGCTAATTACCCTCAGATGGTGATAATTCCAGCACTCTCTCTCTTTCTTTCCAGCCAGGCGACGTAAGGTTAGCCACGGCTCCACATTAATTATTTCCCACTATTTTCCTCATCTATGGAAAACAAACGGCTGGGGAATTTAGTAAGACAAAATTTTCTATTTATTTGATTGAATATTTGTGATAGATCTTGGGAGAATGTTGTCAGATTATTGTATTATGGGGTAGTGGAAATATACAGTTGTTACACCTGTGTCTTGGTGATCATGTTGGCAGTACTGTGTGCCAGTGATCCGTACACAGTACTGAGACTTCGAGGGTCGTCCTGTGAGTGAGCATGCTCCCACAGGTGGTGCCAACCACCTGTGGGAATGTCTGGCACCACCTGTGGGGGTGTCTGGCACCACGTGTGGGAGCGTCTAAGACCAATTGTGGGAGTGTCTGACACCAGCTGTGGGAGCGTCTAAAACCAGCTGTGGGAGCGTCTAAGACCAGCTGTGGGAGTGTCTTGCACCAGCTGTGGGAGTGTCTGGCACCACCTGTGGGAGCGTCTGAGGCCAGCTGAGGGAGTGTCTGGCACCACTGGTGGGAGCGTCTGAGACCAGCTGTGGGAGTGTCTGTCACCACCTGTGGGAGTACCTGGCACCACCTGTGGGAGTGTCTGGCGCCACTTGTGGAAGTACCAGGAAAGACCTAGTGCCAGGAGGGCCGTCAGGGTGCCAACACAGTGACCCAGTAAGGCTGTGAAGGATGGCATGGTTAACGTTGCAATAAGGACGGAGGGAAGGTCGCAGGGCGTCTTGACACGGCGCTTGTGTCCTTATGTACGTCCACCAGCATACTTTTTTTTCCTGCCAGGGGTGTGTGTGTGTGTATGTCCTCCTTTATACACGGGATCTGCGGACTTGGTTTGCAAAGCAACGATGACTTCGCCGAACGAGTGTATACATTTATTGTTGCGATAAGTCTTTGATAATCAGTATGAGCGTGAGTTATCTCTCTCTCTCTCTCTCTGTCTCTCTCTCTCTCTCAGTTTTTCCTCTCTATATTTCAGTAGCGCTAATACATTTTTTTTTTCTGAGCACCACGGTAAGACACTGTGTTCTTCGTGTGTACTCCTGTCTTAAGACAATGTGTCTTCGTGTTAAGACAGTGTCCTCCCGTGTTAAGACACTGTGTCCTCCTCTGTTAAGACACTGTGTTCTCCTGTGTTAAGACACTGTGTCCTGTGTTAAGACACTGTGTCCTCCTGTGTTAAGACACTGTGTTCTCCTGTGTTAAGACACTGTGTCTTCCTGTGTTAAGACACTGTGTCTTCCTATGTTAAGACACTGTGTCTTCCTGTGTTAAGACACTGTGTCTTCCTATGTTAAGACACTGTGTCCTCCTGTGTTAAGACACTGTGTTCTCCTGTGTTAAGACACTGTGTTCTCCTGTGTTAAGACACTGTGTCTTCCTGTGTTAAGACACTGTGTTCTCCTGTGTTAAGACACTGTGTTCTCCTGTGTTAAGACACTGTGTCTTCCTGTGTTAAGACACTGTGTCTTCCTATGTTAAGACACTGTGTCTTCCTGTGTTAAGACACTGTGTCTTCCTATGTTAAGACACTGTGTCCTCCTGTGTTAAGACACTGTGTCCTCCTGTGTTAAGACACTGTGTCCTCCCGTGATAAGACTGTGTGTGTGGAAGTAAGGGAACATCACACTACCAAGCAAGGTTATGCTGAGAAAATTACTTTCCTGTGTGTCTTCAGTACTGTCTCCTCACTGCTTCAGTATCTCCCTTTCTCCCTCTTCTCACTCCAGTGTCATCTGCTTCATCAGAATCTCTTTTCATTACCTTTCTTTCCCTCTCATCACTCTTGTCAGTCAAGCTGTCGCGAGGTCTCTCGCTTTCCCCTTTCCATTATCCTTCCCTCTTTTTGATTATATCAGCTTTATTTATCGTCCTCCCTGTATATCTTCACTTCGTCCTTCTTCCAGTAATGTTTTCTTCCACATTCTACTTGTCCTTCACTCTCCTTCCACGTTATTCGCTCCTTTCATTTGCCCTTCTTCCAACTTTACTACATGTAAACCAAACAATAACCAAATTTCTGTAAACTCAGCATTGTAATCCTTATAGAGAATAAACTTTGAATTTGAAGCTCCTTCCTGACGTAGCAGCAGTAATAGCCAGATTGACTGTACTGCACTTCATCAGGTAAAGTCGTCAGGTAAATGATAGAGACTTCAGTACTCTAGCAGGTAACACTGTGGGCAGTACCGTCAATGTTTAAGGAATACAATCCTAATGGGAGTATTTGTGGAGTGAAAAATATCTGTATAATGCTGTGAATCTTATTATGACAAGATCTGTATAATGTGACGGTGGGAGGCTGGACTTCTTGTTATATATTGTAAGAATGTATAAGAAATTATTACGTTGCTTCAGAACTGGGTATCAATAGTGGATGGAGTATAAGGAAAATCTCAGTTGATTCTGAGATAGATTCTAGATAGCTTGGTTCCCCATGTTTGCTGGTGATTGTAGTGTGTGTGTATATATATATGCTTAATGTTTGCACCAGGTGTGTGCGTTTCTGTGTGTTCTTCATGTGTTGTTTGGCGGGGTGTTGCTTGGTGGAATGTTGTTAAGAGGGGCCTTGCTTGGCGGTGTGTTGCTTAGAGGGGTGTTGCTTGGAGGGGTGTTGCTTGACGTAGTAGAGGCGTTGTCACTAGTCTCCCAAGGTCGCGCGCGCACACACACACACACACACACACACACACACACACACACACACACACACACACACACACACACACACACACACACACACACACACACAGCACGTCAAGAAGTTAGAGAAAGTACAAAGGTTTGCAACAAGGCTAGTCCCAGAGCTCAGGGGAATGTCGTACGAGGAAAGGTTGAGGGAAATCGGACTGACGACACTGGAGGACAGAAGGGTCAGGGGAGACATGATAACGACATACAAGATACTGCGGGGAATAGACAAGGTGGACAGAGATAGGATGTTCCAGAGAGGGGACACAGAAACAAGGGGTCACAACTGGAAGCTGAAGACTCAGACGAGTCACAGGGACGTTAGGAAGTATTTCTTCAGTCATAGAGTTGTCAGCAAGTGGAATAGCCTAGCAAGTGAAGTAGTGGAGGCAGGAACCATACATAGTTTTAAGAAGAGGTATGACAAAGCTCAGGAAGCAGAGAGGGAGAGGACCTAGTAGCGATCAGTGAAGAGGCGGGGCCAGGAGCTGAGTCTCGACCCCGGCAACCACAATTAGGTGAGTACAATTAGATGAGTACACACACACACACACACACACACACACACACACACACACACAGGAGCTCGGACTCGACCCCCGCAACCTCAACTAGGTGAGTACAACTAGGTGAGTACACACACACACACACATGTGAACGACATGACGGAAGGGTTAGACTCAGAAGTGTCCCTGTTTGCAGATGATGTGGAAGATGGGGGAGGGGCACAGAAGACCACAGACAGAGTATAGGCTAGGTGGCCAAAGACTGCAAACCTCACTCAAGGAGAAAGATCTTGGGGTGAGTATAACACCGAGCATGTCTCCGGAAGCACACATCAATCAGATAACTGCTGCAGCATATGGGCGCCTGGCAAACCTGAGAACAGCATTCCGATACCTTAGTAAGGAATCATTCAAGACACTGTACACCGTGTATGTCAGGCCCATACTGGAGTATGCAGCACCTGTTTGGAAAGCACGTCAAGAAACTAGAGAAAGTACAAAGGTTTGCGACAAGGTTAGTTCCAGAGCTAAGGGATGTCCTATGAGGAAAGATTAAGGGAAATTGGCCTGACCACACTGGAGGACAGGAGGGTCAGGGGAGACATGATAACGACATATAAAATACTGCGTGGAATAGACAAGGTGGACAAAGACAGGATGTTCCAGGGAGGGGACACAGAAACAAGAGGCCACAATTGGAAGTTGAAGACACAAATGAGTCAGAGAGATAGTAGGAAGTATTTCTTCAGTCATAGAGTTGTAAGGCAGTGGAATAGCCTAGAAAATGACGTAGTGGAGGCAGGAACCATACACAGTTTTAAGACGAGGTTTGATAAAGCTCATGGAGCGGGGAGAGAGAGGGCCTAGTAGCAACCGGTGAAGAGGCGGGGCCAGGAGCTAGGACTCGACCCCTGCAACCACAAATAGGTGAGTACACACACACACACACACACAGTTGAGGTGGTGCTGGAATCCTTGAGGCTGGGGTGTGGGTGTTCACTTAACCAAAACTAACCCATTGTAACAGCACTTCAGAGAGGTGTATATCCATTGAGAATTATTCTCCGTGTAATAGAAGACCTGAGACCAGGTTAAACACGCATTCTAAATTCACACACCGGGAAATCCATGCACAAGAACATCAACTTCGGAGCGTAGTAACAAGATTTTCCACGATTTAGATCATTTGTATTAGGCTACATTGAGAACCTCTCTCATTCTAAATTGGACCCCTTTCTCCTTCCCCTCCTCCTCCCCCTCCATCATTAATACCAGTCCCACCTCCATCTTCACCTTCCAGTGCAGTTAACGTGTGGGTTGTGGTTGTGTACTGGTGGGAGGCAAGAGAAGGTGAAAGGAGGAGAACTGGAGGTCACCAGCCCTGCTTCCTCCATCTCACCAGCACTAGTTTGTGAATCTCCAGCAGCACCTCGATTGTTGCTCCTGTCCGGTAGTGGTTGGTGTTGTTGGTAGTGGTGGTTGATACTGATTAATGTAGTACTGGGGGAGGGGGAGGGGCGTTGTTGAGAATTGTACTGTGTTGGTGGCTGGTACTGTGGGTGGTGGTTGGTATTGTAGGTGGTAGTTGTGGATGAATTTACTGAATTGGTATGGGTAATGTTGATAGTTATTGGTGGATTCTTTGGTTCGTTATTAGTGGTAGTATTGTAGTTGCTGTTGTTGCTAGTGGTGGTATCTTTGTTGCTAGTGGTGATTTTGTAGTTGCTGTCGCTAGTTGTATTGTAGTTGTTAGTGGTGGTATTGTTGTTGTTGTTGTTAGTGACGGTATCGTAGTTGTTGTTGTTGTTAGTGACGGTATCGTAGTTGTTGTGGTTGCTAGTGGTGTTATCGTAGCCGGTGGTAGAACGATTGATCAAGGATGGCGTCCCAACGTGATGGTCAACATGATCGTGGCGTGGGTGACAGCAGCGGTGTGGCGTGGGTGACAGCAGTGTGACGTGAGTGATAGCAGCGGTGTGGCGTGGGTGACAGCAGAGGTGTGGCGTGGGTTACAGCAGAGGTGTGGCGTGGGTGACAGCAGAGGTATGGCGTGGGTTACAGCAGGGTGTGGCGTGGGTGACAGCATTGACGATAGAGGTGTGGCGTGGGTGACAGCTAGAGGTGTGGCGTGGGTTACAGCAGAGGTGTGGCGTGGGTGACAGAGAGTGTGGTGTTACAGCGGTGTGGCGTGGGTGACAGCAAGGTTGGCGTGGTGAAGCAACGGTGTGGCGTGGGTGACAGCAGTTGGCGTGAGTGTAGCAGAGTGTGGCGTGGGTGACAGCAGAGGTATGGCGTGGGTGACAGCAGAGGTGTGGCGTGGGTGACAGCAGAGGTGTGGCGTGGGTGACAGCAGAGGTGTGGCGTGGGTGACAGCAGAGGTGTGGCGTGGGTTACAGCAGAGGTGTGGCGAGTGGCAAGAACGTAGCAGCAGCAAGAAGCTGCGATATAATTTCAATTTTGGTTATATACAGCAAAGAAGCCTGGTACAAGTAGTAGTAGTAGTAGTAGTGTAGTAGTAGTAGTAAGTAGTTATATCACCCCTGGTGTGAACAACCTCCAGCAACGGGAGGTTACCACCTTACGTCCTGCGCTCCCATTCATCACCTTCCACGCGCTAGCTTGTTTCCTCTCGTCATTATTTTAACAATAAAGCAATAATGGCCTACGATACCAAGGAGACGAGGAATCAACAAGCATTTGCAACACCTGAATAACTTTTATTTCATTGAATTAAGGTGATGAATTAGACACTTGTGCAACACTTGAGTATCTTTATTGTGGAAACGTTTCGCCACATAGTGGCTTCATCAGTCCAATACAGAAGAATAGTTGAAGATCAGAAGGAGTGTGAGGTAATCAGTCCCTCAGTCTGGGGTCGATGTAATCAGTCCATCAAGACTCGACTCGACTCAAGAAATCAATCTTGATGGACTGATTACATCGACTACTTTAGGTTGAGGGACTGATTACCTCACACTCCTGATCTTCAACCACTCTTCTCTGTATCGGACTAGGAAACCACACTGACGAAACGTTTACACAGTAAAGATACCCAAGAGTTTTCACAAGTTTCTAATTCATCATCCTGTAGGTTCTCTGAACCATCTATATTTACATGCAAAAGAACCACGGTGGAGTAGAATGATAGCTCCAGGCCTTTCGTGTTGCAATCAACACATTATTAGGAGCTTGCAATGTTGCAGAAAAGAGGAAGATGTCCATTGCAAGCTCCTGATGATGTGCTGATTGCAACACGAAAGGCCTGGAGCTATCATTCTACTCCCCCTCCCCGTGGTTGTTTTGCATCTTGTATCGCTTGTTCGCGATATTTTCATTTATATCTACATGAAAGAAGATACCCAGATGTTATATATTCCCGCTGTTATAAAGCTCGTTGCTCTAAATACAGACTTCCTTGTAATTCCACGTTTCTGCACTGTACTTTCAAGAGGGAGGTGATGGATAGCTCACGATGTGAGTGTGAAGTAAAAGGGAGCGAGGATAATGAAAATAATGATGGGTCTAGTACGGAGAGCGAGGCTTGCGTAAGTCGATGCTCACATATTTATTATTATTGTTTTGACTCGGACACATCGAACCTAAAAAAAAAATCATAATTTTTTTTTATTTGCGCCATCTGTACTTTAAATAAAGTTATAGACGCAGAGTGATTAAAAAATAATAATAAAGTCAACAAATGGAAGACAAAAATATTTTTAATTCAACTCAGAATTCGACACTAAAACGGAGAATTTTTATATATTTGAGATAAACTTTGATATATTAGGTAATGGAAGAAATTATAGCATTGTAAATGTTTTATAAAGGATAAATATGGCATCTGAACCGTAGATAAAGATTTAAAGAAATGCATGGGAAGTGTCAGATATGACTTGTTTGGTGTAGGGATACCTGCCCACTCACCTTTATTGACAAAAATAAATTATTATTATTATTATTGTATTATTATTATTTTATTATTATTATTATTATTATTATTATTATTATTATTATTATTATTATTATTATTATGATTGTTGTAAATATTATATTATTTCGGTGGTGAATGATGGAAGGCTGTGTAGATTGTATATATATGTATGTATATGTATGGTGGTAAATAATGGGGCGTAACGTTCATAACGTACCACATTAACTCACCTTCATATAACGGACATTCTTCAAGTACAAATGTTGTATTACAATGTTGATAAATATTGAGAAACTCTACCTAAATGTTTGAACAGGTGAAGCTTAATGTAAATGTTTCGGAGGTGAGAGTGAGAGGAGAGAGACAATGAGAGAGTGTGAGAAAAAGGGATAGGGAAGGTGGGAGAGGTACGGGGTGGTGAGAGAGATAAGGAAGATGAGAAAGTGAGAGTGAAACGAACGTAAAGGAAAGTAAACATGAAAAAAATAAAAATATAATCTTGAGCAAAGGTCAGAGAAAGCTTCCGTTCGCCTTTGTACCTCACAATTTGGAGAGTACGACGAGAGGCACTCTTGGAGTCCACCTCGTACTCTCCTCGAGTACTTGTAACCCGCCTTGAGTTCACTTGTACTCAAAATAAAAAAATGAAAAAAATTCCCCCGTCATTCCCACCATGGCTGTGCTCTGCCGTGTCCACCTTCACAATGCCAAACTCTGCCAGAAATTGTCAATAAAACGTTGTACTTGTGCCTCCACCTCGCGGAAATATGCAAAACCAATTCTCAGTTTTTGTGTGTGTGGTTTAGTCTTGTAAATAAATTATATGTTTTACCTTTCTTGTTCCTCAGTAGTTATACTTGTGTTTTCTTATTCCTCTGCCGTTCATTTTCCTGGCGTTTCCCTGTGATTGTTACCAAGAATGTATATTGTATACAGCAGTGTGTGTATGTATGTACGAGCTGTGGCTAGTGTCACTCATGCTGCTATACTCTGAGAAAATTCCTCCTCACTTCTCCTGTTGATATACTCTTGCAACATTGCACAGCTCCTGATGACGCACTGAGAACTGTGAGAGTACTTGAGCGAAAGATTTCTATCCCCCATCCCGTGGCTTGTCTTACATTGACAACTTCGCCTGTCTGCCATTGTTTTGCATATATATATATATATATATATATATATATATATATATATATATATATATATATATATTAATATATATATATATATATATATATATAATATAATATATATTTATATATATTTACATATATATTATATATCATATTATATTATATCATATATATATATACATTATATATATATATACTTACTATATTACATATATTATACATATATAACATGATATATTATACATATATATAATTATATATATATACATTAATAATACTAAATTTATATATAACATATATACTATATATACATATATATATATACCATATATAATCATAATATATATATCATATATGATAACATCACATATATATTTACCATATATATATTTAACATGTTATATATTAATAATTTAATTAATATAATTATACAATATATATATATATATATATTATATATAATTATATATATATATACATCATATTATCATGTATATATCATATATATTCATTTATATTATACTACTATTATAATTTATATATATACTCATATAATTCCAATTACATATATAAATCATTAATATATAAAATTATTTATATACTTATACTATTATATTCATATTATATATATATAATATTTACTTATAATTATGAACATATTATTATATTTAATATATATATATTTATATATTATAATATATCCTATACTTATATATTATAATATATATTACTAGATAATATATATCAACATCTTGATGATATTGGCATGCATCAATACTAGTACACCTTGTACCATATACTATATCACTGAATAACCGGGCTTAATTCTTACTATGTATATTACCACTTCTGATCACTTGGCTCTACTCAGTCTGATCTCGTTCATATTTCTCCTCGATTTGTGAATCCCCTGCCACGCGTCAGCAGGCCAGTATGCCACAGCCCATCCCGTGTCACTATCAGTTATCTAACTCGATCCTGTCCTGCATCACCTTCCATCTCAGTACTCTAAATGTTGAAACATTATTAAAGTAAAATGATAACAATAAGAGTTGTGTAGTAGTCTGTGCCTCAGCTATATGTGATACAGAGTGCAGCAAGCATGCCCGCACTAAACCTTGTGGTCATCACTTGAGGTCCTGGAAACTCGATCCGTTCCGCTAATTCTCTGTCCCATTTCTTGTATACCTGCTCACACATGGTGCTAACACTGTAATTTAATAAATGCAAAAATTATAACAACTGCGTGTGTATGTGTTTAGTACTCACTTTGTGGTTACATGTCGTGTCACAGCTCCTGGCCCGCCTCTTCCTGGTCGCTACTAGGCCCACTTCTCTTCCTCTTCTGGTTTTTTTTTTCTTTATTTGGTATCCCCTCCACTCTCCACTTCCCCCTACCTAAATTGTAATTTTAACCATCCCTGTATTTTCGGGCCTCCCTTCCTTTTCTGTCCCAAAGTTGAAACATTTTTAAAGTAACCTCTCGGAGATTTGTTGTAAGCTCCTCTCCTTCCTGTCGTGGGGCAGAGTGAGAAACCCCGCCACAAACCAGGGTGATGGTATTGTTGGCCTGGAAAAACGAACCCCCGGGGTCCGGCTACACCGTAACCTGAAACCCTGGGGGAAAGGGAAACACTGAAATTATTTAAATGCAAAAAAAAAATAAGGGGGTTATTTTTCTCCCACATTGGGGTTAAGGCCCGAGTCCAGCTCCTTGCCCCCCGGGGGCCCTTGCGGTCCCCACGGGTCCACATCCTTCCCAGCTCCAGAGTGCGTACCCCTAAAGCTTTTAATAAAAACCTTTGTCACTAAACACCCCAAAAATTTTAAATTTCGAAATCATATAATTAAGAAAGGGGTTCAAATCGTAATTATTGAGTTTTAATTAAAAATTGTTTTTTTTCGGTAATTTCGGAAAAATTTGGGGCCTCAACCACCTTGTTTCCTCTCCGGTTTTAGTAAATTGTTTTCAGTCCCCCTTTTTTCCTTCCCTTGTGTGTTGGGGGTCAAAAATTTGTCAGTAAACCCACTTGTGGTTGGGGCCCATTGGGCACAAACAGCAACAACCCTGGTGGGGCCGGGCTGAAACCACGGGTGAACCAACCGGCTGTGGGTAAAAAAACTGAAACCCTTAGGGTGGTTGAGGGGGGAAAACACGGGTGGCCCTCCATTTTTTTCCCCCAACAGTGATTTGCCCAAACAGTGTGCAGCCCCAACAGTGTGCAGCGCAGATGTTCAGCCACGTGGGCAGTGCCACGTGGTTTCCCCCACAGTGTTTTCACTAACATTGTTTTGCCATCAAAATTTTTAATAACAGTTTTGAAGCAAATTTTATTGATAACACGGTTTCAGTAAAATTGGTTTTGAAAAATTTTGTTAACCCAAAATTAGTTAAGTAAATTTTTTAATAACCCTTTGTTGGACACAAAATTGGTGGCAGCTGCAACACTTGTGTTTGCAACTCAACACTTGTGTGTTTGAAACTCCAACACTTGTGTGTTGCGCCAAACTTGGTGTTGCAACTGCAACACTTGTGTGTTGCATCCCAAACCCACTTGTGTTTTGCACCTCAACACTTGTGTGTTGCAGCTCAACACGTGTGTTGCAGCTCAACACTTGTGTGTTGCACCCCAAACACTTGGTGTGTGCAGCTCAACACTTGTTTTGTTCCCACCTAAAACACTTGTGTGTTGCAGCTCAACACTTGTGTGTTGCAGCTCAACACTTGTGTGTTGCAGCTCAACACTTGTGTGTTGCCACTGCAACACTTGTGTGTTGCAGCTCAACACTTGTGTGTTGCAGCTCAACACTTGTGTGTTGCAGCTCAACACTTGTGTGTTGCAGCTCAGCACTCATGTGTTGCGACTCTAACAACACAAGACTCACCTTCCTAGTTATATGGGGTTTACTCACATATATGTGTGGCTGCAGGGGTCGAGTCACAGCTCCTGGCCCCGCCTCTTCTCTGGTCGCTACTGTGTGTTTGTATGGGTGTGGGGGGGTAGGGGAGGTGTGTTCGTAAGGTGAAGTAACAGCTGCGCAAACGTACTGAGGGTGTAGTGTGTGTGAACATATTAACAGTAATCCTCCTCTCCTCCTCTTTCTTCTCTTCCTCCTCCTCGTCCTTCTCTTCCTTCTCCTCCCCTCCTCTTTTTCTTCTTACTTCCCACCTGCCCTTTCATTTGCGCCTAGAGATAGGGGCCACTTTTCTAGGTGTGTCAGTCTTTGCACAGGGTGCCAGTCTTCCCACAAAGTGTTTGTTTCAGAGCCAGTCATCTCACTCGGCACCAGGGGTGGAGATATTTTCCCTTTCGTTAAAATTTGCTGACACTTATGGTCAGTGACTGAAAGAATTATAAAGATTGATTGTTGATTGTGCTTATAAAGATTGATTGTAATTGTACTTGTTTTGTGATTGTGGACTATACTTGGTTTGTGATTATGTTTGTTGATTGTACCTGTTATGTAATTGTGATTTCTGTGATGCGAGAGTAAACTGAAGTGAGAGTAGCAAGTTGATGATGACTCTGTAAACTTGTTAATGTTGAACACTGTAGGAAACATTGTTGAAGTGTACAAGTGGAAGACAAGTGTCAACACAGGAGATACAGAGCTGAGGATATCTAACACAAACTGGTGTCAACACAGGAGATACAGAGCTGAGGATATCTAACACAAACTGGTGTCAACACAGGAGATACAGAGCTGAGGATATCTAACACAGACAGGTGTCAACACAGGAGATACAGAGCTGAGGATATCTAACACAGACAGGTGTCAACACAGGAGATACAGAGCTGAGGATATCTAACACAGACAGGTGTCAACACAGGAGATACAGAGCTGAGGATATCTAACACAGACAGGTGTCAACACAGGAGATACAGAGCTGAGGATATCTAACACAGACAGGTGTCAACACAGGAGATACAGAGCTGAGGATATCTAACACAGACAGGTGTCAACACAGGAGATACAGAGCTGAGGATATCTAACACAAACTGGTGTCAACACAGGAGATACAGAGCTGAGGATATCTAACAAACTGGTGTCAACACAGGAGATACAGAGCTGAGGATATCTAACACAGACAGGTGTCAACACAGGAGATGCAGAGCTGAGGATATCTAACGCAGATAGGTGTCAACACAGGAGATACAGAGCTGAGGATATCTAACACAGACTGGTGTCAACACAGGAGATACAGAGCTGAGGATATCTAACAGACTGGTGTCAACACAGGAGATACAGAGCTGAGGATATCTAACACAAACAGGTGTCAACAAAGGAGATACAGTAGCTGAGGATATCTAACACAATGGTGTCACACAGGAGATACAGAGCTGAGGATATCTAACACAGACAGGTGTCAACAAAGGAGATGCAGAGCTGAGATATCTAAACAAACAGGTGATCAACACAGGAGATACAGAGCTGAGGATATCTAACACAGGTGTCAACACAGGAGATACAGAGCTGAGGATATCTAACACAGACAGGTGTCAACACAGGAGATACAGAGCTGAGGATATCTAACACAGGTGTCAACACAGGAGATACAGAGCTGAGGATATCTAACACAGACAGGTGTCAACACAGGAGATACAGAGCTGAGGATATCTAACACAGACAGGTGTCAACACAGGAAATACAGAGCTGAGGATATCTAACACAGACAGGTGTCAACACAGGAGATGCAGAGCTGAAGATATCTAACACAGACAGGTGTCAACACAGGAGATACAGAGCTGAGGATATCTAACACAGACTAGGTGTCAACACAGGAGATGACAGAGCTGAGGATATCTAACACAGACAGGTGTCAACACAGGAGATACAGAGCTGAGGATATCTAACACAGGTGTCAACACAGGAGATACAGAGCTGAGGATATCTAACACAGACAGGTGTCAACACAGGAGATACAGAGCTGAGGATATCTAACACAGACAGGTGTCAACACAGGAGATACAGAGCTGAGGATATCTAAACACAGTTGTCAACACAGGAGATACAGTCTGAGGATATCTAACACAGGTGTCAACACAGGAGATACAGTGCTGAGGATATCTAACACAGACAGGTGTCAACACAGGAGATACAGTGCTGAGGATATCTAACAGACAGGTGTCAACACAGGAGATACAGAGCTGAGGATATCTAACACAAACAGGTGTCAACACAGGAGATACAGAGCTGAGGATATCTAACAAGACAGGTGTCAACACAGGAGATACAGAGCTGAGGATATCTAACACAAACAGGTGTCAACACAGGAGATACAGAGCTGAGGATATCTAACACAGACAGGTGTCAACACAGGAGATACAGAGCTGAGGATATCTAACACAAACAGGTGTCAACACAGGAGATACAGAGCTGAGGATATCTAACACAGACAGGTGTCAACACAGGAGATACAGAGCTGAGGATATCTAACAAACTGGTGTCAACACAGGAGATACAGAGCTGAGGATATCTAACACAGACAGGTGTCAACACAGGAGATGCAGAGCTGATGATATCTAACAAACTGGTGTCAACACAGGAGATACAGAGCTGAGGATATCTAACACAACAGGTGTCAACACAGGAGATACAGAGCTGAGGATATCTAACACAAACTGGTGTCAACACAGGAGATACAGAGCTGAGGATATCTAACAAACTGGTGTCAACACAGGAGATACAGAGCTGAGGATATCTAACACAAACAGGTGTCAACACAGGAGATACAGAGCTGAGGATATCTAACACAAACTGGTGTCAACACAGGAGATACAGAGCTGAGGATATCTAACACAAACAGGTGTCAACACAGGAGATAGAGCTGAGGATATCTAACACAAACTGGTGTCAACACAGGAGATACAGAGCTGAGGATATCTAACAAACTGGTGTCAACACAGGAGATACAGAACTGACTGTGTTTAACTCAACAGAACTTAAACAAATAATTACAATTATATAAATACAGATTTAGAAAGGATTTAGTAAAATATTGATTTAGACCAACTACAGTAACTTACATCTGTAAGAAAACATAAAAGCAGAGAAAGTAAGTCTGAGATTCCTGCGGAGAAAATAAAAAAAAAGGTTTCAGAGTTGGATGAATTTCTTCCAATATTTGAAGGCACTAAATAACTTTCTAAAATATGTAGAAAGTGAAAGTATGGAATGTCGCGTCTCTTTGAAAGTAATGACTCGTGTTCCTTTGTTTTCCACACGAAGTAACCGAGAACTTCCCTGATATGAAGATGACTGACTATCACCTACACTTAGTGGGAGTATGTGTGTGTGTGTGTGTGTGTGTGTGTGTGTGTGTGTGTGTGTGTGTGTGTGTGTGTGTGTGTGTGTGTGGTGAATTATCACTGAACATTGACTGTTATTATTAGCACTTGTGGTCCCTCTGGGCTGAGAGGGAACAGAATTACAATTATGCTATAAGAACATGAGAATGGAGGAACACTGCAACACTGATGGTGGTATCTCTAATGGAGCACTATAACACTGCTGGTATCTAATGGAACACTGCAACACTAATGACTATCTAATGAACACTGCAACACTGATGGTGGTATCTGTAATGGAGCACTACAACACTGCTGGTATCTAATGGAACACTGCAACACTGATGGTATCTCTACTGGTATGATATTTAAATATCTGTATTGAAACTGTCCATTTTTTGTAGATGTTTCTTGAGTTGTGTTGAGGGTGAGAAATATGGTGACCATCCTTATATCTTAGCCTAATTGTCCTTCTAGGTGACTTCTAGCTTCATGGTCCTTCTAGGTGACTTCTGGCTTCATGGTCCTTCTAGGTAACCTTTAGCTTCATGGTCCTTCTAGGTGACTTTTAGCTTCATGGTCCTTCTAGATGACTTCTAGTTTCATCGGTCCTAGCGTGCCTACCTCTAGAATATTACTGATTACGTACAATACCGACAAGTTTATGAATAAGACACATGTGCACACCTGAGTAGGCACCCTCTGCTACGCACTTTAGTTAGCCAGTAGAGGCACCCCCTCTGCATACGTCACAGTGAGTTAGCCAGTAGAGGCACCTCTGCATACGTCACAGTGAGTTAGCCAGTAGGAGGCACCCCTCTGCATACGTCACATTTAGTTAGCCAGTAGGAGGCACCCCTCTGCATACGTCACATTTAGTTAACCAGTAGGAGGCACCTCTGCATACGTCACATTTAGTTAACCAGTAGGAGGCACCCCTCTGCATACGTCACATTTAGTTAACCAGTAGGAGGCACCCCTCTGCATACGTCACACTTAGTTAGCCAGTAGGAGGCACCCCTCTGCATACGTCACATTTAGTTAGCCAGTAGGAGGCACCCCTCTGCATACGTCACAATTAGTTACCATAGGAGACCCCTCTGCAATCAATTTAGTTAGCCAGAGAGGCACCCCTCTGCATACGTCACAGTGAGTTAGCCAGTAGGAGGCACCCCTTCGCATACGTCACAGTGAGTTAGCCAGTAGGAGGCACCCCTCTGCATACGTCACAGTGAGTTAGCCAGTAGGAGGCACCCCTACGCACATGATTACAGTAGGAGGCACCCCTCTGCATACGTCACATTTAGTTACCCAATAGGAGGCACCCCTCTGCATACGTCACAGTGAGTTAGCCAGTAGGAGGCACCCCTTCGCATACGTCACAGTGAGTCAGCCAGTAGGAGGCACCCCCTCTGCATACGTCACATTTAGTTAGCCAGTAGGAGGCACCCCTTCGCATACGTCACAGTGAGTTAGCCAATAGGAGGCACCCCTTCGCATACGTCACAGTGAGTTAGCCAATAGGAGGCACCCCTCTGAATGCGTCACATTTAGTTAGCCAGTAGGAGGCACCCCTTCCCATACGTCACAGTGAGTTAGCCAATAGGAGGCACCCCTTCGCATACGTCACAGTGAGTTAGCCAATAGGAGGCACCCCTTCGCATACGTCACAGTGAGTTAGCCAATAGGAGGCACCCCCTTCACATACGTCACAGTGAATTAGCCAATAGGAGGCAACAGGGACTGCGTCATGGTTGGGTCATCAGTGTAAACAGTGATTGTCAGTAGTGCCGTAGTTTGAACTACTCTGTTTTTTTTTTTCTTGGGTCTGAGGAAATTTCAGCGTGTGTGTTGAGCAGTTATGTAAATACAAGTATCAAACAGGTGAAAGGTGGCTGAGGATGAGAGCTGAGTTAGTAGTTACACCAGCACTTGTAGGGCAGTTGTTGAGAATGATCCATTGTGTTACATGTTATATAGGTCGTCTTGGTATAACAGCAGGTCGTCTTGGTATAACAACAGGTCGTCTTGGTATAACAGCAGGTCGTCTTGGTATAACAACAGGTCGTCTTGGTATAACAACAATTCTTGTTAATTTGTTATAACAACAGGTCTTGATATAACAACAGGTCTTGGTACAACAGGTCGCCTTGGTATAACAGGTCATCCTGGTATCACAACAGGTCGTCTTGGTATCACAACAGGTCGTCTTGGTATCACAACAGGTCATCTTGGTATCACAACAGGTCGTCTTGGTATCACAACAGGTGGTCGTGGTATAACAAGTCGTCCTGGTATAACTTTCATCTTCCTAAAACTTTTTATAATAAATTATAAATTGCTTTTCTGATAAATTTTCCATTATTCTTCAGTTTCCCTCATATATTTTCGGCTTCATTTTGATAATAGTCACATATAAAACTTTCTAAGTCTCATATACACGACAGTAAATAAGTATCCGAAAGATGATTATAATAATTTTTAAAGGGGGTGGAGGGGTAAGCCAGTAGAAGGCCTCTGTCAGATGACCAAAAACCCTCGTGGCGGGTTATTGTATGACTAAGACCCGCATCAGGAAACACTTGTCCTGTTTCCTGATAAACCTTCCCTAACCTGAGAGGCTCAGTAGTATTGTAATCAGCGTGTCGGAACGTGCACACATGTGGCTGTCACCTGTTTTGGAGTTCTGATGGCACACCTGTCAGCTGCTCGCGTGTTATAAGCGCATAATCTCGTAATACCTGTGTCAGAGTACTTCTAACACCTGTCATAAGTGCAACTGTCGTTCAGAATTGTTAGGACGCACACGCAAACACACACACATGTTGACAAATAGGCCAATACAATAAATACCTCTTAGTATACCGTCCTACCTCTCACTTAGTGACCCAGAGAGATATAGTACACCGTCCTGCCTCTCACTTAGTGACCCAGAGAGGTATAGTATACCGTCCTACCTCTCACTTAGTGACCCAGAGAGATATAGTATACCGTCCTGCCTCTCAGTGACCCAGAGAGATATAGTACACCGTCCTACCTCTCACTTAGTGACCCAGAGAGATATAGTACACCGTCCTACCTCTCACTTAGTGACCCAGAGAGGTATAGTACACCGTCCTACCTCTCACTTAGTGACCCAGAGAGATATAGTATACCGTCCTGCCTCTCAGTGACCCAGAGAGATATAGTACACCGTCCTACCTCTCACTTAGTGACCCAGAGAGATATAGTACACCGTCCTACCTCTCACTTAGTGACCCAGAGAGATATAGTATACCGTCCTACCTCTCACTTAGTGACCCAGAGAGATATAGTATACCGTCCTGCCTCTCACTTAGTGACCCAGGGAAGTATAGTATACCGTCCTGCTTCTCACTTAGTGACCCAGGGAGATATAGTATACCGTACTAACTCTCACTTAGTGACCCAGGGAGATATAGTATACCGTCCTACCTCTCACTTAGTGACCCAGAGAGATATAGTATACCGTCCTGCCTCTCAGTGACCCAGAGAGATATAGTATACCGTCCTGCCTCTCACTTAGTGACCCAGAGAGATATAGTATACCGTCCTGCCTCTCACTTAGTGACCCAGGGAAGTATAGTATACCGTCCTGCTTCTCACTTAGTGACCCAGGGAGATATAGTATACCGTACTAACTCTCACTTAGTGACCCAGGGAGATATAGTATACCGTACTAACTCTCACTTAGTGACCCAGGGAGGTATAGCATACCGTACTCTCACTTAGTGACCCAGGGAGGTATAGTATACCGTCCTGCCTCTCTGACCCAGGGAGGTATAGTATACCGTCCTGCCTCTCATTGACCCAGGGAGGTATAGTATACCGTCCTGCCTCTCAGTGGCCCAGGGAGGTATAGCATACCGTACTCTCACTTAGTGACCCAGGGAGGTATAGTATACCGTCCTGTCTCTCAGTAACCCAGGGAGGTATAGTATACCGTCCTGCCACTCAGTGACCCAGGGAGGGATAGTATACCGTCCTGTCTCTCAGTTTAAACCCCGGGAGGTATAGTATACCGTCCTGCCTCCCCAGTGACCCAGGGAGGTATAGTATACCGTCCTCTCTCATGTACCCAGGAGGTATAGTATAAACCCTCCTGCCTCTCCAGTGACCCAGGGAGGTATAGATACCGTCCTGCCACTCAGTGACCCAGGGAGGTAAGTATACCGTCCTGCCTTCAGTGACCCAGGGAGGTAGTATAACCGTCCTGCCTCTCAGTGACCCAGGGAGGTATAGTATACCGTCCTGCCTCTCAGTGACCCAAGGGAGGGATAGTATACCGTCCTGCCACTCCAGTGACCCAGGGAGGTATAGTATACCGTCCTGCCACTCAGTGACCCAGGGAGGTATAGTATACCGTCCTGCACTCAGTGACCCAGGGAGGTATAGTATACCGTCCTGCCTCTCAGTGACCCAGGGAGGTATAGTATACCGTCCTGCCACTCAGTGACCCAGGGAGGTATAGTATACCGTCCTGCCACTCAGTGACCCAGGGAGGTATAGTATACCGTCCTGCCTCTCAGTGACCCAGGGAGGTATAGTATACCGTCCTGCCTCTCAGTGACCCAGGGGGTATAGTATACCGTCCTGCCTCTCAGTGACCCAGGGAGGTATAGTATACCGTCCTGCCTCTCAGTGACCCAGGGAGGTATAGTATACCGTCCTGCCTCTCAGTGACCCAGGGAGGTATAGTATACCGTCCTGCCTCAGTGACCCAGGGAGGTATAGTATACCGTCCTGCCTCTCAGTGACCCAGGGAGGTATAGTATACCGTCCTGCCTCTCAGTGACCCAGGGAGGTATAGTATACCGTCCTGCCTCTCAGTGACCCAGGGAGGTATATACACACCAGTAAAAGAACTACAGTGGAAATGTCACATTTACATTATTGGGTTATCCTGTGTTAAATTACATAATGTACAATACATGAGCCCGTAACACATGTGATCCTGCAACACCCGTGTTCTTGTAACACCTGTGTATCCATAACACTTGTGTGCTTTCTAGAACATTATAAAAAAAAGTCGTATTGTGTATAATTATCTATTATAATGCCTAAATAAAAACTTAAAATTTGATTTAAAAACAAGTTCGTCGAACTTTCAGAATAATAAAAATATTTACTGTAATAAAGGAGAAAAGAACTTACTTCTAAGTTCCTTTGAGGAAAGTTGCCGCCAGTTGTAAGTAAGTAAACTTACTTACATTATTCATTACCTTTGTACCTTGTTCAGCTATCCAAATTTCGGGGTCCAGTCCCTGGACCCATTATGTACCTCTGTAATCTGTTGACTACCACCCACAGGATGGGTATGGGGTGCATAATAAACATATTAAACTAACTAAACTAACGCTTGTTAGTTCCCGCACTTCTTGAGTCTTCTTGGGTTCACTTGGCTAAGATTGACACAAGTTGAATAAGGCTTCACCTAGGAGGATGGAGCACACTTGTGATACTTAAGAGGCTGGACTTACCCACAAACATAGAAACTGTTTAAGTTTATTTAGGTACAAGTACACATAAGTACAATTATCATACCCAGTAACATATGTGTAAATTACCCACTAGGATCACCCCGAAAATAAGTCCAGATAAAGTGACTTATTTTCATTGTGGTCCTTGTAATATCTCATTATTTAAAGCCTAACTACGCCTAGCCTTTATTTCTAAACGATGTTTCGCTCTGACCAGAGCTCTAGTAGAGCGAAACACGTAAATGTGTCCTTAGTAATAGTAGTAGTAGTATGTTTCTGGTTAAAAGATAGTGTAGAATACCGACAAATTTTAAATAAGACACATTAGTAATGTTAGGACATTTCGCCACGAAATAGTTTTCCTTAAGAAAATATACTAACGTTGCACATGTATCTTTTTCACACGATGTTTTTGTGCCAGATGCCAGTCACAAACATTGATTAATTTTGAGATCAAGTCGATGGTTTTGTGTATGACTTGCGCTTTCGTCATGGTAATGTAACCTAGTCTCCTACCTTCTAGTCCCACCTCGGTGGGACCGATGTTTCTCTTCCACTCTGGCACGTTTCTCATTCGAAGAACTAAGAAGATTGGTTCGGAAATGGATTACACTATTTTAATTCCCAGTTGTTAGGCTTTGATTAATGAAAAAGTTTTTTTTTTTTTTTTTTTTTTTTTTTTGAGAGAGAGAGAGAGAGAGAGAGAGAGAAAGGTTAAATTCATTAAGATGGCTTCACTGGCATTCTCGTTTTATTTATGTAAGTTTATTTAGGTACAGGTTGATAAATTAGACACATGTGCAACTCTTGGGTATCTTTATTGAGGAAACGTTTCGCTACACAGTGGCTTCATCAGTCCATACAAAGGATAAACGTGAAGAACAGGAGGAGAATGAGGTAATCAGTCCCTCAACCTTGAGTCGATGTGGTCAGTCCATCAATCTTGAATAGAATACGGCATATGTGCGGAGAAGGAGCTTATAAACCGTTGGCAGGAAAGGTGCAGCAGTCGTAGGTGGTGTCACATTTGTTCAATGTGGAAGTAGGTCGTGGCCAAGAGTTAGGCAAGTGAAGAATTCCCAAGTATTAAGATCCCAAGAAGTTGCAGTGTCTGACAGGATTGTAGATAATACATAAATACAGTTACACAAATTATCATACTTATTAACATACTTGTAAATTACCCACCAGGATAGCCCCCCAAAAATCAGACAAGTGACTTATTTTCATTGTGATTCTTGTAAGAACATCACTCAAATTTAAAATATATCTGGACCGTCATCAAATAGCGGAAGCCTTTCACAAGTTCCATGATATGGACACAGCTTCTACCCGGACTAGAGGGACTTAAATAAACCAACGGCTCTCCAAGGTAGGCTATACCATTACTATAGAAGACTAAGTACGATCCATCTTAGTCTCCCTTACAATCCTCAGACTTCTCCGTTTTCTACGTTTATGAGTAAAATTCCGTTTTCTCCTCGGAAGGTATAACTGCTGTATTTTTATTTTAAAGTTTCCTTATCTATATTTCGTTAATTAAATAAGTTTATTTAGATACAGGTACATATAATTAGTTACATAAATTATCATGTATAGTAACATATGTGTAAATTACCCACCAAGAAAAACCAAAAAGAGTCAGTCAGTAACTTATTTCCGTTGTGGTCCTTCATATATTAAATATGCTTCTTGACGAGGGGAGAAGGGGTGCCCTGATAATAGTAATAGTAATAATAATAATAATAATAATAATAATAATTATTATTATTATTATTATTATTATTATTATTATTATTATTTATTATTATTATTTCTACAAGTACAAGGTATACAGACCACAGCTGACACCAATGACATACTACATAGGAAGCCCCTGGTTATGCAGAGCATTTCGGGCAAATTAGATCAATTTTGTCCCAGGATGCGACTCACACCGGTCTACTAACACCCAGGTACCTATTTTACTGCTAGGTGAGCATGGAAAGCAGGTATCTTAAAGAAACACGTCCTAATGGTTCCACACGTACCAGGGATCGAACCACGGACTTCAGTGCGCTATCAATCGAGCTACGGGACACCTAGATCTTGATCCAAGGAATCTGAGCTACCCTCTACTTCCTCGGATTAAAGTTGATTACTTCCCCCTCCCCCATGAGGAGGTGTCTGACCCTTACGGGTTTCAGCGCTTCTCCACAAACATAACACTATATTTTATTCAAGAATCGCGAACCATACAAAATGTAAAACAACCCATACCACGGGTGGGGATAGAACCCACGGTCAGAGAGTCTCAAAGCTCCAGACCGTCGCGTTAGCCACTGGACCAGCTAGCCACAATAAGATTCGTCCAACTGGACGAATCTTATTGTGGCTAGCTGGTCCAGTGGCTAACGCAACGGTCTGGAGTTTTTAGACTCTCTGATCGCGGGTTCTATCCCCGCCCGTGGTATGGTTTGTTTGCAATCGTGTCATTACGATTTCGTGAGTCATGTAAAACAACCACTGGGGGGAGTTGAATAATAGCTCTAGGCCTTTCGTGTTGCAGTCAACACATCATCAGGAGCTTGCAGTGTTGCTAAAAAAAGGAGGAAGTCCAAGGAAATACGTTCAGAAGAAGCGTCTTTCATCGAAGGCGCTTCCTCAGGACACCTGTTGTTCCATGTTCACCTAGCAGTAAAATAGGTACCTGGGTGTTAGTCGACTGGTGTGGGTTCGCATCCTGGAGACAAAATTAACCTAATTTGTCCGAAATGCTCAACATAACCAAGGGCTTTCTATATAGTAATATGTCACTGATGTCAGCTATGATCTGTATAAGTTGTATCATGTACTTGTAGAAATAAAAATGATTATTATTTTATATTATTATTATTATTATTATTATTATTATTATTATTATTATATGTAGTGGATATGTTTTAAACCCCATTAACCACCATAACCATACTGCTGTTTGATAATTCATTTGAACTTTGTGTATATTCATCTGAGTATCTCCTTCTGGATGAACGTTCACTGACGTCACCAGTTCATGTACTCCAAGACGGACTTCAAACATTAAAGGGGACTTAATATTATTGTTTATTTTGTAATAGTAAAGAGTGTGCGTGTGTGTGTGTGTGTGTGTGTGTATCATTTCCCTGTGCACACGTTCCCTCTTACTGTGCGTCAGTGTACGTGGGAGGGAAGGAAGGGAGAGCTTGTGATAGCCGCTACACAATAGGATGATCCAGAGTGTGCACTCTGCCTTGATAAATCTCTTCTGTGTCATGCCAGGCCGTCCTACTGCTGCAGCCTTCAAGAATTGCGACTCCAGACCTGCTCTGCAGTACTGTTTTGACGCAGCCTAACACAGCTCCGAATGATGCAGTATAAACAGCAATGAATGCTGCGGCACAACGGCTTTAAATGTGGCAGCATAACACAGCACAGCGGTCAAAACGAAGGAAAGTAACAACAGAAGCTTAGTGTGAGGCACAGCACAGCCTAGTACAACACAGCATAGCGTAGCACAGCACCATGCAGCACAGGCATATCACAGCACGGTTCAGCAAAGCACAGCATACCCCCAACAAGAGCAGCATGAAAAGCCTGACAAGAGGTGATGAGAGAGCAAGAGTAACAAGAGCCCTTGTGGGAACATCTTTACCCTCGTCCTTCTAAGAGTGACAGTGTCGTCGCTACCCCAGACGCTGCTCTCTGCTAGAACATTCATCTCCCTTGTATTTACGAGGCACTAAACCCGTGTGTTGTTCAGCGCGAGGAGCCAGTAGAGGCTCGATCCTCCGTCAGCCACTCGTGGCACTGGAAGTTTGATCCGATTCAAGAGTGACTGGTCATTAGTCAACGGAGGATCGAACCTTCCCCAACTGTGTTCTTGAAGAAGATTATAAATGTTCGGGAGTCATGTTTGGGGGTGAATTTGACTTGCCTAGAATGACTAGCAGGCCTACTGTAGTGTTGTTTCGATAAGACCTATCGCATGCTAAGGCCTACTGCAGTGCTATTTTCTGTAACGGCCTACTGCAATACTGTTCTGTAAGGGCCTACTGCTGTATCTATAAGGCTACTACGTGTTCTCAATAACGCCTACTCAGTGTACCCAATAAGCCTATACGTTTCTCTAAGGCCGCCTACTACAGTGGTATTCAATAAGCGCCTACTACAGTGGTATCTCAATAAGCGCCTACTACAGTGGTATCTCAATAAGGGCCTACGGCAGTGGTATCTCAATAAGCGCCTACTACAGTGGTATCTCAATAAGGGCCTACGGCAGTGGTATCTCTGTCTTCTCAGTAAATTCTGTTTGCCTCCTTATGGAAAGTGGAAGGAGAGGTGAGGTGGATCAGAGTACAGCCCTCAGAGCCGTGTGTCAGTGTGAATGTTAGGTGGATGGTGGCCAGGAGGACCCTGGGGAGGCAATGAGGACCTTGGGGAGGCCATGAAGGCCCTGGGGATATCATGAGAACCCTAGGAAGGATCAGGAGGACTCTGGGGATACTGTGAGAACCCTGGGGATACCATGATGACCCTGGAGAGACCAGGAGGACCCTAAGAAAAATCAGGGGGACCCTGACTTAACGTAATGTTTTGCAGAAGAAAACGCTTTACAATATCATAATTTTTCTCATTCGTATCACTCTCTGATATGTTTGTTGTTCTCGTGTTAAATTTGCTCCAGGGAAGAGCTGTAAGAAAACCTCTTGATTTTTACACACTCTTGAATTTACAGGTAAGAGCTCTTTGTATATAATATATATAATAATATATATATATATATATATATATATATATATATATATATATATATTATATATATATATATAATATATATATATATATATATATATATATATAATATTTCTTCTTTCAACAAACCGGCCGTATCCCACCGAAGCAGGGTGACCCAAAAAGAAAAACAAGTTTCTCTTTTTAACTTTAGTAATGTATACAGGAGAAGGGGTTACTAGCCCCTTGCTCCCGGCATTTTAATCGCCTCTTACAACACACATGGCTTACGGAGGAAGAATTCTGTTCCACTTCCCCATGGAGATAAGAGGAAATAAACAAGAACAAGAACTAGTAAGAAAATAGAAGAAAACCCAGAGGGGTGTGTATATATATGCTTGTACATGTATGTGTAGACTGACCTAAATGTAAGTAGGAGTAGCAAGACGAATCTGAAATCTTGCATGTTATGAGACAGAAAAAGACACCAGCAATCCTACCATCATGTAAAACAATTACAGGCTTTCGTTTTACACTCACTTGGCAGAACGGTAGTACCTCCCTGGGTGGTTGTTGTTTACCAGCCTACGATATATGAATATTTGGTAAGAGTAAGTTTAGAATTGCTGGAGGTGATTCCATAATTGATAATGTTAAACCAGGATGAAATATTTTGTGTTTGAGAGTTTTATTTAGGTGATAGATGGAGAGGATGTTGGTGTAGGGTAACAAAGTTGGTGGAGGAAGACAGTTGCAGTGTCATGGAAGAGTTTCTTACCTGAAGAAAAGAAAGTCACTTGTCTTGAAAGTTGCGGGAAAACATGACAGACTGAATCTTAGACAACGAGCCAAATGTGAAATGTTTTGAGGGAAGAGAGGGGAGAGAGAGGGAAGAGAGAGGGACGCGGGGGCAGAAAGGGGAGGGAGAGGGACGTAGGGAAAGAGAGGGGAGGGAGAGGAACGAGGGGCAAGAGAGGGGAGGGAGAGGATAGAGGGGGAAGAGAGGGGAGGGAGAGGGACGAGGGGGAAGAGAGGGGACGGTAAGAAAAGGGAGGAAGAAATGTGTTAAAGAATAGGAATAGAATAGGAAGTTTTACTTGAAGTCGCTTCCGGGGTTCAGCGCCCCAGCGGCCCGGTCCCAGACCAGGCCTCTTGGTTGCTGGCCTGATCCACCAAGCTGTTAGTCACCACCACCCATAGTCCAACGTATGCACCACAACCCGGCTGATCAACAACTGCTTTGAGGAATCTGTTGAGTTCCATCTATCAGACAGCTAAGAATTTGTTGGTAATCTCACCTATGTACGAAGGAAGGATACTGAAGAGTCGTGGTCCCTTAAAACTTATTGAGTCTCTCTCATGTACTCATCTCTTCCCTGCTTGTCAGTGTAGGTATCTGCACCGTCTGTCAATCCTCTTGTGTTCATAGGTAGTAATTTCAGTGTGTAAGTTTGGGACTAATCCCTCCAGTATCTTTCAGGTGTAATTTATGATGTATCTTTATCGCCTACGTTCTAAGGAGTACAGTTGTATGGACTTCAAGCACTCCGAGTAGTTTAGACGCTGGACTGATTTTATACCAGCTGCGAAGGTTCTCCGTATATTTTCCAGCTCAGCCATTTCGCCTGTCTTGAAGGAGGCTGTTAGTACACAGCAATATTCCAGCCTAGAGAGAACCAATGACCTGAAAACTATCATCACTGGCTTAGCACCTCTTGTTTTGAAGGTTCTAGTTATCCAATGTAGCATTTTTCTTGCAGTTGCAATAATAACATTGTTGTGCTCTTTGTAGGTGATATCTTCTAACATTATCACTCTCAGGTCTCTCACATCTGACTTACGTTCTCTTGAGTGGTTCCAGTTCGTCTCGTACTCCGATCTTCATTTTATTTCCTTCTTCCATGACGTAGTAAGGGAAGTTTGTCCTCACTGAACATGATATAGTTGACAGTGGTCAGCTGGAAGACTTGGTTTATGTCAGCTTAGAGGCTCTCAGTGTCTGCTAAGGTCCCCACATTCATACAAATTCTAGTTTCGTCTGCAAAGGATGATACAGTGCTTCGGTTTATATACCTGTCCATGTCAGAGTACCGTGAGGTGAGTACCGTGAGTTGAGTACCTTGAGGTGGGTACCGTGAGATGAGTACCGTGAGGTGAGTACCGTGAGATGAGTACCGTGAGGTGAGTACCGTGAGGTGGGTACCGTGAGATGGTACCGTGAGATGAGTACCGTGAGGTGAGTACCGTGAGATGAGTACCGTGAGGTGAGTACCGTGAGGTGGGTACCGTGAGGTGGGTACCGTGAGATGAGTACCGTGAGGTGGGTACCGTGATGTAGGTACCGTGAGATGAGTACCGTGAGGTGAGTACCGTGAGATGAGTACCGTGAAGGATGGTACGTGAGGTGGTACCGTGAGGTGGTACCGTGAGATGAGTACCGTGAGGTGAGTACCGTGAGATGAGTACCGTAAGATGAGTACCGTGAGGTGGGTACCGTGAGGTGAGTACCGTGAGATGAGTACCGTGAGGTGGGTACCGTGAGATGAGTACCGTGAGGTGGGTACCGTGAGATGAGTACCGTGAGGTGGGTACCGTGAGGTGGGTACCGTGAGGTGGGTACCGTGAGATGAGTACCGTGAGGTGGGTACCGTGAGATGGTACCGTGCCTTGAGAGACAAATTAGTCACTGTACCAGCCTGATGTACCTCTGTTTACTGTTACCTTTGTGGTTTGTTCACCATAATATCCAGTCGGTCCTACCTTCCAGTTATTCCTGTGCAGTACTTATGTGTGAGGGACGTGAGGGGGAATAATCTGTAGTGGAGAGGGGAGACAATAGTGGAGGAGTGGAAGGAAGATGAACGTGAGAGTGGTGGGGGAATTTAGACGGTTAAGAATGGTTTGTGAATATACCGTGCAGGAGGTACGTGAGATGTATACGTGAAAGGGGTACCGTGAGATAGTTACGTGGGTGAGTACCGTGAGGATGGGTACCGTGGAGATGAGTACCGTGAGGTGAGTACCGTGAGGTGAGTACCGTGAGGTGGGTACCGTAAGATGAGTACCGTGAGGTGAGTACCGTGAGGTGGGTACCGTGAGATGAGTACCGTGAGGTGGGTACCGTGAGATGAGTACCGTGAGGTGGGTACCGTGAGGTGGGTACCGTGAGGTGGGTACCGTGAGGTGGGTACCGTGAGGTGGGTACCGTGAGGTGAGTACCGTGAGGTGAGTACCGTGAGGTGGGTACCGTGAGATGAGTACCGTGAGGTGGGTACCGTGAGGTGGGTACCGTGAGGTGGGTACCGTGAGGTGGGTACCGTGCCTTGAGAGACAAATTTTCACTGTACCAGCCCCTGATTTCACTCTGTTTACTGTTCCTCTTTGTGTTTTGTTCACCATTCAATATCCATCTGCCTACCTTCCCAGTTATTCCTGTGCAGCATTTGTGAGAGGAGGGGGAATAATCCTGTAAGCGAGAGGGAGACAATAGGGAGGAGTGGAAGGGAAGGAAGGGAAGAGTGGTGGGGAAATTTAGAGGAGTTTGATAATCAGGTTAGGGAAATTACCTGCATGTCAGAGTGCATATTAGTGTCACTAATCATGTATAAAGGAGTACGTTTGTTACATACATTTGCGTGGAGCAGTAAATGATTACATACCTTGCTGGAGAATGCAATGTAAGGGATGTGTGACGCACATACACGGGAATAATGAAACGAACGGGGGAGGAGGAGGAGGGGAAGATGTGGGAAGGAATCATTTGAGGAGGGTAGAGAAGAGAGGGTGTTTGGTATATGGGAGGGTGAAGAGTAGGGTATAGAACATGGGAGACGTTGATGTGGAGTGTCGGTGTTGTGGAGCGGGAAGACTGTGGGTGTTGGTTTTGGGAGCGGGGAAGACTGTGGGTGTTGGTGTTGTGGGACCGGGGAGACTGTGGTGTTGGTGTTGTGGGAGCGGGAAGAGACTGTGGGTGTTGTGTTGTGGGAGGGGAAGAACTGTGGGTGTTGGTGTTGTGGGAGCGGGAACTGTGGGTGTTGGTGTTGGGAGCGGGAAGACTGTGGGTGTTGTGTTGTGGAGCGGAAGACTGTGGGTGTTGATGTTGTGGGAGCGGAAGACTGTGGGTGTTGGTGTTGTGGGAGGGGAGACTGTGGGTGTTGGTGTTGTGGGAAGCGGGAAGACTGTGGGTGTTGGTGTTGTGGGAGCGGGAGACTGTGGGTGTTGGTGTTGTGGGAGCGGGAAGACTGTGGGTGTTGGTGTTGTGGGAGCGGGAGACTGTGGGTGTTGTGTTTGTGGAGCGGAGAAGTGGTGTTGTGTTGTGGGAGGGGAGACTGTGGGTGTCTGGTGTTGTGGGAGCGGGAAGACTGTGGGTGTGGTGTTGTGGGAGCGGGGAGACTGTGGGTGTTGGTGTTGTGGGAGCGGAAGACTGTGGGTGTTGGTGTTGTGGGAGCGGGAGACTGTGGGTGTTGGTGTTGTGGGAGCGTGAAGACTGTGGGTGTCTGATGTTGTGGGAGCGGAAAGACTGTGGGTGTTGGTGTTGTGGGAGTGGGGAGACTGTGGGTGTTGGTGTTGTGGGAACGGGGAAGACTGTGGGTGTTGGTGTTGTGGGAGCGGGGAGACTGTGGGTGTTGGTGTTGTGGGAGCGGAAGACTGTGGTGTCTGGTGTTGTGGGAGCGGAAGACTGTGGTGTTGGTGTTGTGGAGTGGGAAGACTGTGGGTGTTGGTTGTGGGAGCTGGGAGACTGTGGGTGTTGGTGTTGTGGGAGCGGAAGACTGTGGGTGTTGGTGTTGTGGGAACGGGAGACTGTGGGTGTTGGTGTTGTGGGAGCGTGGAGACTGGGTGTCTGGTGTTGTGGGAGCGGGAAACTGTGGGTGTTGGTGTTGTGGGAGCGGGGAGACTGTGGGTGTTTGGCGTTGTGGGAGCGGGGAGACTGTGGGTGTTGGTGTTGTGGGAGCAGGGAGACTGTGGGTGTTGGTGTTGTGGGAGCGGGGAGACTGTGGGTGTCTGGTGTTGTGGGAGCGGAAGACTGTGGGTGTTTTGGAGGTGGGTTGTGTTGAGAGCGGGGAGACTGTGGGTGTTGGTGTTGTGGGAAGCGGGAGACTGTGGGTGTTGGTGTTGTGGGAGCGGGGAGACTGTGGGTGTTGTGTTGTAATGTGGTTGGAGTTGGGGAGACTGTGGGTGTTGGTGTTGTGGGAGGGGAAGACTGTGGGTGTTGATGTGTTGTGGAGCGGGAAGACTGTGGGTGTTGGTGTTGTGGGAGCGGGAGACTGTGGGTGTTCGGTTGTGGGAGCGGGAGACTGTGGGTGTTGGTGTTGTGGGAGCGGGGAGACTGTGGGTGTTGGTGTTGTGGGAGCGGGAAGACTGTGGGTGTTGGTGTTGTGGGAGCGGGGAGACTGTGGGTGTTGGTGTTGTGGGAGCGGGAGACTGTGGGTGTTGGTGTTGTGGAGCGGGGAGACTGTGGGTTGGTGTTGAGCGGAACTGTGGTTTGGTGTTGTGGGAGCGGGAAGACTGTGGGTGTTGGTGTTGTGGGAGCGGGGAGACTGTGGGTGTTGGTGTTGTGGGAGCGGGAGACTGTGGGTGTTGGTGTTGTGGGAGCGGGAAGACTGTGGGTGTTGGTGTTGTGGGAGACGGGGAGACTGTGGTGTTGGTGTTGTGGGACGGGGAGACTGTGGGTGTTGGTGTTGTGGGAGCGGGAAGACTGTGGGTGTTGGTGTTGTGGGAGCGGGAAGACTGGGTGTTGGTGGGGAACGAGACTGTGGTTGTGTGTGGGAGCGGGAGACTTGGGTGTCTGGTGTTGTGGGAGCGGGAAGACTGTGGGGTGTGGTGTTGTGGAGAGCGGGAGACTGTGGGTGTTGGTGTTGTGGGAGCGGGAGACTGTGGGTGTTGTGTGTGTGTGGGGCAGGGAGACTGTGGGTGTTGGTGTTGTGGGAGCGGGAGACTCTGGGTGTTGGTGTCTGGGAGCGAGGAGACTGTGGGTGTTGGTGTTGTGGGAGCGGGGAGACTGTGGTGTTGGTGTTGTGGGAGGCGGGAGACTGTGGGTGTTGTGTTGTGGGAGCGGGGAGACCTGTGGGTGTTGGTGTTGTGGGAGCGGGAGACTGTGGGTGTTGGTGTTGTGGGAGCGGGAGACTGTGGGTGTTGGTGTTTGTGGGAGCGGGGAGACTGTGGGTGTTGGTGTTGTATGAGCGGGGAGACTGTGGGTGTTGGTGTTGTATGAGCGGGAGACTGTGGGTTGTTGGTGTTGTGGAGCGGGGAGACTGTGGGTGTTGGTGTTGTATGAGCGGGGAGACTGTGGGTGTTGGTGTTGTGGAGCGGGGAGACTGTGGGTGTTGGTGTTGTGGGAGCGGGGAGACTGTGGGTGTTGGTGTTGTATGAGCGGGGAGACTGTGGGTGTTGGTGTTGTATGAGCGGGGAGACTGTGGGTGTTGGTGTTGTGGAGCGGGGAGACTGTGGTGTTGGTGTTGTGGGAGCGGGGAGACTGTGGGTGATGGTGGTGAATTGGAGTCGGGTCGACTTTCGATGGAGAATACTTAAGGTAGGTCGAGGAGAGACGGTGGTAATGATGGCAGGGAGGCAGCAGTGATGGCAGGGGTGTAATGAGGCAGGGAGGCAGCAGTGATGGCAGGAGGTGGTAATGATGCAGGGAGCAGCAGTGATGGCAGGAGGCAGCAGTGATGGCAGGGAGTGGTAATGATGGCAGGGAGGCAGCAGTGATGGCAGGGAGGTGGTAATGATGGCAGGGAGGCAGCAGTGATGGCAGGGAGGTGGCAATGATGGCAGGGAGGCAGCAGTGATGGTAGGGAGGTGGTAATGATGGCAGGGAGGCAGCAGTGATGGCAGGGAGGTGGCAATGATGGCAGGGAGGCAGCAGTGATGGCAGGGAGGCAGCAGTGATGGCAGGGAGGTGGTAATGATGGCAGGGAGGCAGCAGTGATGGCAGGGAGGTGATAATGATGGCATGGAGGCAGCAGTGATGGCAGGGAGGTGGTAATGATGGCAGGGAGGCAGCAGTGATGGCAGGGAGGTGGTAATGATGGCAGGGAGGCAGTAGTGATGGCAGGGAGGCAGTAGTGATGGCAGGAAGCAGTGATGGCAGGGGGTCTACCTACCTGGGATCTACCTGAAGGGTGTTCCGGGGGTCAACGCCCCCTGCGACCTGGTCCATGACCAGGCCTCCCAGTGGATCAGGGCTTGATCAACCAGGCTGTTAATGCTGACCTTAGCATACTCGCCGCACCCCTGCTCTTCATTGAGGGTATTTTGCATCTTCTGGAGAGCGTCTTTCATAGGAAGTGATTTCTAGACTTTTTTCGTACTTTCCTCGCCTACATTATAACGTATCTTTCTCGCCTATATTCCAGGGAGTACAGTTGGAGGGCTCGTAATGGTCCAAGTAATCAAGGTGCTTGACTGAGTTTATACGAGCAGTGGAGGTTCACTCTACAATCTCAAAGTCTACAATTTCGCCTGCCGTTAACGGAGGCGGTGGCTGCGTGAACCTCAAAACAGGTGGAGGGGAAGACTAGGTGCAGGAGATGAACAGGAGAGGAAGGCTTGAGTTGACGTTCATCTGCTGTTCTTCCTGATGACTGTTGACCTGTGATCTTGTGACCTCTATGACCTCTGTGACCTCGCTCACTCTTCCTCCTCACTCTCCCGTTATCTTTACCCCTTGCAGCATCCTTTCATTATCATCAGTTTATATTTAAATTGGTTACTTAGCTGTGCCCGAGGCTGGGCTCACCAAGGCTACTTAAGAGTGCACATCATAGGAACGTAGTAATATGTTAACTACTTCATGGTATCACTATGTATATGATCCTTATTTATAGAAGTGGAGACAGGTGAGTATCTTCCAACTACCTCCCCAACAACCTTCAGAGTTATTGAACATAATTGCGCATGCAATTTCAAATCGCCTTGGTGAATGTAATTTATTTGGGACAACGTTTCGCTGATTTAATGAAGCTACACAGGGCGAAATGTTGTGGCAATAATACATAAACTTGTTCAGCAGCTTGTTTATGTCAACAAACTTGTGAGCAATACATCACCTCGGTCAGTTGGGCTCATTGTTGATGATGGTCTGCATAAGTGAGCGAAACATACAGTGACCCACAGGTCCATGGGACAAAAACAAAAGCTGAAGACTGTGTGGCACTGTAGAATCGTCATCACTGGCACAGGAAGTGACCCAGGCACTTGGGAACTCGTTATTATGGAACTTGATCGAACAGGAGGCGAGAAAGAATATTGAAGTTAGTATGAAGTTAGTTTCCGATTTCTGCCGAAAGTGTAAATAGGTGTTGAGTCTGACTGATGACTTGTCTTCCTGTCAGGTATTGTAAGTGTGATCCCGAGGATGTGCTGGAAATCGTTGTAAATAACTCCCTGTAGGATCTGAAATATCTCTTAGTCTGTCTGTCTCTCTCTCTCTCTCTCTCTCTCCTCTCCTCTCTCTCTCTCTCTCTCTCTCTCTCTCTCTCTCTCTCTCTCTCTCTCTCTCTCTCTCTCTCCATTCGCATCTTCAGTTGCGATTTCATTGTGTTTTTTCTTTCCCCTTCATAGTTCAATGATTATTACCTTCCTCGGGCCATTATTGACTTTGTGTTCACCCGTTACCGTTGTCTGGGTACTTGAATATTGCAACACACGGTGTTAAAGGGCCTTAAGACGACCGTGCCTGAGGGAAGACAACAGTCTGGAGAAGCTCCCTTCAGGCGGCGGCTCGTCGAAATCAGTCTTGGACGCCCAGGGTCGTAACCTCCTGCGGGAGTTTTGGTTGAGCCAGCCTGCGGGGTGTTGGTCGCAGGAAGCAACGCATTCTTCCTGATAAGTGACACCGAAGGGGCATTCTTTGCTTAGGTTGAACTGGCATGCTAGTTAATAATAATATTTATTTCTTCAAGTATACGTACAAGGTATACAGGCCTAGCTGACATCAGTGACATACTACTATATAGAAAGCCGCAAATTAGGTCAGTTTTGTCCCCAAGATGCGACCCTCACCAGCCGACTAACACCCAGGTACCTATTTTATTGCTAGGTGAACATGGACAGCAGGTATCTTAAGGAAACACGTCCGAAAGTTTCCACCCGTATCGGGGATCGAACCACGGACCTCAGTGCGTGAGATGAGTGCGCTACCAATCGAGCTACGGGTTGTTGGGTGTTGCCTACAATACAGCTTTTATTTCTTTGCTGAGGTATACAAAATGTGGTTTACATGCAATAATATTTTATTGCACAAAAGAAAGCCACTAGCATGCAGTTCACTCCATTTTTCCCCTGATAAGCGGCCCCAGCGACGCTCCCTGCGCCTCCCGCAGTGTTAGGTGGACATTCTACGCTAACCTCGAACGACCAAACTTTGTATCTTAACTACTGCGCTGCTCTGTGTCAGGCGCACTACTGCTCCTGCGTGAAGGTGAGTACTCTCTGACGAGCAACGGAAACGTTGTACACCTGGAGTGTACAATGTTCTGCAACAGGTAACTGGTGAACACCAGGACAGTACGTGTTGGTACGTGTCGTATTTGACCTTTCCTTTTTTTTTTTTTTTGTCCTTTTCACTACTCCTCGACCTGCAGGACCCACATGGACAGAGGATCGACCTCAGTTTTCTTCAGTCCTCCACTTTTCTTTTAGTCCTCCAGTCTTCCTCCAGTCCTCCACTCTTCCTTCAGACCTTGTATGCCGTCTCTTCTCCACAGTCACGTTAGGCACCTTTGACCTAGTCACCATTGTTACCTAGCTGCACGTAGCTTTGACAAAGGAACTTAGGTGGTGTTCCTCGGTGTGTCTCCAGAGGAAATAGTTCCTTGTGTTTGTTACTTTATATATTGTTATGGTTAACGTTACTCTACCTGTGCTGTGGTTAACGTTGGAAATCTTCATTTGTTTGGTAGTTCAGTACAATCGGAAACAGGCTGTCTCAACAATGCAGAACAAGCCACGTGGGGCTGGAATTCTTTAGCTCTAGATCTTTCACACGTGCGTCGTCAGGAGCTATGCAGTGTTACAAGACAGCAACAGATATGAGAGGAAATTCTCTGATGCAAGACAGAAGGTATCAGTAGCTGCCCATATATATATGGGTCATTGAGCGTTGCTTACACATTATTAGTGTTGGCGGTGAAGTGCCATCAGAGCTACCACCAAAGATACCACCACAGGTCCCACCAAAGGTGTCACTGGCAACACTCACCTCAGTGATTCTGTAAACACACCAGAAGAGGTAGTGGTGAGGAATCCACAAGAGGACCTATTATTAACCTTTATTCCTCTCCTTCTCTTCCCTCTTTTCTGTCTTCCTGTCTACTGAAGGCCTGGTACAAGAAAAGTACTCGGCACTAAGTCACTCACACCTCCATCCTGTGCAAGAATGTCAGCCCAGGAATTTTTGTCATATTGAATTTCCACTTTACTGAAAGAACGGCGTTGGAAACCCTTATTAATTTTTGTGTGACGGGAAAAGGCGTTATTAGATTTTATTGTTGGCATGTAGTGTGATTTTTATTTATTTTACTTTGTCTCAGTAGCAAGCTGAGATTAACGATCATTACCGTGTCTCAGTAACAAGCTGAGATTACGATCATTACCGTGTCTCAGTAACAAGCTGAGATCACGATCATTACCGTGTCTCAGTAACAAGCTGAGATCACGATCATTACCGTGTCTCAGTAACAAGCTGAGATCACGATCATTACCGTGTCTCAGTAACAAGCTGAGATCACAATCATTACCGTGTCTCAGTAACAAGCTGAGATTACGATCATTACCGTGTCTCAGTAACAAGGTGAGATCACGATCATTACCGTGTCTCAGTAACAAGCTGAGATCACGATCATTACCGTGTCTCAGTAACAAGCTGAGATCACGATCATTACCGTGTCTCAGTAACAAGCTGATATCACGATCATTACCGTGTCTCAGTAACAAGCTGAGATCACGATCATTACAGTGTCTCAGTAACAAACTGAGATCACGATCATTACCGTGTCTCAGTAACAAGCTGAGATCACGATCATTACAGTGTCTCAGTAACAAACTGAGATCACGATCATTACCCGTGTCTCAGTAACAAGCTGAGATCACGATCATTACAGTGTCTCAGTAACAAACTGAGATCACGATCATTACCGTGTCTCAGTAACAAGCTGAGATCACGATCATTACCGTGTCTCAGTAACAAGCTGAGATCACAGCCTTATAGTGACTTTCTTGAAGACAGTGCCTGACATTTACTCAGCTGAGGCATAAAGAAAAATGTCAAGACACTTGATCAATAAAATATATATGAACAATTACCCTACACTTCATTTTAGTAATAAATTATTATAATTATTGAATCGTGGTTATATTCCCAAATTTTCTCATGGTAAGCCGCTTTGACGGGAAATGTTAAATTAGGTTAAATTTGTAGTTTTTCCCCACGACTGTGTTAACTTTTATTGAGTGAGAGAGACGCTGTGAGGTTATTGGTGTTAGAAGTCGAGAACTGAAGGTCAGAGAAATGAAGTTTTGGTTATTATGAAGCGAAGGTCCGTCCTGTGAAGACTTCCTGTGTCTGTGTTGGTATGTCATACATCCGGATCTGTTGTGTGGGACCTTGTGGCACTGGCACTGTCGTGTGGGACCTTGTGACACTGGCACTCCTGTGTGGGACCTCGTGACATTGTTACTGAAAGACTGCTGAAATTCCACAACAGGTTAGGGGAACAGTCCTAAGTATTAATGTACATCTGTAAGTACAGGCACATGAATATGAGTAAAGGCACGTGTGTGTATGAGTACAGGCACGTGTTTATGAGTACAGGCACGTGTGTGTATGAGTACAGGCACGTGTGCATGAGTACAGACATATTTGCTTCCTCCACTCTGCTCTACACTTCTTCCTGGATCATAAGTCACTAAGAATGAGCCACTGTTGACTCGTCGCGGAATAAATTCGACCAGTTGCTGTTACAGTAAGATTAAATCAAATTACTTATGATCCAGTTTATCTTGACTGAGAGAAAATCTGTAATGGTCAAAGTTTAGTGTGCGTGTGATAGTGGTATTACCAGTAGATACTCTTGGTTACTCTCAGTTACCAGCCACTTTACTGTCCCACTCCTTCCCTCACTCTGAACCTAATATAAAGAAAGTGTGCAACAGTAAAGTGGCTGGTAACTGAGAGTAGCTAAGAATAACTACTGGTGATGTCACTGATGTCACGCACTAAACTTTGTCTCTTATTTTTCTCTCAGTCAAGGTAAAAAAGGACCCCAAACTAACTCGATTTAATCTTGCTGTAAATACAATTGGTGGGGTTTATTCCACCCCAGTGTGTGCCTGGCTCTTCATGCCTGTGATGGGCTATTGATCTTTGGATCAGGCGTGATCACCTGCCATTCCCCAGGCGCTGTACGAGTTTAGCTCTTTCCCACGAGTAAACTGTGTGCCGTGGCCTCGGTGAAGCCTTATAATCTATTATGGGTGGTTGAAACACTTGGTTGTGTTGCGTCTCACTTCGTGGCTCAACACTTGGGCGTGTATCGCACCGTGTTACGGCACCTCCCTAATGCGTCACTTGTTTTTAGCGCATCTGTTCATATATATCTTTACAAGAAGTGTGGAGACATGCAGATTGTGGCCATCTACAAGCCTGTCTGCTACCCCAGCAATCCTCTGTATAATGTTCGGCAGAACCGGGGTCCTGGCACAGGTCTTAATCTTCCTTAATCTCTTCGACCAGCTACATCTGCAAGGTAATGGAATGTATTATAAATACCGGGAAGAGCTTATGATGTAGGAGTTACGTAGCACCTAGAGAATGGGAGGTTAATGAGGTTTGAATCGAGGAAGGGGAGGTAGGATCAGATTCCTGGAAGGACGAAAACTGTTGGAAAGGTTGTTGACCAGACACTCAGATACCTGGAGTGGAACTTTGTATCTCTTGGTACAGTTCAGCTTCACCAAATTCCGGTCGATTACTGAACCCTCGGCACGAGGAAACTTTCACTGGCTGCCTTCATGCTTAGGTGGTGCAAGCACTGCTGATGGTGTGGTCAATGGTGGTACAAGCACTGCTGATGGTGTGGTCAATGGTGGTACAAGCACTGCTGATGGTGTGGTCAATGGTGGTACAAGCACTGCTGATGGTGTGGTCAATGGTGGTACAAGCACTGCTGATGGTGTGGTCAATGGTGGTACAAGCACTGCTGATGGTGTGGTCAATGGTGGTACAAGCACTGCTGATGGTGTGGTCAGTGGTGGTACAAGCACTGCTGATGGTGTGGTCAGTAGTGGTACAAGCACTGCTGATGGTGTGGTCAGTAGTGGTACAAGCACTGCTGATGGTGTGGTCAATGGTGGTACAAACACTGCTGATAGTGTGGTCAGTAGTGGTACAAGCACTGCTGATGGTGTGGTCAGTAGTGGTACAAGCACTGCTGATAGTGTGGTCAGTAGTGGTACAAGCACTGCTGATGGTGTGGCCAATGGTGGTGCAAGCACTGCTGATGGTGTGGTCAGTAGTGGTACAAGCACTGCTGATGGTGTGGTCACTGGTGGTACAAGCACTGTTGATGGTGTGGTCAGTGGTGGTGCAAGCACTGCTGATGGTGTGGTCAGTGGTGGTACAAGCACTGCTGATGGTGTGGTCAATGGTGGTACAAGCACTGCTGATGGTGTGGTCAGTAGTGGTACAGGCACTGCTGATGGTGTGGTCAATGGTGGTACAAGCACTGCTGATGGTGTGGTCAATGGTGGTACAAGCACTGCTGATGGTGTGGTCAATGGTGGTACAAGCACTGCTGATGGTGTGGTCAATGGTGGTGCAAGCACAGCTGATAGTGTGGTCAATGGTGGTGCAAGCACTGCTGATGGTGTGGTCAATGGTGGTACAAGCACTGCTGATGGTGTGGTCAGTAGTGGTACAAGCACTGCTGATGCTGTGGTCAATGGTGGTACAAGCACTGCTGGTGTGGTCAATGGTGGTGCAAGCACTGCTGATGGTGTGGTCAGTGGTGGTACAAGCACTGCTGATGGTGTGGTCAGTAGTGGTACAAGCACTGCTGATGGTGTGGTCAATGGTGGTACAAGCACTGCTGATGGTGTGGTCAATGGTGGTGCAAGCACTGCTGATGGTGTGGTCAATGGTGGTACAAGCACTGCTGATAGTGTGGTCAATGGTGGTGCAAGCACTGCTGATGGTGTGGTCAATGGTGGTACAAGCACTGCTGATGGTATGGTCATTGGTGGTACAAGCACTGCTGATGGTGTGGTCAGTGGTGGTGCAAGCACTGCTGGTGTGGTCAGTGGTGGTTCAAGCACTGCTGATGGTGTGGTCATTGGTGGTGCAAGCACTGCTGATGGTGTGGTCATTGGTGGTACAAGCACTGCTGATTGTGTGGTCAGTGGTGGTGCAAGCACTGCTGGTGTGGTCAGTGGTGGTGCAAGCACTGCTGATGGTATGGTCAATGGTGGTGCAAGCACTGCTGATGGTGTGGTCATTGGTGGTACAAGCACTGCTGATGGTGTGGTCAATGGTGGTACAAGCACTGCTGATGGTGTGGTCAGTGGTGGTGCAAGCACTGCTGATGGTGTGGTCAATGGTGGTACAAGCACTGCTGATGGTGTGGTCAATGGTAGTACAAGCACTGCTGATGGTGTGGTCAATGGTGGTACAAGCACTGCTGATGGTGTGGTCAGTGGTGGTGCAAGCACTGCTGATGGTGTGATCAGTGGTGGTGCAAGCACTGCTGATGGTGTGGTCAATGGGGGTACAAGCACTGTTGATGGTGTGGTCAATGGTGGTACAAGCACTGCTGATGGTGTGGCCAGTGGTGGTACAAGCACTGCTGATGGTGTGGTCAATGGTGGTACAAGCACTGCTGATGGTGTGGTCAATGGTGGTACAAACACTGCTGATGGTGTGGTCAGTGGTGGTGCAAGCACTGCTGATGGTGTGGTCAATGGTGGTGCAAGCACTGCTGATGGTGTGGTCAATGGTGGTACAAGCACTGCTGATGGTGTGGTCAATGGTGGTACAAGCACTGCTGATGGTGTGGTCAATGGTGGTACAAGCACTGCTGATGGTGTGGTCAGTGGTGGTGCAAGCACTGCTGATGGTGGTACAAGCACTACTGATGGTGTGGTCAATGGTGGTACAAGCACTGCTGATAGTGTGGTCATTGGTGGTACAAGCACTGCTGATGGTGTGTGTCAGTGGTGGTGCAAGCACTGCTGATGGTGGTACAAGCACTACTGATGGTGTGGTCAATGGTGATACAAGCACTGCTGATAGTGTGGTCATTGGTGGTACAAGCACTGCTGATGGTGTGGTCAGTGGTGGTGCAAGCACTGCTGATGGTGGTACAAGCACTACTGATGGTGTGGTCAATGGTGGTACAAGCACTGCTGATAGTGTGGTCATTGGTGGTACAAGCACTGCTGATGGCGTGGTCAGTGGTGGTACAAGCACTGTTGATGGTGTGGTCAATGGTGGTACAAGCACTGCTGATGGTGTGGTCAGTGGTGGTGCAAGCACTGCTGATGGTGGTACAAGCACTACTGATGGTGTGGTCAATGGTGGTACAAGCACTGCTGATGGTGTGGTCATTGGTGGTACAAGCACTGCTGATGGTGTGGTCAATGGTGGTACAAGCACTGCTGATGGTGTGGTCAGTGGTGGTACAAGCACTGCTGACGGTGTGGTCAGTGGTGGTACAAACACTATGTGGTCGATGTGGTCTCTGATGGTGGTACAAACATTATATTAGATAGTGTGGTTGATGTCGTCCCTGATGGTGGTATAAACACTATAGATGGTGTGGTTGGTGGTACAAACATTATAACAGATGGTGTGATTTGTGGTACAAACACTATAATAGATAGCGTGGTTGGTGGTACAATCACTATAATAGATGGTGTGGTTGGTGGTACAAAACTATAATAGATGGTGTGGTTGATATGGTGCCTGACAGTGTCAACAACACCCTGATCAACGTCTACTCCAATTTTTGCAGTTTACTGAGAGACACAAGCCGCCCTGAGGTTGCCTGTCACTGTCAGGTAGCGGCGGACACTGTCCACTAGGCTACCACACTTGGCTACCGATTTTCCACCAGGAACACAAGTCTTTCTTCCTTATTAGCATTTGGTTTTATAGTATTCATTTGTGTTCGTAGCTCTTACTGTGTTGATTTTATTTTTGTGTGTGTATATATAATTCATTTTTGTATTGGTATGAGCGTTGAGTGGCCTACACAGTCCAGTGCTCAGTAAATATCAGTGATTCTCCTGCTTATATTTCCAGCTAAAACTCCATTATTTTCGAGGCACAGTGGCAGACGAGGCTTTTGTTGATGATTCTGGGGCAGGCATTAACATGAATTTGCCTTTATCTCTGGCTCAAAACTGAAGGTCCTCTCATATCCTGCACCCCCTCAGGGAAGGTTCCTTGATGTTGGTGAGGGACTCTTGATTTAGGGAATTGGATCTGTGCTCCAGTTCCCCGAATTAAGCCTGAATGCCTTCCACATCCCCCCCCCCCAGGGCGCTATATAATCCTACGGGTTTAGCGCTTCCCCCTTGGTTATAATAATAATAATCTCATATCCTGGCTGAGATGCGGAGATTGGGCCCAACACTTAGCCTGTCTGTGGCCCTGTGCCACTCCAGGATGCCGGCATTGTTCACTCCTTGTGGCATTTGTTGGATCCTGTTCACATGCGGACTGTGGCATTCTGCACCTTTCGTGTAAAGTGCCTTTATGTAGACTCTGGCAGGCTTCTCCTGGATCGTCACTGTGAGAAGCTGGGTTTGTATTGCCTGCTGTTGCTACTGTCTTCACTCCCACACTGTCACGTCTACCATTATCCACCCACCTACCGCCCCAACCCCCACCACCCACGAAACCTTCCTGCCATCCTTCCCCATCGCCCACTACTGCCACCACCCTATCAACCAACCTCCAACTCACCATCACCCGTTCATCACCCACTCACAATCACCCGTTCACACATCACCCATTCATCACCCACCCATTCATCACCCACCCATTACCCACTCACCATCTACTCATCACTCACCTATTCACCACAATCATCCACCGACTCACCACCATCACCCACCCACTCACCACCATCACTCATCACTATCACCCCACTCACCACCACCAACCCACTGACACCATGAATCATCACTATATCCCCACTCACTACCATCATCCATTCATTACCCACCCATCACCACCATCACCCACTCATCACCCACCCACTCACTACATTCCTGGGGCCACAACACAATGGCTTAACGGAAACATTACAGAATCAACACAACCATCCCGATGTACCAACCTCGCTTCTTGACGCTCTTTTGTTGTTGTCAAGTTGCTTATCCCAGGATTGTAGACAATGTTTATATATCCTTAAATCATGTGCTAAGATTTTTTTTATACTGCACATCATAATAAGTATAGTGTCTTGACTATAGTGAAACATTATAGTTGCTTACAATATATCCGTTGAATAATGAGTCATTATTCAACGGATTATCATAGGTAATTTACACATATGTGTGATAATTGTACTTAAGTATGTCTGTGTCTAAATAAACACTTACGGGTTGAAGAATGAGTTATTATCGGTATATACAACATATTGAAGAATGAGTCATTATCGGTATACACAACATGTTGAAGAATGTCATTATCGGTATATACATGTTGAAGAATGAGTCATTATCGGTATATACAACATGTTGAAGAATGTGTCATTATCGGTATATACAACATGTTGAAGAATGAGTCATTATCGGTATATACAACATGTTGAAGAATGAGTCATTATCGGTATATACAACATGTTGAAGAATGAGTCATTATCGGTATATACAACATGTTGAAGAATGAGTCATTATCGGTATATACAACATGTTGAAGAATGAGTCATTATCGGTATATACAACATGTTGAAGAATGTGTCATTATCGGTATACACAACATGTTGAAGAGTGAGTCATTATCGGTATATACAACATATTGAAGAATGTGTCATTATCGGTATACACAACATGTTGAAGAGTGAGTCATTATCGGTATACACAACATGTTGAAGAATGTGCCATTATCGGTATATACAACATGTTAAGAATGAGTCATTATCGGTATACACAACATGTTGAAGAATGAGTCATTATCGGTATACACAACATGTTGAAGAATGAGTCATTATCGGTATACACAACATGTTGAAGAATGAGTCATTATCGGTATACACAACATGTTGAAGAATGTGCCATTATCGGTATACACAACATGTTAAGAATGAGTCATTATCGGTATACACAACATGTTGAAGAATGAGTCATTATCGGTATACACAACATGTTGAAGAATGAGTCATTATCGGTATATACAACATGTTGAAGAATGAGTCATTATCGGTATACACAACATGTTGAAGAATGTGTCATTATCGGTATATACAACATGTTGAAGAATGTGTCATTATCGGTATATACAACATGTTGAAGAATGAGTCATTATCGGTATATACAACATGTTGAAGAATGAGTCATTATCGGTATATACAACATGTTGAAGAATGAGTCATTATCGGTATATATAACATGTTGAAGAATGAGTCATTATCGGTATACACAACATGTTGAAGAATGAGTCATTATCGGTATATATAACATATTGAAGAATGATCATTATGGGTAAAATACAACATGTTGAAGAATGTGGCAGTGGGAACGTTTTAACATGACAATTTAGGTGATGGCAACTGCGCGAGTGTGAGAGGCAGGACATCGTTGCCACTACACTCACTAACATTGATATCACTAATATTTACTTACCTCTGTCCCCCCCATCCTTTGTTCCTGCGAGTTTATAATGAGTAATAGACAACACGTGTTACTTTCCTTCCACGTGGTCGATGGAGTAAAAAAAAACAACGATGTTGGAGAAGACATTGATGCCTTTGATGTGGAAAGAAGAAAATCTGTAGGTATCTGCGACTCTCCGTTGTTTGCTAATATTTATTTGACGTGTTTCTTTTTATAAAGCTTTTAATATATTTCTGGCGGGGCTTGGTTCCATATTGACATTTATAAATGTTTAGGTAGCGGGTGTTAGAGCAGCGAGGTGCGGGTATTGTGGGTAGTGAGAGTGGTATGTGTGGGTAGAAATGAAAGAGTTATCGTGCCTGGTGCTGCTGTGGCTGCCGAACTTCCTAGTCTAAGTTGCTGGACCAACTTAGTTGACGGGTGACTTTGTTCACGTGAGGGGGGAGTGTTACTGGCCTTCCTGGCCTCTCCTACCTCTATAACGAACTCCCTTAACAGCGGCCAGACTCGCCCTACCCCTTGGAATGTATAAAACAGTACTTAGGGCCATGTCTAACCGACTCTGAAAAGAACTTTCAAGTGTCAGAAAATGGGAAGAGGTCGCTGGTGACTTCAACACCAGTTGTGTCCTCACGGTGTTTATGTAGTGGGTTTTTGTGCGTGGTTGTGATCCTCCCGATGTATGAAACAGGTTGGAGAGATAGTGAGTGTGAGATAGTGGATAAGAGGGAGAGATAGCGATATAGTGTGCGGGAATGATAGTGAGAGGTGAGGCAGCCGTCAGCTGTGACTCCAGACCAGCCTGACGTCACGGCCTACCACAGGTAAGACCTCAACAGTACAGGTGACAGAAAGAACAGGTGAGAGCGCCCAACAGGTAAGATTTAGCGATGGGGCACGCTCGCAACAGGTGAGAGCACAACTGGTGAGTGGGGAACACAACGGTGAGTGAGAGCACAACAGGTGAGAGAGAGCACAAACACGTGAGAGCACAACAGGTGAGTGAGACAGCACAACAGGTGAGATAGCACAACAGGTTAGTGAGAGCACAACAGGTGAGTGAGAGAGCACAACAGGTAAGTGAGAGGACAACAGGTGAGTGAGAGAGCACAACAGGTAAGTGAGAGGACAACAGGTGAGTGAGAGCACAACAGGTGAGAGAGAACACAACAGGTGAGAGGGAGCGCCCAAAAGGGGAGAGCACAACAGGTGAGAGAGAGCACAACAGGTGAGAGAGAGCACAACAGGGGAGAGAGCACAACAGGTGAGAGACAGCACAACAGGTGAGAGAGAGCAACAACATGGATGAGAGAGAGAGCACAACAGGTGAGAGAGAGCACAACAGGTGAGAGAGAGCACAAAAAGGTGAGAGAGCACAACAGGTGAGAGAGCACAACAGGTGAGAGAGAGCACAACAGGGAGAGAGAGAGCACAACAGTGAGAGAGAGCACAACAGTGAGAGAGAGCACAAAAAGGTGAGAGAGAGCACAACAGGGAGAGAGAGCCCCAACAGGTGAGAGAGAGCACAACAGGGGAGAGAGACACAACAGGTGAGAGAGAGCACAACAGGTGAGTGAGAGCACACAGGTAAGTGAGAGGACAACAGGTGAGTGAGAGAGCACAAACAGGTAGAAGAGAACACAACAGGTGAGAGAGAACACAACAGGTGAGAGCACAACAGGTGAGAGAGAGCACAACAGGTGAGAGAGAGCACAACAGGTGAGAGCACAACAGGTGAGAGCACAACAGGTGAGAGAGAGCACACAAGGTGAGAGAGAGCACAACAGGTGAGAGAGAGCACACAGGTGAGAGAGAGCACAACAGGTGAGAGAGAGAGCACAACAGGTGAGAGAGAGCACAACAGGTGAGAGAGAGCACAACAGGTGAGAGAGAGCACAACAGGTGAGAGAGAGCACAACAGGTGAGAGAGAGAGCACAACAGGTGAGAGAGAGCACAACAGGTGAGAGAGAGCACAACAGGTGAGGAGAGCACAACAGGTGAGAGAGAGCACAACAGGTGAGAGAGAGCACAACAGGTGAGAGAGAGCAAAAACAGGTGGAGAGAGAGCACAACAGGTAGGGGAGAGCACAACAGTGAGAGAGAGAGCACAACAGGTGAGAGAGAGCACAACAGGTGAGAGAGAGCACAACAGGTTTAGAGAGAGCACAACAGGTGAGAGAGAGCACACCAGGTGAGAGGAAGAGCACAACAGGTGAGGGGAGCACAATAGGGGGAGAGAGAGAGCACAACAGGTGAGAGCATAACAGGTGAGAGAGAGCACAACAGGTGAGAGAGAGCACAACAGGTGAGAGAGAGCACAACAGGTGAGAGAGAGCACAACAGGTGAGAGAGAGCACAACAGGTGAGAGAGAGCACAACAGGTGAGAGAGCACAACAGGTGAGAGAGAGCACAACAGGTGAGAGAGAGCACAACAGGTGAGAGAGTGCACAACAGTGAGAGAGAGCAAAAACAGGGGAGAGAGAGCACAACAGGTGAGAGAGAGCACAAACAGGTGAGAGAAAGCACAACAGGTTGAGAGAGAGCACAACAGGTAGAGCACAACAGGTGAGAGAGAGACAAACAGGGGAGAGAGAGCACAACAAGTGAGAGAGAGCACAACAGGTGAGAGAGAGCACAACAGGTGAGAGCACAACAGGTGAGAGAGAGCACAACAGGTGAGAGAGAGCACAACAGGTGAGAGAGAGCACAACAGGTGAGAGCACAACAGGGGAGAGAGCACAACAGGTGAGAGAGAGACAAAAAAGGTGAGAGAGAGAGCACAACAGGTGAGAGAGAGCACAACAGTGAGAGAGAGCACAACAGGTGAGAGAGAGCACAACAGGTAGAGAGAGCACAACAGGTGAGAGAGAGAGCACAACAGGTGAGAGAGAGCACAACAGGTGAGAGAGAGCACAACAGGTGAGAGAGAGCACAACAGGTGAGAGAGAGCACAACAGGTGAGAGAGAGCACAACAGGTGAGAGAGAGCACAACAGGTGAGAGAGAGCACAACAGGTGAGAGAGAGCACAACAGGTGAGAGAGAGCACAACAGGTGAGAGAGAGCACAACAGGTGAGAGAGAGCACAACCCGGTGAGAGAGAGCACAACAGGGGAAGAGAGCACAACAGGTGAGAGAGAGCACAACAGGTGAGAGAGAGCACAACAGGGGCTAGATAATATCTGGTACTCACTAAGCTTTTAAATTTACAGATATAAAGATCATATTATTAAATTATGGGGGAGCGCTAAAACCCCTAGGATTATACACGCGTGTGGGGGGGGGGTGGAAGGTATTCAGCTCAATTCAGGAACCCCGAAACACCCGACCAATTCCCAGATCAAGAGCCCCCCACCAGGATCAAGAACCCCCTTAAGGGGGGGATCATGATAAATATAACAGACGTGTTAGGTCACTAAATTTACGTGATCAAGGACAACCACCCCCATTATAATCAACTGTGGGTGGCTCATACGGGTTTAGCAGGGGAATATAGACAATTCAGAAATAAAGGCGATGTAAAAACCTCCGGGGAAGGTGGCGGCCCCCTTAAGTGTTTCATCTGATGATGGTGAATTTTAGTTTTTTTTTTTTTTTTTTTTTGGGGGACGTTTTAAAGTTTTTTTGAGATGGCCCTCGTTTTCAGTTAAATTTTGATTCCTCTCCTCTCCATGTGGGCAGGTTTTTGCCCACATGGAGAACGGAGGGAGCGTCTTCGAGGGTGATGGACTGATTATCGTCTTCACATCTCTACTGCTCCTGTCTACTTCCTGTACTCGACTGAAGAAGTCTACTGTGTAGGCGAAACGTTTAGGAATAAAGTTGCCTGATTGTTGTCCATGTGTCTTACCTTGTCGGTATTGTATACCATTGACATCCTAATTTAATCTAGCATAAGCAAACCTTCCCTCGTAGAACAGCCATTATGAGCCACGATATACCGTTACAAGCCACGATGTACGGTTACAAGCCACACTATACCATTTCGAGCCATGATATACCATTACGAGCCACGATATACCATTACGAGCCACGATATACCATTACGAGCATGATATACCATTATGAACCATGATATACCACTATGAGCCACGATATACCATTGCGAGCCATGATATACCATTACAAGCCATGATATACCATAATGAGCCATGATATAAAAGTTATAAATAAAGACAATAGATCAGGTCAGCAAACAAAGGGGGACAGCAGAGGGCAGCAAGGGACTAGCTCCCTTAAGGTTTACTATACTAATAGCAGGAGTGTAAGAAATAAGATAGATGAGCTAAGATTAATTGCAAGTGCAGGAAACATAGATATTATTGCTATAACAGAGACCTGGTTCAATCTGAAAGATAGAGAGATGCCCTCTGAATGTCACATACAAGGCTGTAAATTATTCCACACTGACAGGGTCAACAGGAAAGGTGGTGGAGTAGCGATGTATGTCAGAGACAATTTAAATTGTTTTTGTTTGACAAGAAAATTTAAAATTTGAACGTCAGCCACTGAATCTGTTTGGTTACAGCTTCTCGAGGCCGAGAAAAACTAATTTTGGGGTGTGATTTACAGGGCCCCAAATCTTGATCGGGGAATGCAGTAAACTTCTATGGGACGAAATTCGTAAAGCATCTACATACGAAAATGTTGTGCTAATGGGAGATTTCAACTATACACAGATTGACTGGAGCAATTTGACAGGAAATTTAGAGTCAGGTGACTTCTTGATACGATCCAGGATTGTTTTTTAAAACAATTTGTGACAGAGCCACTAGGGGAAATAAACCTCCTTGACTTGGTTCTTGCCAGTAGGGAAACACTAATTAATAATCTTGAGGTTAATGATGAGCTTGGGGAAAGTGATCACAAATCTCAGTTTTAAATATATCATGGAATTCCCCTAATAATGGCAAATCAAGTCTCCGTCCCTGACTTTCGCTTGGCTGATTTCATAGGACTGAAAAATTACTTAGGTGGGCTGAACTGGAATGACCTGACTAAGGGTCAGGTAGGTGGTGATGGTTGCCGATATGATGCTTTCCAGGCATAGTTCTAGCTGCTCAGTCAAATTATGTTCCAAATAGGAAATCAGATCAAACAAAAATGATCCTAAATGGATGAACAATAGATTAAAATATCTGATTGGTCAAAAGAGAGGGCATATATAGGCAAATCAAAAGAGGAGAGGGGCAATTAAGAAATCGATATATTCAGTTAAAGAGAGAAATAAAAAAGGGAATTAGAAAAGCAAAAAGAGATTTATGAGGTTAAAGTTGCAAGAGAATCGAAAAGACAACCCAAAAGGATTCTTTCAGGTATACAGAAGTAAGATCAGGGACAAGATAGGCCCACTCAAAAGTTCCTCGGGTCAGCTCACTGACAGTGATAAGGAAATGTGTAGAATTTTTAAACACATACTTCCTCTCAGATTTTACACAGGAGGATACCAGCGATATTTCCAGTAATAATAAATTATGTAGAACAGGACGATAATAAACTGTGCACGATTAGGGTCACAAGTGACATGGTCCTTAGGCAAATAGATAAATTAAAAACCTAACAAATCCCCAGGCCCTGATGAACTGTATGCAAGGGTTCTAAAGGAATGTAAAGAGGAGCTTAGCACACCTTTGGCTAATCTTTTCAACATATCGCTTACAAACTGGCATGGTGCCAGATAAGTGGAAAATGGCAAATGTGATACCTATTTTCAAAACAGGTGACAGGTCCTTAGCTTCGAACTATAGACCAATAAGCCTAACCTCCATAGTGGGAAAATTTATGGAATCAATAATTGCCGAGGCAGTTCGTACCACCTTGAAAAGCATAAATTAATCAACGAATCTCAGCATGGTTTTACAAAGGGGCGTTCCTGCCTTACGAATTTATTAACTTTTTTCACTAAGGTATTTGAGGAGGTAGATCATGGTAATGAATATGATATTGTGTATATGGACTTCAGTAAGGCTTTTGACAGGGTCCCACATCAGAGACTATTGAGGAAAATTAAAGCACATGGAATAGGAGGAGAAATTTTTTCCTGGATAGAGGCATGGTTGACAAATAGCAGCAGAGAGTTTGCATAAATGGGGAGAAATCAGAGTGGGGAAGCGTCACGAGCGGTGTTCCACAGGGCTCAGTGTTGGGCTCCCTGCTGTTCACAATCTACATAAACGACATAGATGAGGGCATAAAAGAGCGACATCGGCAAGTTTGCCGATGACACCAAAATAGGCCGTCGAATTCATTCTGACGAGGACATTCGAGCGCTCCAGGAAGATTTGAATAGACTGATGCAGTGGTCGGAGAGGTGGCAGATGCAGTTTAATATAGACAAATGCAAAATTCTAAATGTTGGACAGGACAATAACCATGCCACATATAAACTAAATAATGTAGATCTTAATATTACGGATTGCGAAAAAGATTTAGGAGTTCTGGTTAGCAGTAATCTGAAACCAAGACAACAGTGCATAAGTGTTCGCAATAAAGCTAATAGAATCCTTGGCTTCATATCAAGAAGCATAAATAATAGGAGTCTTCAGGTTGTTCTTCAACTCTATACATCCTTGGTTAGGCCTCATTTAGATTATGCTGCACAGTTTTGGTCACCGTATTACAGAATGGATATAAAATGCTCTGGAAAATGTACAAAGGAGGATGACAAAGTTGATCCCATGTATCAGAAACCTTCCCTATGAGGATAGACTAAGGGCCCTGAATCTGCACTCTCTAGAAAGACGTAGAATTAGGGGGGATATGATTGAGGTGTATAAATGGAAGACAGGAATAAATAAAGGGGATGTAAATAGTGTGCTGAAAATATCTAGCCTAGACAGGACTCGCAGCAATGGTTTTAAGTTAGAAAAATTCACATTCAGGAAGGATATAGGAAAGTACTGGTTTGGTAATAGAGTTGTGGATGAGTGGAACAAACTCCCGAGTACAGTTATAGAGGCCAGAACGTTGTGTAGCTTTAAAGGTGGGTTGGATAAATACATGAGTGGATGTGGGTGGGTGTGAGTTGGACCTGATAGCTTGTGCTACCAAGTCGGTTGCCGTGTTCCTCCCTTAAGTCAATGTGACCTGACCTGACTAGGTTGGGTGCATTGGCTTAAGCCGGTAGGAGACTTGGACCTGCCTCGCATGGGCCAGTAGGCCTTCTGCAGTGTTCCTTCGTTCTTATGTTCTTATATTCTTATGATATACCATTGCGAACCACGATATACCATTACGAACCACGATATACCATTACGAGCCACGATATACCATTACGAACCACGATATACCACTACGAACCACGATATACCATTACGAACCACGATATACCATTACGAGCCACGATATACCATTACGAACCACGATAAACCATTACGAACTACGATATACCATTACGAACCACGATATACCATTACGAACCACGATATACCATTACGAACCACGATATACCATTACGAACCACGATATACCATTACGAACCACGATATACCATTACGGCCACGATATACCATTACGAACCACGATATACCATTACGAACCACGATATACCATTACGAACCACGATATACCATTACGAACCACGATATACCATTACGAACCACGATATACCATTACGAACCACGATATACACGAGAAAAAAGACGAAAAAATAAAAAAAAATAAATTCGACATTTTTTTTTTTTTTCGGGGGGGAAGGCGTTGAGGTTTGGGGTTTTAAAAAGAAAATTTAGTGGCCGAAAAGGGGATTCCCCAATTTGTGGTTGCAGGGTCGAGCCTTAGCCCCCTGGCCCGCAGTGATCACTGCTAAGGGTCACGAGATCATGCGATGCGGGGAAAAAGTCAAGGTTTTTTAAATATCGCAAGAACTTTGTGTGACTTTGAAAATGGTTCAAGTGGGACCGAAACGTCGTGTAAGCCCCTTTTCCTTTGTGGGGTTTTTATTTTTGTTTTGTGAAGACGTTTCGCCCCCGGTGATTTGTAAAAGTCCCTGATAAACCCAAAACTTTTTGCCAATAAAATGGCCAAATTGGCATTGGTCTCATTTTACAAGGAAACGCGAGCCCATTGTCGCCGCTCCCCCCCCCCCCCAAAAAAAAAACAATCAAAACGAAAAATGACATTAAAATGGAGGAACACTGCAGAAGGCCTACGGGCCCAATAAAAGGGGAGGCCCTTATCAAAATGACCTTCCCCAAAGGAACCCAAAAATTTTAACCCCGTCCCCAAATGCCCAAAAAATCAAACCCAGCCCTTCCCTTTAATTTTTTGTCTAATCTTTTTTTAAAGCTCCCAAAACCCCTCCCTCGATCCCCAGGGGAAAGATTTTCCTGATCTAAACTTGTTAAAAACCAGACTTTACCTAGCCCTTTTCTAAATTTTAAAATTTACCCAATTTAAAACCCCATTTTTTTGGGTTTTCTTATAGGTTCGAACCCTCAGTCTTTAAAATACCCTTTGTTTTTGCCCGATCCTTTAATTAAGATTTTTCCTTCATTTCGCCCTTCCGAGAGGGAGTTTTAAGGCTTTAAGTCTATTTCTGGGGGAGATTTTCCATAAAATCTTTTTAATATTCTTCTCGTTTTTTCTCCAGGAGTCTATACCCACCCTGTAGTAGGAAACCAAAAACTGAGCGGCTAAACAAAATGGGGTCTCATAGTGATGTATAGTGCTGAAAAAAAAACCAACCCTGAAAAACAAACTGCTAGAATGGACCTTAATTCAGTGACGAGAAAGTGACCGAACTTTGCTGAAGTTTTAGGAACACTCTTTAAATTTTTTTAAGAAGAAATGTATTGAAAAAATTTTAACTTATTTGTTTTTCTCACTATACTTTAACACTTTTACTACTACTACTACTACTACTACTACTATACTCTACTACTACACTACTACTACTACTATCTACTCTATACTACTACCTACTATACTACATACCACCCCACCACCCCCCCTCCTAAAAACTTTTTCGCCAATCCCTAAAATTAAGATCCATATTTAGTTTAATGTGGAGGTTATTGTCCTGTCCAACATTTAAACTTTTTCTTTGCTATTTAAAAATGCATCTCCCCTTCTCCGACCCTGCATCAGTCTATTTGAGCACTCCAGGAAAATTTTAATAGACGATGCAGTGGGCGGGGAAAGTGGAGATGCGTTTAATATAGAAAATCAAAATTTTAAAAGTTGGACAGGGGCAATAACCATGCCACATATAAACTAAATAATGTAAAATTTTTATTACGGATTGCGAAAAAAAATTTAGGAGTTCTGGTTAGCAGTAATCTGAAAACCCAAAACAACAGTGCATAAGTTTCGCAATAAGCAATAGAACCCGGTTCAATCAAAAAGTAAAAAAATAGGAGTCCCCAGGTTGTTCTTCAACTCTTAAACCTTGTTTGGTAAACACATATGCAACAGTTGACAACTTTTTTTCCGAAACGTTTTGCCTACACAGTAGGCTTCTTGTCGAATACAGAAAGTAGCAGGAAAAGAGAGATTAAAACGATGTAATCATCCATCCCCCCTTAAGTCGTAGAATTTTGAGGTTGTCAGCCCCGGCCTGGAAATTCAGTTCCATAGTCAGGGAACTATCTGAAACAAGCGCAGGCGGGACTTTAAAAATGTCGGAAGGGAGGTGCAGGGAGTTAGTAGAGTAGTAGTAGAGGCAATGGAGGTCTGTCCCCCTCAATCCAACCCTTCTCATTGAAAAGCTTGTCCAAGTGTTTTCTGTACCAAAATGCACGTTTGCCGTTCTGACAAGTGCTCAAAATGGTATACAAACCGACAGGTTTTAGGGAAGACACATATGCAACAGTTAGACAATTTTTCCGAAAAGGCCTACACAGTAGGCTCCCTGTGAAAAAGAAAGGGGCAGGAACAGTGAGATGTGAGACGATGTAACGTCCATCCCCCTTAAGTCGTTTTAAATTTTAGGTTGTCAGTCCCTCGGCCTGGAGAATTCAGTTCCATAGTCAGGAACTATCTGAAGATCAAGCGACAGTGCGGAGACTTAAATACTGTCGGAAGGAGAGGTGCAGGGTAGTAGTAGTAGTAATAGTGAGAGGGACTGACAACCTCAAATTCTACGACTTTAAGGGGGATGGACTGATTACATCGTCTTCACATCTCTACTGTTCCTGCCTACTTTCTGTTTTCGACAGAGGAAGCCAAACTGTGTAGGCGAAACGTTTTCGGAATAAAGTTGTCTAACTGTTGCATATGTGTCTTACCTAACAACCTGTCGGTATTGTATACCATTTTGATGTTCATCTATACATCCTTGGTTAGGCCTCATTTAGATTATGCTGCACAGTTTTGGTCACCGTATTACAGAATGGATATAAATTCTCTGGAAAATGTACAAAGGAGGATGACAAAGATGATCCCATGTATCAGAAACCTTCCCTATGAGGATAGACTAAGGGCCCTGAAACTGCACTCTCTAGAAAGACGTAGAATTAGGGGGGATATGATTGAGGTGTATAAATGGAAGACAGGAATAAATAAAGGGGATGTAAATAGTGTGCTGAAAATATCTAGCCTAGACAGGACTCGCAGCAAGGGTTTTTTAAGTTGGAAAAATTCAGATTCAGGAAGGATATAGGAAAGAACTGGTTTGGTAATAGAGTTGTGGATGAGTGGAACAACTCCCAAGTACCGTTATAGGGGCCAAAACCGTTGTGTAGCTTTAAAAATAGGTTGGATAAATACATGAGTAGATGTGGGTGGGTGTGAGTTAGACCTGATAGCTTGTGCTAACAGGTCGGTTGCCGTGTTCCTCCCTTAAGTCAATGTGACCTGGCCTGACTAGGTTGGGTGCATTGGCTTAAGCCGGTAGGAGACTTGGACCTGCCTCGCATGGGCCAGTAGGCCTTCTGCAGTGTTCCTTCGTTCTTATGTTCTTATGTTAACATCATTGCTACTGCTTCCCTTTCTACCATTGCCTCTTACTTCTTCCTCCACCCTCTCTGTCTCGTATATATTTTGGCCTTCCCTTCTCGCGTCAGTGTGACTTGTCAGTGATCCAAGCCGTACCGAAAAGTCATTACTTTCCCCTGTCTCCAAAGTGCGGGTTGTGTACAGTACTCCCCTGCATTCTTCCTAAATCAAAATATGTCAAAAATTAATGTGTTGCTGCGAGTTTTGTAATAGATGCTTTTAGTATGTTATTTATGTCCCGTTATTTAGTTCTGATTTTCATTTGTACACTTCACTGATGTCCTTCGTCATTCCATGTCGTTCCAAGAGAGTGCAAAAGCTGGTACACGGGATCAACATAAGATAAGAAAGGAGCACTGCAGTAGGCCCACTGGCCCATGTTAGGCAGGTACAAGTCACCTACTGGCCTAAGCTAGTCAGGTCCAAGTCACATCCACTTAAGAATGAAGGAGCACTGCATCAGACCTGTTTGCACAGGCTAGTCTGGTCCAGCTCACACCCACCCATGTATTTAACTAACTGAGGCTAGTCCCTCTTATCAGAAACCTTTCCGCGGCACGAGTCTTTTTTTACGGTTATTCTGCTGATTTTATATCATAACTGCCACTGTGATTATCTTAGTTTTTACTGGAGATGGCATGAGGAAAGTGTGTGATGCATTGTTGCCTTTTTGTTTGAGATGGAGTGCTACCTCCCTCCCGCCTTCCCTCCTCACCCCAAACACACGTGCACTCACTCCCGGGGCTGACACTCTTGGGGCTTCCCGAGTAGCTCTGAGTACAGTAATTTTTTATTTTGTTATATGCTAATGTTGTTCCTGCTACTGCTGTACCTCTTCGTATCATATTATTGTTTTGGTATTTTTGTCTCTTTTGTCGTGCATAATTTCGGATACTTTGTGAAGGTTATACGGGAAAACAAATTATCGTGTACTTGTAGAAATAAATATTTTTATAATTAATGGGGGGCCTTATATACCTCTCTTTTAAAAAAAAAGGTTCGCACTTTCCCTTGAGCTCCATACACCCTTCTCTTAACCTTTTATACACCTACCCTTTAAACTCCATACACCTCCCTTTCAGCGCCACCCCCACCCATCCACCTCCACTGTCTACCCTTTGCCCTTCCCCACGCGTCCCGATTAAGAGGGACTCATTCTAAAGGTATGCCACAGTGTTGGTCGTCAATGTTACAGCCAGTAGCACTGCTGGAGATACGTATCTCACTGTGTGTTGGTCATCAGTGTTACAGCCAGTAGCACTGCTGGAGATGCGTATCTCACTGTGTTGGTCATCAGTGTTACAGCCAGTAGCACTGCTGGAGATATGTATCTCACTGTGTTGGTCATCAGTGTTACAGCCAGTAGCACTGCTGGAGCTACGTATCTCACTGTGTGTTGGTCATCAGTGTTACAGCCAGTAGCACTGCTGGAGCTACGTATCTCACTGTGTGTTGGTCATCAGTATTACAGCCAGTAGCACTGCAGGAGCCAGGTATCACTGCTGTATATACAGTCTATCTCAATTTCTTCCTGGGCTTTTATGAGAAATTGGTCTTGTCTGCCTTTTTTTCGCCTTTCTCTCCTCACTCAGGTCTTCTTTACAACGAGTTTTTCAAGTCCATTGTAATGTTCATTGTTAGTCTTATCTCCCAAGCAAAATATATAACAACTTCTCTTCATTGCCAGATCGACTGCTGACGCCAAGAAAAAAAATTATGTAATCCCATCTTTTATCTTTTTTATGCAGCAGATCGATGAGAATTCTTATTTTAGCGCTGATATTGCAGATTTATGTATTTTACGATTAGAACTGTGAGAGATAAGCGGACAGATGCATAGTTTCTCACGGAGATTGGCGAGGCTTCCAGTGACTAGGCTACGCATTAAGGATTTTTTTTTATTCTGGCTGAGGTGATGTGTTGTGAATGTTATCGTGTAGGTAGTAGATTTGTTATCTACTGTAGCTTGTATATTTTATGGTCATCTACCTCTCTGGTATTTGATAAGGACCTGCCTTGTATGGGCCAGCAGGCCTTCTGCAGCGTCCCTTCATTCTTATGTATGTTCATGCGCCTGACATAATAATTGTTACTCCACCTAGAATATTCTCACTTACATATTAAAGAAAGTTATGCATAAAGGTCTTGGATATTCTCACAAATTAAGGAGGTTAGGTGTAGTGATTGCCACAGCAAATGTTAAGTCACTCTCTCTTATTCTTACACTCGTAACACAAAGTTAGATGTAAAGTAATTATACATTACAGGTCATCCACTATTTGGGCCCCTCAAGGGAGGTTCGTTGATGATGGTGAGGGGCTCTTGATGTAGGGAATTGGATCTGTGCTCCAGTTCCCTTAATGGAGCCTGAATATCTTCGCCCCCCCCCCACAGGCGCTGTATAATACTACGGGTTTAGCTCTCCCCATGATTATAATAATAATAATCAGACTGTTGGGTATTACCTAGAGGTCATTGCCCTCGCGGTCTGGTCCTGGTACAGGCCTCCCATTGGATTGCTTGATCATCCAGGCTGTTGGTACTAGCCGCACGCAGTCTAACATGTACCACAACCCGACTGATTAAGAAGTGACTCCAGGAACTTCTCCAGGTCTCCCTTCAAGACTTAATAGAGATCTGTTGGTAATTCCTTTTGTGTATGAAGGGCGTTGTAAAGTCTTGGTCCCTTTACACTTACCGAGTTCTCTCATAATAGTTGTATTTTTCTTATATTATTCATTTCACCGATAGTTACATCATATAGTTGCTAATTATCTGTTTGCTTATTTAATGCTATGGCAAGATTGCAGATATCTTATCATTTAAATGCCAGACATTATCATGTACCTCTGGTCCTTCTATCTTCCATATTATATATATATTATATATTATATATATATATATATTATATATATATATATATATATATATATATATATATATATATATATGTCGTGCCGAATATGTAAAACTGGTCAATTAGCAAGAACTCAATTAAAATTAAGACCTTTATAAAATTTTCTCTTATACGTTTAAAGATATATTTTTTTCATTAATGTTAGTGTAAAAATTTTTAATTTTGCTCCAAAGGAATCTTAGAAAACTTCCCTAACCTTGTTATAACAAGAACAATTTATTTTAGCCTAACCCAACTAAATATATTTTAGATTTGTTTACAATAATTTAAACTAAACAAACGCAGTGAAATATATTTTTTTCGTTAGGTTCAGAATGATTTTGGCGAAATTATTGCATACAGAAATTTTCTCTTGTCCTATATGGCAAGATGAGCGTTGCTATTTAAGCCAAGATCGCAAGTTTTGCCTATTCGGCACGACATATATATATATATATATATATATATATATATATATATATATATATATATATATATATATATATATATATATATATATATATATATATATATATATATATATATAAGATTAAGACACTTGTTCAACGGTTGGATATCTTTATTGAGTCAAATACAAAGGGAACCTTAGAAATTAAATAAATATGATGTAATCAGTCCATCAACCCTGGCGAAGATGTGTTTGAGGTGGTCAGTCCCTCAGCCTGGAGAAGCGTGGAGCTCCATGGAGCTCAACTTTTCTCCAGGCTGAGGGACTGACCACCTCAAATACTTTTTCTCCAAGGTTGGCGGACTGATTACATCATATTTTTTTCATTACTACTGCTGCCTTTGTGTTCGACTTAAGAAGCCTACTGTGTAGGCGAAACGTTTTATCAATAAAGGTACCCAACTGGGTTGCATCCTGGGAAGAACGAGGGACCTGTGGTGAACTTGTGACAGGTTTCAAGTGTTTTCTTACTCAGGCAGCCCGGCCTTAGATCAGGCTTGTATAGTGCTTGCCTGGTCAACCAGGCTGTAGCTGCTGGCGGCCCGCTATCCCACAAATCCATCACATCCTGGTTGATCTGGCACTTGGTGAAGATATTTGTCGAAGTTTCCTCTTGAAGACTTCTCCACTTGTCCCAGTAGTGTTTGATATCTTTTGGTAGAATGTTGAATAATCTGGGACCACGAATGTTGATACAATGTTCTCATATTGTGCCCAAGGCGTCCCTGCTTTTCACTGGGTTTATTTTATATTTGCTCTGATATCTCACCCCGGTACGTTGTATTATTGTGTAGGTTCAGGACTAGGCTCTTCAGTACTTCCACGTATAAATTATCATGGATCTCTGCTCCGCTTCAGAGAGTACGTCTTAATAAGGACTTGAGGTATTATGCAGTTATCCTTGGTTAATAACTCTCAGGTGATAGGAATAGGAATTGTCTTATTATGCTTATTTAAGGTGATATGTTGTGTGACTCAGATTTATCAGTCGTAGGGTTGAACATTAAAATGGTATAAAATACCGACAGGTTGTTAGGTAAGACATATGCAACAGTTAGGTATCTTTATTTCGAAATAAAGATACCTAACTGTTGCATATGTGTCTTACCTAACAACAGTCGTAGAGTTAGAGACAGACACAAAGATATACAAAAAGTGGTGGTATAAACCTTGGTAATAGATACCGATAAATTGGTTTAGAGAAACACGTAAGCAAACACTAGGATATATTTATTAGAAAACGTTACGGTTCTGGAACCTTGATTACTTCTAACATAGAGTACAGTGTGAGTGACACATGGTGACCTGAAGAATGGCATGTTGGGATGAGGACAGGTAGAAACGGGACCACGTGACTCCTGTGTTGTTAGGTAGGTGGTGCTTTGCCGGGTTGAGTATCATGTATGCTAATGTTTTTTTAAATTTTGTAGTTTCCAGCATTATGTTCTATGGTGTCAGCAACGGCGATTAGCGTACGTTAGCATACATGATACTGAGAATACTCAACCAGGCAAGACACTACCTACCTAACAACACGGGAGTCACGTGATACCATTGTCTACCAGACATCATCCAAGTATGTTATTCTCCAGGTCACCATGCGTCACTCACACCTCACTCTCCCCCTATATATACTGTCATTTTAACCCTCTGTATGTTAGAAGTGATCAAGGTTCCAGGATCGAAACGTTTTCTAACAGATATGTTTTAGTTTTTGATTACGTCTTTCTAAACCAGGTGGTGAGTATAGGCGTGCTGCACGAGCTACCTCTCTCTACAGTCACAACAAGAAAAACATTTTGCAAGAGTAAGATTACTGGCTAGAATGCCAGGTTTCTCAGTTATTTGACAGCAGAACCCCTGGGCGGCAGAGAATTGCTGCTGCCTCTCTTACAGTTCCTATATTTTTGTTGTCTTTCTCACTGTTATTTCTTCTTTCCCTTTGTACTTATATAGTTTTATTTGGCTTTTTTTTGTTATAGTTTTTCGTTATTGGTAGTGTAAAGTTTGAGGAATTATTCATAAAACTCAGCAATTAAAATTTTGAGGATCACCTTCAACATGTTGAAGGTTGAATAGTGTTACTTTAGCCATTATCTCCATAAATTCTTCTTTGTAGTTTGAAATTATAATATTGATTAATGCATATTAGTGATAGGAAAGTCAGTGTCTTCGTTAATAAATAATACAGGTACAAATTTGTAATTAATAATGTTACGTAAGTGGCTTAGCTGCTTCCGTAGGCTGAAGTGTCGGCCCTGGTGGGCCCTATAGACGAGCAATAACTTATGTAGGGTTCCACAGGTCCTGGGCCCTTCACCCTCCTTTTTCCACAATAATCTTTACTATGATAACATTCTCATCGACTGAGGATAGGCCACACATGCGTCACCCAGAGCCACGTGCGTGCGTCAGTGGTACAGTACTTGTGTAGTATATAATATGTGCGTGATACAATACTTGTTAAGTATATAATATGTCCGTGATACAGTACTTGTGTAGTATATGTGGATGGTACAATACTCGTGTAGTATATATGTCACTGACATGTTTTGCAGGCAGCTGACAGGAGCACATTTTAAGGGTCACAAAAGTGTTTCATTTCCAGGGATTCCTGTAGGGAGCTTGACATTGAGGAATCTGTTACCACCGGGGTATTTTGCATGGTTTACCGAGCCTCTCGTCCTGTTATGGAGTAATTTCAGATTTGGAACCAGGTTCTCCAGTCCCCTGGAAATATTAAAGCTTTCCTCCAATATACTGCCCTAGTAAAAGACAAGATACAACACCCTAACATATTGGATTCCCCGTGCCAGGTGTCATAGAGTGAATTACTCGTGTAGGAGGTGTGTGTGTGTGTGTGTGTGTGTGTGTGTTCACCTATTTGTGGTTGTAGGAGGCGAGTCGAAGCTCCTGTGTGTGTTGTGGTCTCGGTTGGGTTGCACACAGTCACGCACGCCGTGAGGGAAGTTACCTAGCCTTGCAGAGGTAAACACACACAGGCTTGGTGGAGTAAGCCTTGTCTTGTCTTGAGCTCTTACAAGTACAGTTCACGCTTCAGAGAACTACAGTAATATTATCTGATTGATGTTGTCTTATGAGAAATATCAGCTATAACGTAGTGGGGCTAATGATGTTCCATTCACCGACCCTGGTAATGAACTACATTTGATTAAGGAAATAAAATTTATCGCTCATAAAGCTAGCTCATAAGTCTCTCTAAGTCTCTCTCTCTCTCTCTCTCTCTCTCTCTCTCTCTCTCTCTCTCTCTCTCTCTCTCTCTCTCTCTCTCTCTCTCTCTCTCTCTCTCTCTCTCTCGGTAGCTACGGCAGCTTCAAGTTCAACATCCTTCCAGCAGAACTGGAGTTACTCATACTTGTGAATTACCATCTCTTAGGAAGGCCTACCTCACACACAAAAGAAAATAAATTAATGAAGATAACATCGTCGAAGAGTGAGACAAAAATAATAAAAACCACATAGTTAAAAATACAGGAAGAAAGTAAGAGCATCAGTAAGGTCTTGTGGGGAGAAGACTAGAAGTGGTAGCAGCAGGGGGAAGGGGGGTAAGAGCAGCAAGGGAAGGGGGTTACGAGCAGCTAGGGGGAGGGGGAGAAGGGGAAGTCAGAGAGGAAAGAGTTTAATGGTTGAAAATTAAGGTAGTTTCGAGTCTTTGAGGGTGACGGTGGTGGTCTCTTGAGTGGCCTTCAGTCCCACCGCCAGGCCTCGGGATACACTCAACTATTTTTTTTTTCTTATATTTTATTTTTTTTACTGACCATTTCGTGTTTTTAGTCGAACATTTAAGCATTTTTGCCTTTACTTCATATGTTGTGACTTGAAGTTGTTATCCAAGGAGTTATAAGGGAAATAAGTCTCGCTGACTTTTTTTTGGGTTATCTTAGGCAGGTTCCACATATTACTACGTATGATCATTGTACTTATTTGTACCTGTACCTAAACTTACTTACAGTGAAATTAATTAAGATACGGTACAATACTTTGTTCACTGTTCCTATAGTTGCCCAGTTCAGATTAATTCCTTTGCAATAGATCCTGACTAACATGTCGACTTTAATATATGTTCGCTTCCTGATGTTTTGCGGAGATTAAGGAAAACTGAACTGTTGTTGAGGGAGTGGCAGTGCAGCAAAGCTAGAGAAGATCTTTTCCTTTTTTTTTTTGTGTAGTGTTTGTTTTACCGGTTCATTATTGGCTGTGGTTAGGCTTCCGCAACTCAGGGTCAGGCGTGCTAACCTCCTCCTCGCTGCGACACCACGTTCGTTACTCGCTTCTGAGACTTACTCATCACTTAACACCTCTCACGATGGTTAAGTCCCTCTCACACAACACGCTCGTCCCACTCACAATCTGTTCGTCCCTCTCACAACACGCTCCTACCTCTCACAACACGTTCCTGCCTCTCACAACACATTACTGACTCAACACGCTTCTTCCTCTCACAGCACGTTCCTGTCTCTCACAACATGTTCCTGTCTCACAACACATTCCTGCCTCTCACAGCACGTTCCTGTCTCACAACACGTTCCTCTCTCACAACACGCTGCTGCCTCTCACAACACGCTACTGCCTCTCACACCACCACTGCCTCTCAACACTACTGCCTCTCAACACTACTGCCTCTCAACACTACTGCCTCTCGCAACACGCTGATCCTTCACATGTTCTTTCCACTCCCAACATACTCGTCCCACTTACTATATAATGTACAAAAGCTGTGTAATGTAAGCCTTGCAGATGACTTTCCCAGACCACACACTACAAGCTAATAACAGTACACAGATTATTATACCTCTCACAGTATGAGTCCTTGCCTCAAAGCTCGTAGATATTTGATAAGCGTCTTCTAAACGGTGCCTCATCAAAGAAGACACAAGGTGTCGTAGTCTCTAAGTTAGTCTTGCCACTGTACAAACAAGTAGTAGGGTGATTTCCGCCCCTAGCTAGTGTGTTCGTGCTATATCTCTCATTTTTAAGGTATAGGTGACGGTAGGTTGGGGGTGAGGACTATGAATCTTCAAGTGTATTGACTCGCTCTGAGCTTCCTTGTCTCTCCCTCACCACGGCTTTATTACGTTGCCACAATAAAATGTCACATTAGTTGCACTTGTGTCCTTTTACTGAACGGCTTTATTACTAGTGGTGATGGTGCTTTAGTGTAGCCTAGCGTTGTCTAACCTAGTGTGGTCTGAGCCAGCGTAGTCTAAACCTAGCGTAGTCTAAACCTAGCGTAGTCTAGCCTAGCGTAGTCTAGCCTAGCGTAGTCTAGCCTAATCTAGCGTAGCATTGTGTCGTCTAGTTCCAGCCTAGTGCAGTGTAACCTGGCCTAGTATGGACCAGCCTAACATGGCACGTCTGACAACCTAACAGTTATAGCACCTGGCCCAGCAGACAAGTGTTGGTTCTCGTGGTGGACTCTTGTCTTGCCTTCACGCTGATGTACGTATATTCCTCTCCCTCTCGAGTGTTTACGAACGACGTCAACAAATTCACTCCATTTTCAGTAGAAAAAAGTTTTGGGGGAAAGCGAATTGTGGCGGTGTAATTAAATTTACGACTCTCCTTGTTTTGTCTGGAATTTCATCGTTTTAATTCGTTAGGCATTTTTATGGTTTTGGTGAAGATGCTAACCAGAAATACTGCAGAAAGTGTAGTTGTATTATGCTGATAATAATATTAAAAATGATAGTATATTTACAGATAGTAATGATTGACTATTGTGATAATCATATGATGTTGATCCTTGTATGAATCTACCTGCAATTCTTGCAGGTCCTGCAGCTGTTGCAGGTCCAGCAATTTTTCGAGCACGTTCTTCCATAATTGAATACTGTGTGGAAAGCCCGTCACAGAAGGAGCTGTTCAGTTTTCGATGCACTTTGTCAATCGCATTTACGAAATACTGGACTGAACAAAGGAGCTTTAGAAAAGAACTTACGACGCCAATAATGTAGGAGCTTTATAAGCCATCTTACGCCACATCACGAAAGGAATAATGTTGTTTCTGCTAAATACTCCAGAGTTAAATCATGTCCGAGAGTCTCTCAAGATTCATCTTACTCTGTGTTGATAAAATTCGGCCACTCTTAAGTAGAAATCAGAGGGATTTTTCTCTGATATTTTCACGCGAGTTTTTTAGACATATTCGTGTGGAAGGGACAAATTTGTTGGTGTGTGTGATGGGGCGCCGCCACCGCCCTCCCTCATTCTAACTTCAGTTTGGCCAAAAATACATCTTTTTTTTTTCCGAAACAAAACATTTTGGGTTAACGAGTGTAGCCGATTTTTTTTGCACGTACAAACACGTTCCTGCGTGTTTATGTGCTGGGGAGGGGTTGAAGCCTAGCTTACGTGCTGGGGAGGGGTTGAAGCCTAGTTTATGTGCTGGTGAGGGGTTGAAGCCTAGCTGATGTACTGGGGGAGGGGTTCAAGCCTAGTTTACCTGCTGGGGAGGGGTTGAAGCCTAGCTGATGTACTGGTGGAGGGGTTCAAGCCTAGTTTACCTGCTGGGGAGGGAGTGAAGCCTAGCTTATGTGCTGGGGAGGGGTTGAAGCCTAGCTTATGTGCTAGGGAGGGGTTGAAGCCTAGTTTATGTGCTGGGGAGGAGTTGAAGCCTAGCTTATGTGCTGGGGAGGGGTTGAAGCCTAGTTTATGTGCTGGGAGGGATTGAAACCTAGTTTACGTGCTGGGGAGGGGGTGAAGCCTAGCTTATGTGCTAGGGAGGGGGTAAAGCCTAGCTTGGGATGCTGGGGGAGGAATTTTTTCTCTGATATTTTCATGCGAGTTTTTTAGACATTCGTGTGGAGGGACAAATTTGTTGGTGCGTGTGATGGAGGCGCCGCCACCGCCCTCCCTCATTCTAACTTCAGTTTGGCCAAAAATGCATTTTTTTTTTCGAAACAAAACATTTTGAGTTAACGAGTGTAGCCGATTTTTTTTGCACGCACAAACACGATCCTGCGTGCTTATGTGCTGGGGGAGGGGTTGAAGCCTAGTTTACGCGCTGGGGAGGGGGTTTGAAGCACTAGTTTAACGTGCTGGGGAGGGGTTTTTTGAAAGCCTTAGCTTATGTACTGGGGGAGAAGTTGAAGCCTAGCTTACGTGCTAAGGGGAGGGGGTGAAGACTAGCTTACGTGCTGGGGAGGGGTGAAGCCTAGCTTACGTGCTGGGGAGGGGGTGAAGCCTAGCTTACGTGCTAGGGGGAGAGGTGAAGCCTAGCTTACGTGCTAAGGGAGGGGTTGAAGCCTAGTTTACGTGCTGGGGAGAGGGTTGAAGCCTAGTTTACGTGCTGGGGAGGGGTTGAAGCCAAGTTTACGTGCTGAGGAGGGGTTGAAGCCTAGTTTACGTGCTGGGGAGGGAATGAAGCCTAGTTTACGTGCTGGGGAGGGGAAGCCTAGTTTACGTGCTGGGGAGGGGGTGAAGCCTAGCTTATGTACTGGGGAAGGGGTTCAAGCCTAGTTTACGTGCTGGGGAGGGGTTCAAGCCTAGTTTACGTGCTGGGGAGGGGGTGAAGCCTAGTTTACATGCTGGGGAGGGGGTGAAGCCTAGCTTATGTGCTGGGGAGGGGTTGAAGCCTAGCTTATGTGTTGGGGAGGGGTTGAATCCTAGTTTATGTGCTGGGGAGGGGTTGAAGCCTAGCTTATGTGCTGGGGGAGGGATTGAAGCCTAGTTTACCTGCTGGGAAGGGATTGAAGCCTAGTTTACGTGCTGGGAGGGATTGAAGCCTAGTTTACGTGCTGCGGAGGGGGTGAAGCCTAACTTATGTGCTGCGGAGGGGGTAAAGCCTAGCTTGGGATGCTGGGGGAGGAATTTTTTTCTCTGATATTTTCATGCGAGTTTTTTTTTAGAGTGGAGGGACAAATTTGTTGGTGTGTGTGATGGGGGCGCCGCCACCGCCCTCCCTCATTCTAACTTCAGTTTGGCCAAAAATACATCTTTTTTTTTTTTTTCAAAACAAAACATTTTGAGTTAACGAGTGTAGTCGATTTTTTTGCAAGTACAAACACGTCCCTACGTGCTTATGTGCTGGGGAGGGGTTGAAGCCTAGTTTACGTGCTGGGGAGGGGTGAAGCCTAGCTTACGTGCTGGGAGGGGTTGAAGCCTAGTTTATGTGCTGGGGAGGGGTTGAAGCCTAGTTTACGTGCTGTGGAGGGGTTGAAGCCTAATTTACGTGCTGGGGAGGGGTGAAGCCTAGCTTACGTGCTGGGAGAAGCCTAGCTTACGTGCTAGGGGAGGGGTGAAGCCTAGTTTACGTGTTAGGAGGGGGTGAAGCCTAGCTTACGTGCTAGGGGAGGGGGTGAAGCCTAGCTTACGTGCTAGGGGGAGGGGGTAAAGCCTAGCTTGGGATGCTGGGGGAGGAGGGATTATTATTAGTATTATAATCATTGGGAAGAGCTAAGCCTGTACGGGGGTCATACAGTGCCTGGGGAAAAATGGGTTTGATCCGAGGAGGGGAAGGGTGGCTCCAATTCCCTGGTTCTTGTAGACACAAGAGTGATTCTTGTTCAGTACCTTCAGTACACTGAATCTTATCTTCCATTTGTGGAGTGAGGACGAATTCCTCTTGAAAACCTGAACTCTTCTCCAGGCTGAGGGACTGATCAGCTCAGATACTTTTTCTCCAAGGTTGTGGACTGATTGCATTGTCTTTATTCCATTACTACTGCTTCATTTGTATTTGACTGAAGAAGCCTACTGTGTAGGCGAAACGTTTCATCAACAAAGATAACCAACTGTTGCACATGTCTTACTCTTCAACTTGTCAGTATTTTATACCATTTTCAACATTAACTTGAACATGTTGAACTGGGTTGTCTAGGCTTGTGGGACAGAAAGTGATCTATCTTCCTCTGGATACTCTCAGTCGTTGCCACCCTTCGCCATCCTGGGCACTGGTGAGTGAAGAAGAGGGCTTTTGAGCCACGTCCAATCTATGTCTTGGTTGGCAGTTTCTTGCACCTGGATAGGGGATTCCTGGCCGCGATGTCTACTGATGGCTGAATAGCTCTGTTCCGCGCCACTCCTCAGCACTTACGTTTATATAGCTTTTTGTTCTGTTATATTTGCTGCTTCCGTGACTTCTTGCAGTCTCGAAGGGACTTTTTGATGGAAGTGGCTGTGTCTGCCACTGTGGAGGCCTCCTAGTGGAAGTGGCTGTGTCTGCCACTGTGGAGGCCTCCTGGTGGAAGTGGCTGTCTGCCACAGTGGAGGCCTCCTGGTGGACGTGGCTACCAAGTTTTATACGCTGATGTGTTCCTAATGTTCACAAGAAATTTTGTTCTACATTTTGCGTTGTGACTTTGATGGGTCGGTGTTGTGTGCTGCAGTGTTGGTGAATTCGGTGTTTGCTGGAGTGTGGTGGTAATTGCTTTGTTGGCTGAGGTGTGGTGGTGATTGTGGTGTTTGCCGGGGAGTGGTGGTGTTTGCCAGGGTGTGGTGGCAATTACTTTGTTTGCCGAGGTGTGGTGGTGATTGTGGTGTTTGCTGGGGAGTGGTGGTGATTGAGGTGTTTGCTGAAGTGTGGTGGTAATTGCTTTGTTTGCTGAAGTGTGGTGGTAATTGCTTTGTTTGCTGAGGTGTGGTGGTGTTTGCCGGGATGTGGTGGTGATTAAGGTGTTTGCTGGGGTGTGGTTGTGATTAAGGTGTTTGCTGGGGTGTGGTGGTGATTGAGGTATTTGCTGGGGTGCGGTGGTGATTGAGGTGTTGCTGGAGTGTGGTGGTGATTGAGGTGTTTGCTGGAGTGTGGTGGTGATTGAGGTGTTTGCTGGAGTGTGGTGGTGATTGAGGTGTTTGCTGGAGTGTGGTGGTGATTGAGTTGTTTGCTGGAGTGTGGTGGTGATTGAGGTGTTTGCTGGAGTGTGGTGGTGATTGAGTTGTTTGCTGGAGTGTGGTGGTGATTGAGGTGTGTGCTGGAGTGTGGTGGTGATTGAGGTGTTTGCTGGAGTGTGGTGGTGATTGAGGTGCTTGCTGGAGTGTGGTTGTGATTGAGGTGTTTGCTGGGAGTGTGGTGGTGATTGAGGTGTGTGCTGGGAGTGTGGTGGTGATTGAGGTGTGTGCTGGGGGTGTGGTGGTGTTTGCGGTGTCACGGTGCACGCAGAGTACAATATAACATTAGTCGTGGATCTCACATAACCACATTCCAACACGCCATCAATATGCACGATACTTTATTGCTTGTTTGAATGGAGTGTATCATTAGAATATAAGGATGGCTTTACTACTTCGCACAGGAGGTTTGGTGGTTAAGGTGCGGGAGGGGGGGCGCTACCCCCAGGGCAAACTACCTTGAGCTGCAGACCCTCACGAGCCTCGAGATGATTAACACCACACCAGAATCAGTCCTCTGTACGAGTGTCTTAAGCTGTAGCAGTGAGAGCTTTCATACGCAATTTATTTTCAAACCACTCACATTATATTATTAATTTTAATATTTCTACAAGTACATGTACAAGGTATACAGTCCTAGCTGACATCAGTGGCATACTACTTTTGTCCCCGGGATGCGACCCACACCAGTCTACTAACACCCAGGTACATATTTTACCGTTAGGTAAATAATTGTACGTAAGTTTGGTGGTAGGAATACATAGTAAATGAAAGAGCTAACATCTGCTGTATACTTGATTCCCTTTTCTGTTAATTACTCTGTTGACTGCGCTAGTGCTGGTATCTTCATGGTCAGGTACGGCAGGTCTATGAGAGTACGTGTGCTCGTGATAGGCTGCGGTGGTAAGTTATGGTGTGGTGATAGGCTGACAGTTGCGGTTTCTTGGTGATTGTGGTGTGTTAGTGACAGGTGTTATGGGTGGCTGTGGTGGGGACTGTGGTGGTACGTTGCTGACTGTGGTGGGGACAGCGGCGGTTTGTTGGTAATTGAATTATTTGGTCAAGCGAGGGATGTTGGTTGCTGGGTGTGGGTGTAGGTGGGTGGGTGTAATGTGGGTGTAGGTGGGTGTGGTGTGGGTGTAGGCGGGTGGGTGTGTAGGTGTAGGTGGATGGGTGTGGTTTGGGTGTAGGTGGGTGTGGTGTGAGTGTAGGGTGGTATGGGCGTAGGGTGGTGGGTGTGGTGTGGGTGTAGGCGGGTGGGTGTGTAGGTGTAGGTGGATGGGTGTGGTTTGGGTGTAGGTGGGTGTGGTGTGAGTGTAGGGTGGTATGGGCGTAGGGTGGTGGGTGTGGTGTGGGTGTAGGCGGGTGGGTGTGTAGGTGTAGGTGGATGGGTGTGGTTTGGATGTAGGTGGGTGTGGTGTGAGTGTAGGGTGGTATGGGTGTAGGGTGGTGGGTGTGGTGTGGGTGTAGGGTGACGGGTCTAGGGTGGCGGGTGTGGTGTGGGTGTATTGGTGGCGGGAGTGGTGTGGGTGTAGGGTGGCTGGTGTGGGTGTAGGGTGGCGGGTGTGGTGTGGGTGTAGGGTGGTGGGTGTGGTGTGGTTGTAGGGTGGTGGGTGTGGTGTGGTTGTTAGGGTGGTGGGTTGGTGTGGGTGTATGGTGGTGGGTTGTAGTGTGGGTGTGGGTGTAGTGTGGGTGTAGGGTGGTGTGGTGTGGTGTGGGTGTAGGGTGGTGGGTGGTGGGTGTGGGTGTAGGTGGTGGTGTGTAGTGGGTGTGGTGTGGTGTGGTGTGGTGTGTGTAGGGTGGTGGGTGTGGTGTGGGTGTAGGGTGGTGGGTGTTTGTTGTGGGTGTAGGTGTGGTGTAGGTGTGTGTGGTGTGGGTGTAGGGTGGTGGGTGTTAGGGTGGTGTGGTGTGGTGTGGGTTGTTGGGGGTGGGTGTAGGGTGGTGGGTTGTAGGTGTAGGTGTGGGTGTGTGGTGGTGTGGGAGTGTGGGTGTAGGGTGGTGGGTGTGTGTGTGGGTGTAGGGTGGTGGGTTGTGTGTGGTGTGTGGGGGGTGGGTGTAGGGTGGTGGGTGTAGGGTGGTGGGTGTGGTGTGGGTGTAGGTGGGTGGTGGTGTGGTGTGGGTGTAGGTGGTGGGTGTGGTGTGGGTGTAGGGTGGTGGGTGTGGTGTGGGTGTAGGGTGGTGGGTGTAGTGTGGGTGTAGGGTGGTGGGTGTAGGGTGGTGGGTGTAGGGTGGTGGGTGTAGTGTGGGGTGTAGGGTGGTGGGTGTAGGTGGTGGGTGTAGTGTGGGTGTAGGGTGGTGGGTTGTAGTGTGGGTGTGGGGTGGGTGGGTGTGTGTGTGGTGTAGGGGGGTGGTGGGTGTAGGTGGGGTGGGTGGGTGTAGGGTGGGTGTAGGGTGGTGGGTGTAGTGTGGGTGTAGGGTGGTGGGTGTGTGTGGGTGTAGGGTGGTGGGTGTAGGTGGGGTGTAGGGTGGTGGGTGTAGGTGGTGGGTGTAGTGGTGGGTGTAGGGTGTGGGTGTAGGGTGGTGGGTGTAGTGTGGGTGTAGGGTGGTGGGTGTAGTGTGGGTGTAGGGTGGTGGGTTGTAGTGTGGGTGTAGGGTGGTGGGTGTAGTGTGGGTGTAGGGTGGTGGGTGTAGTGTGGTGTGTAGTGGTGGTGGGTGTAGTGGGTGTAGGGTGGTGGGTGTGGTACAGTGTTGAGAGAAGCCTCGTCAAGGTACACGACTTGTAATGAATTAACACTCTTATCCGTCCATTTTATTTTTCAGAGTCACTACAGAGTATTACCGCGGACGAGGATACTTGGCAGGCCCTTCTTCTCGGCTCTTACTCAGCATTAGCCGGAGGAGCTAAACCCGTAGGGGCCATGCATCGCCTGAGAAATGATTAGCAATCAGATTCAAAGACCGAGACGAGTTAAAATAAGTAAATTCAGATGTACGCCTTTTGGAAGCCTGATTCCTAATCCTTTTGTGTGTATCAATTTGTGCCGCCATCCACTGGGTGGATATTGGCTATACCAGGTGTGTGTTCCGGGGGGTCAGCGCCCCCGCGGTCCGGTGGTTGCACAATAAAGTAACTTGGTCGGTTTATTATTTTTTATGTTTCTTTTGCAAGTGTTAGTGTCGGTAGTTGTATTAAGTCGTTCCGTTTTTTTTTTTTTTTTGGGGGGGGGGGGGGGAGGTGAAGGAGGCAAAAGCGCTAGTTATTTTTTTTTGTAAGTCAGCTCTGTGATGTGTACACCTTCGTACTGCTGTAAGATACGAACATGAAGAATGAATGCATGATGAAGGTGTCTTGTGTCGGGTGGTGATGTCAGCCTCCCTGACCAAGGTGTGGGTGAGAACACTGAGTCACTGGATCCTGCAATGCTTGGTGTCTCTCTCTCCCAGCCCTCCCTCTGTTTACCCTTTCCTTCGTTGAAATCTTTGTCTCCTGTCTCCCTCCCGTTTCTTGTCTCCTCTCTTTTTACCTCATCTTCCTTTCCTTCCTTCACCTGTTTCTATTTCTCCTTCCCGTGTGTAGGTATGGAGGGAGAGAGGAAGATAAACAGTGAGGTTTGGGAAGGTAGCGGCAGGTGTAGTGACTGAGAGCACTGACCTTCCTCGTAACAACGCTAATAGAAAACGAACTGCGGTTCCAACTGTCGTGGGAGCAAGTACTTACCTGCGGAACACCAGTGCATAATTCGTATTTTCAGACGTTGCGTAAAGGCGTCTAGGTTAGGACGTGTTCCACTCTTGTTTCATGCTCATTTGTACTCGTAGTGGCCGCTTAGTGCGTATTTTTGCAACCTGCAACTATTAAATATTGTACAATCCGCAGTTCCTATATATTTTTCGTGGGATTTTTTTGGATTTATGTCGCGAGTTAGGGTATAATGGTGTGGCTGCGATGGTGGTGTGGTTGTGACAATGGTGGTATTAGTGAGGAAGTTGTGTGGGTAGCTGATGTCACCACTGCTACCCTCCACCACCACCACCCCTCCCTCAACTACTACCACCCCTTCCTTCCACAACTTCCCCTCTCCCTCTCTTCCACCGTTACCACTCACCAACAAGCCAAGTCACTCACCACAATTCATGGTAAGTCTGCCTACCTCCCTCCTGCTGCTGCTGTTACTACCTTACAAAAATATCAGATTAAAAAATAACACAGCAGTAGACCTACTGGATGACGTAAGACATACATCTCTGCTCATCACTAATTATTGTCATTCTCTTAGCCTATTCCTTAGACTTTACAAAATATTTCCTTTGATGATGCTACTTGACGCCTTATTCCACTTACAAATCTATTTGTTTAGCAGACGTTGCATCAGGGATATCCTGCACCGTCTGCCAAACTCCTCTCTAGGCTGAGGGACTAACCACCTCTAACTTTTCTGTACTCGACTGAAGAAGTCTACAGTGTAGGCGAAACGTTTCGGAATAAAGATATCTAACTTGCACATGTCTTACTTATCAAGCTTCTTGTGTTCATAAGTCGTAATTTCAGTGTGCAGGTTTGGTTCTAATTCCTCCAGTATCTTCCAGGTGTAGAGTATGATGCATCTCTCTCTCCTCCCAAGAACGTAGGCGAGATGCATCATAATTTACACCTGGAAGATACTAGAAAAATGGGAGGATGAGATGGAATGTTTTCGAGACTAGGATGATATGATGGGTGTGGGAGAGAGGATGAGATGGTATGTCTTCGAGACTAGGATAACAGGATGAGTGTGGGAGGGAGAATGAAACTTGTATAACAAAGCGGCCACAAACACCACAAACCAGCAGTTCCCTGGGCAATATTACAGTTAGACGCACCCCTTAACAACTGTACTGAACGTTCCGCCATCTAAGCTTGTCAGCATTCACATGATACAAGATTAATCTCATAAAAAAATTAGATATTAATTTAACAGGTAAAATTAGAGGTTATGCTAATGTGAGTCGTGAGAGGATAGAATCTTAGTACTCACGCTGCTTTGAGGACTCTTACTGTAGGAGTCCATTATTGTACATTCTAAACTGCAATGTATGTACATAAGAAAGAATAGCACTGCAGCAGGCTTACTGGCCCATGCTAGGCAAGTCCAAGTTAACTACTGGTCCATGCTAGGCAGGTCCAAGTTACCTACCAGTCCATGTTAGGCAGGTCCAAGTTAACTACTGGTCCATGCTAAGCAGGTCCAAGTTACCTACTGACCTAACCTTGACTTTAGCATTCTTCCGTAAACTCCTGTATTTGTGGTCACGGTGAGGCCCATGCTAACCTCCCGTACAAAGATCAATCAGAGGCCCCTGTTTTACCCCTGGAACCCTAAACTTGCCTACCACGCCCTCTGTAACCGTTCCTCCCACTTTAGCATTCAGGTCCCCTACCACAATTACTCTCTCACTTGGTTCAAAACTCCCTAAACACTCACTTAACATCTCTTAAAATCCCTATGGTGTATAGAAATATACCTATAATGAATCTTATTAGACCGGCATGGTCCAGAGGTTAATACACTGGCCTGCGCGCTTCAAGACTCCCTTGCCATGAGTTTGATCCCTACCTGTTGTATGATGGTGGTGTAGTGTGTGGAACAGCCAGGTGGTGATCCATGAAGCACTTGAAAGGTAGAAGCACTAATGTAGAGGTTACAGTGTGCAGGCTGCAGTGTGCAGGCTACAGTGTTGTAATGTGCAGGCTACATTGTGCAAGCTCCAGGGTTGTAGTGTGCAGGCTACATTGTTGCAGTGTGCAGACTAGTGTTGCAGTGTGCAGGCTCCAGTGTTGCAGTATGCAGGTTAGAGTGTTGCAGTGTGCAGGCGACAGTGTTGCAGTGTGCAGGCTACAGTGTTGCAGTGTGCAGGCTACAGTGTTGTAATGTGCAGGCTACATTGTGCAAGCTCCAGGGTTGTAGTATGCAGGCTACAGTGTTGCAGTGTGCAGGCTGCAGTGTTGCAGTGTGCAGGCCACAGTGTTGCAGTGTGCAGGCTACAGCGTTGCACTGTGCAGGCTACAGTGTTGCAGTGTGCAGGCTACAGCGTTGCAGTGTGCAGGCTACAGTGTTGCAGTGTGCAGGCTACAGCGTTGCAGTGTGCAGGCTACAGCGTTGCAGTGTGCAGGCTACAGCGTTGCAGTGTGCAGGCTACAGCGTTGCAGTGTGCAGGCTACAGTGTTGCAGTGTGCAGGCTACAGCGTTGCAGTGTGCAGGCTACAGCGTTGCAGTGTGCAGGCTACAGCGTTGCAGTGTGCAGGCTACAGCGTTGCAGTGTGCAGGCTACAGTGTTGCAGTGTGCAGGCTACAGCGTTGCAGTGTGCAGGCTACAGTGTTGCAGTGTGCAGGCTACAGCGTTGCAGTGTGCAGGCTACAGTGTTGCAGTGTGCAGGCTACAGCGTTGCAGTGTGCAGGCTACAGTGTTGCAGTGTGCAGGCTACAGCGTTGCAGGAAACGCTAGTCACACCTCCGGACATTTTAAATATTTAATAAGCACAAAACCCACAGCGATGCTATATACACTGAGGGGCGTGTCTCAGTGTATATACACTGAGGGGAGTGTCTCAGTGTATTACACTGAGGGGCGTGTCTCAGTGTATATACACTGAGGGAGTAGTGTCTCAGTGTATATACACTTGAGGGGTGTGTCTCAGTGTATATACACTGAGGGGAGTGTCTCAGTGTATATACACTGAGGGGAGTGTCTCAGTGTATATACACTGAGGGGAGTGTCTCAGTGTATATTACTGAGGGGAGTGTCTCAGTGTATATACAATGAGGGGAGTGTCTCAGTGTATATACACTGAGGGGAGTGTCTCAGTGTATTACACTGGGGGAGTGTCTCAGTGTATATACAATGAGGGGTGTGTCTCAGTGTATATACACTGAGGGGGAGTGTCTCAGTGTATATACAATGAGGGGAGTGTCTCAGTGTATATACACTGAGGGAGTGTCTCAGTGTATATACACTGAGGGGAGTGTCTCAGTGTATATACAATGAGGGGTGTGTCTCAGTGTATATACAATGAGGGGAGTGTCTCAGTGTATATACACTGAGGGGTGTGTCTCAGTGTATATACACTAGGGGAGTGTCTCAGTGTATATACACTGAGGGGAGGTCTCAGTGTATATACACTGAGGGGTGTGTCTCAGTGTATATACACTGAGGGGCGTTGTCTCAGTGTATATACACTGAGGGGAGTGTCTCAGTGTATATACACTGAGGGGAGTGTCTCAGTGTATATACACTGAGGGGAGTGTCTCAGTGTATATACACTGAGGGGAGTGTCTCAGTGTATATACACTGAGGGGTTGTGTCTCAGTGTATATACACTGAGGGGAGATGTCTCAGTGTATATACACTGAGGGGCGTGTCTCAGTGTATATACACTGAGGGGAGTGTCTCAGTGTATATACATTGAGGGGCGTGTCTCAGTGTATATACACTGAGGGGAGTGTCTCAGTGTATATACACTGAGGGGAGTGTCTCAGTGTATATACACTGAGGGGAGTGTCTCAGTGTATATACACTGAGGGGGTGTTCTCAGTGTATATACACTGAGGGGCGTGTCTCAGTGTATATACACTGAGGGGAGTGTCTCAGTGTATATACACTGAGGGGAGTGTCTCAGTGTATATACACTGAGGGGAGTGTCTCAGTGTATATACACTGAGGGGAGTGTCTCAGTGTATATACACTGAGGGGAGTGTCTCAGTGTATATACAATGAGGGGAGTGTCTCAGTGTATATACACTGAGGGGAGTGTCTCAGTGTATATACACTGAGGGGAGTGTCTCAGTGTATATACAATGAGGGGAGTGTCTCAGTGTATATACACTGAGGGGAGTGTCTCAGTGTATATACAATGAGGGGAGTGTCTCAGTGTATATACACTGAGGGGAGTGTCTCAGTGTATATACACTGAGGGGTGTGTCTCAGTCTGTATACACTGAGGGGTGTGTCTCAGTGTATATACACTGAGGGCTGTGTCTCAGTCTATATACACTGAGGGCTGTATTTCAGTCTATATACACTGAGGGCTGTGTCTCAGAGTATATACACTGAGGGCTGTGTATCAGAGTATATACACTGAGGGCTGTCTCAGAGTATATACAATGAGGGCTGTCTCAGAGTATATACACTGAGGGCTGTGTCTCAGAGTATATACACAGAGGGCTGTGTCTCAGAGTATATACACTGAGGGCTGTCTCAGAGTATATACACTGAGGACTGTGTCTCAGAGTATATACACTGAGGGCTGTCTCAGAGTATATACACTGAGGGGTGTGTCTCAGTGTATATACACTGAGGGGTGTGTCTCAGTGTATATACACTGAGGGGTGTGTCTCAGTGTATATACACTGAGGGGTGTGTCTCAGTCTGTATACACTGAGGGGTGTCTCGGTGTATATACACTGAGGGTTGTGTCTCAGTCTATATACACTGAGGGCTGTGTCTCAGAGTATATACACTGAGGGCTGTCTCAGAGTATATACACTGAGGGCTGTGTCTCAGAGTATATACACTGAGGGCTGTGTCTCAGAGTATATACACTGAGGGCTGTGTCTCAGAGTATATACACTGAGGGCTGTGTCTCAGAGTATATACACTGAGGGCTGTGTCTCAGAGTATATACACTGAGGGCTGTCTCAGAGTATATACACTGAGGGCTGTGTCTCAGAGTATATACACTGAGGGCTGTGTCTCAGAGTATATACACTGAGGGCTGTGTCTCAGAGTATATACACTGAGGGCTGTGTCTCAGAGTATATACACTGAGGGCTGTCTCAGAGTATATACACTGAGGGCTGTGTCTCAGAGTATATACACTGAGGGCTGTGTCTCAGAGTATATACACTGAGGGCTGTGTCTCAGAGTATATACACTGAGGGCTGTGTCTCAGAGTATATACACTGAGGGCTGTGTCTCAGAGTATATACACTGAGGGCTGTGTCTCAGAGTATATACACTGAGGGCTGTGTCTCAGAGTATATACACTGAGGGCTGTGTCTCAGAGTATATACACTGAGGGCTGTCTCAGAGTATATACACTGAGGGCTGTGTCTCAGAGTATATACACTGAGGGCTGTGTCTCAGAGTATATACACTGAGGGCTGTGTCTCAGAGTATATACACTGAGGGCTGTGTCTCAGAGTATATACACAATACAGTACCCATGACTGGTGGTGTAGAGGTGAGATTATACAGGGTATCACTTACCAAGGTTTGTATTAGTGTATATGATTCTCTTCTCGTTTTGCGTGTCCCTGAAGCAGGGGAAAAAAGGGGCCAGACATCCTGCTAGAGTGCAGAACGTTTAACAGCCTTCAATTTTCATACCGGTGAGACAGAAGGGTGGCACCTCCCTGCTGTCTAGCAATCTGCTGTTTCCTACCGTGACAATAGCGCCGTTTCCCCTACTTTCACGGCCAGGATCTTAATTCATGGTATAACTCAACAAATCTCTGAGCTGTGCTCACGCCTCTACAACAACAATTGTCATGAAAGATTTGTTAAGTTATACCTTGAATTAAGGAAACATCCTGGACTTCACCTGACCAGACAAAGTAAATGTGATAGTAATTATGGACAAGGTAGATTATAGTGGAAAAATGAACATGATGTTAGAAGACTGGAGAAGTTAGGTGACCTTAAGCTGGCACAGCTGCCGTAGCTAGGAAAGTGAAACCTTACAGGAGGAGTTACGTACCTCCGTCCTTGACTGGACACCTATGGAAAAAAATCAACATAAATGCAGTATAATGCGACCCTTTATTGACAACGTTTCGCCCACACAGTGGACTTTATCAAGTCACAGACAGATCTACCTGGGTAATGGGTACATGAGTATAGTGTGGAGTCAGGTGGAGAATGTTGGGTAAGTTGGATTAGAGATGGACCCAAAGCCTACCCTTGACCCTGACCTTGAGCATATAAGGCGCAGGCTGTTTTTCCAGGGATTTTTTATGGTAAAAAAGCGCGCCTTATATGCCGGAAAATACGGTATTTACCCACATAAGAACATAAACATAAAGAGGAACACTGCAGCAGGCCTACTGTCCCATACTTGGCAGGTCCTTCTCAAACCCACTAACAATATTCGCCCAACCCATTATCAGTGTTACCTAAGGAATATAAGTGTTACTAACCTTATTGACTCAGGTGTGAGTCCCACTACCTATCCACCTATTTCTGTCCTTTCCTCTTTACCTACCTATCTGCGACCCTCTCCTACCTACCTACAACCTTCTGTAACGCCACTTGATCACCTTGAGAATTCAAGACGTTGAAGTACGCACACAGGGGCGGAGGAGCACGCCAGAAGACCTACAGGAACTTGACTTAAGAAATCGTAATGACACGATTGCAAATAAACCATACCCCCGGCCGGGATTGAACCCCCCGGGGCATAGGAAATCTATGACCGGGGTTCAAAACCCCCCCGGGGTAGGTTTTCCCCACGGAAAAATTTCCCCCCCCACATCCACCCTGTACATGACTGGTTATAATACCGACAAGTGAAAATTAGACAAGTGCAACCTGGGTATCTTTATTGTGCGTTTCGCCATCCCGTGGCTTTCAATACAAATTCAAAGAATCATTTTGGGAAAACGTAGAAAAAAATACAAAAGTGAGGTAATGAGCCCTCGGCCAAGGCTGAGGGGGCTATTACGTTACAAAAAAATACTAGAGTCGCCCCAAAGTGTTAATTTCCCTCCCCACCCCCCTCGTGTACTGTACTTGTCTAACTTACTTTTTACAAGTAACTTTAAGTGTTGACATCAATGACATTGTACGACCTTCAACAACCTTCCTATAACACTCTAAAACATCAATGATAACGTAACTGGGGGGAGCGAAGGGGGGAGCAGTAAAATCAAAGGTGAGTAAGGGAGAGCCGTAATCAAAAGCGTGAGTAAGGGGGAGAGCACGTAAATCAAAAAAGCGTAGTGGGAGAGCACGTAAGTCAAAGAGCGTGAGTAAGGGAGGAGCACGTAAATCAAAGACGTGAGTAAGGGAGGCACGTAAGTCAAAAGCGTGGTAAGGGGGGAGCACGTAAGTCAAAGAGCGTGAGTAAGGGAGAGCACGTAAGTCAAAGAGCGTGAGTAAGGGAGAGCACGTAAGTCAAAGAGCGTGAGTAAGGGAGAGCACGTAAGTCAAAGAGCGTGAGAAAGGGAGAGCACGTAAGTCAAAGAGCGTGAGTAAGGGAGAGCACGTAAGTCAAAGAGCGTGAGTAAGGGAGAGAGCACGTAAGTCAAAGAGCGTGAGTAAGGGAGAGCAGTAAGGGTCAAAGAGCGTGAGTAAGGGAGAGCACGTAAGTCAAAGAGCGTGAGTAAGGGGAGAGCAGTAAGTCAAAGAGCGTAAGTAAGGGAGAGAAACGTAAGTCAAGAGCGTGAGTAAGGGAGAGCACGTAAGTCAAAAGAGGGGGAGTAAGGGAGAGCACGTAAGTCAAAGAGCGTGATAAGGGAGCACGTAAAGTCAAAGAGCGTGAGTAAGGGAGAGAGCACGTAAGTCAAAGAGCGTGAGTAAGGGAGAGCACGTAAGTCAAAGAGCGTGAGTAAGGGAGAGCACGTAAGTCAAAGAGCGTGAGTAAGAGAGAGCACGTAAGTCAAAGAGCGTAAGTAAGGGAGAGCACGTAAGTCAAAGAGCGTGAGTAAGGGAGAGCACGTAAGTCAAAGAGCGTGAGTAAGGGAGAGCACGTAAGTCAAAGAGCGTGGGGTAAGGGAGAGCACGTAAGTCAAAGAGCGTGAGTAAGGGAGACCCACGAAAGTCAAAGAGCGTGAGTAAGGGAGAGCACGTAAGTCAAAGAGCGTGAGTAAGGGAGAGCACGTAAGTCAAAGAGCGTGAGTAAGGGAGAGCACGTAAGTCAAAGAGCGTGAGTAAGGGAGAGAGTCAGGGAGTGTCATTAAGGGTGAACGTTGAAATTACAGGTTAATGGTCGTGGGGAAATAAGTGTTAATTACTGGGTCAAGGGAGAGAGTGTATAGAGGGAGGACAACTCCACTTGCAGGAGGGAGGGACGGGAGATGGATGAATGGAGGGTGGAAGAGAGGAAGGGAATAGACGATAGATAATAGAAGGAAGCACTGTGCAGGCTGCTGGAGGTGACTACGATCCCTTCAACCTCCAGGGCGGTGGAGGGAGATACAGAGGGACTCCACACGCTCCGCCTGGGCATAATTAGAGTTACCCAGGCATATGATTGATAACGGAATTATAGTTTTTCAGTTGATATCCAGCCAGTCAAGATATATGCTCTTCACCGAGGATGATCGCCGTCACATGATAAAAATTATTGAGGATGATAAGCATCACGTAGTGATGATAATTATTCTGGTCAGGTTGTGGAACGTGGGAATGTAGGTACTAGTGTGGATGATACCAGTACAAGTGTGGATGATACCAGTACAAGTGTGGATGATACCAGTACTAGTGTGGATGATAACCCGTACTAGTGTGGATGATACCAGTTATAGTGTGGATGATACCGTACTAGTGTGGATGATACCAGTACAAGTGTGGATGATACCAGTACAAGTGTGGATGATACCAGTACAAGTGTGGATGATACCAGTACTAGTGTGGATGATACCAGTACTAGTGTGGATGATACCAGTACTAGTGTGGATGATACCAGTACTAGTGTGGATGATACCAGTACTAGTGTGGATGATACTAAATACTAGTGTGGATGATCCAGTACTTTGTGTGGATGATACTAGTACTAGTGTGGATGATACCAGTACTAGTGTGGATGATACTAGTACTAGTGTGGATGATACCAGTACTAGTGTGGATGATACTAGTACTAGTGTGGATGATACCAGTACTAGTGTGGATGATACCAGTACTAGTGTGGATGATACCAGTACTAGTGTGGATGATACCAGTACAAGTGTGGATGATACCAGTACTAGTGTGGATGATACCAGTACAAGTGTGGATGTTTCCCTACTAGTGTGGATGATACCAGTACTAGTGTGGATGATACCAGTATAGTGGGATGATACTAGTACTAGTGTGGATGATAAACCCGTACTAGTGTGGATGATACTAGTACTAGTGTGGATGATACCAGTACTAGTGTGGATGATACTAGTACTATGTGGGGTGATACCAGTACTAGTGTGGATGATACTAGTACTAGTGTGGTGATACCAGTACTAGTGTGGATGATACCAGTACTAGTGTGGATGATACCATTATAGTGTGGATGATACCAGTACTAGTGTGGATGATACCAGTACAAGTGTGGATGATACCAGTACTAGTGTGGATGATACCAGTACAAGTGTGGATGATACCAGTACTAGTGTGGATGAACCAGTCAAGTGTGGATGATACCAGTACTAGTGTGGATGATACCAGTACAAGTGTGGATGATACCAGTACTAGTGTGGATGATACCAGTACTAGTGTGGATGATACCAGTACAAGTGTGGATGATACCAGTACTAGTGTGGATGATACCAGTACTAGTGTGGATGATACCAGTACAAGTGTGGATGATACCAGTACTAGTGTGGATATACCAGTACAAGTGTGGATGATACCAGTATAGTGTGGATGATACCAGTACAAGTGTGGATGATACCGTACTTAAAATGTGGATGATACCAGTACAAGTGTGGATGATACCAGTTTCTAGTGTGGATGATACCAGTACAAGTGTGGGGTGATACCAGTACTAGTGTGGATGATACCAGTACTAGTGTGGATGATACCAGTACAAGTGTGGATGATACCAGTACAAGTGTGGATGATACCAGTACTAGTGTGGGATGATACCAGTATAGTGTGGATGATACCAGTACAAGTGTGGATTTATACCAGTACTAGTGTGGATGATACCAGTACTAGTGTGGATGATACCAGTATTAGTGTGGATGATACCAGTACAAGTGTGGATGATACCAGTACTAGTGTGGATGATACCAGTACAAGTGTGAACGATACCAGTACAAGTGTGGATGATACCAGTACAAGTGTGGATGAGACCAGTACTAGTGTGGATGATACCAGTACAAGTGTGGATGATACCAGTACTAGTGTGGATGATACCAGTACAAGTGTGGATGATACCAGTACAAGTGTGGATGATACCAGTAGAAGTCAGTACCAGTAGCTGGTCATTCTTCGTGACTACCAGGGTTGTTGACTTGCAGCATGAGTGGACGAAGTTGATCTGTGAGGGAGGAGGAAGGGTGGGAGAGAGACAGGGGAGACAGAGGAAGGGTGGGAAAGAGAGGGGAAAGAAAGAGAGGAAGGGATAATGAGTCTACAAAACTACTATTGCTATATCCCCCCAAAAAAGCGCTACATCCGAATGGGTCACACGCCTGAAATATTAGGAGTGCAGGGGGAGACGGAAGTAGAGATAGCAAGATAAATGTTGTGTGAGAAGAGACAGATAAGAGACGATTTCTCTTGAGATGTCATTCTCTCAGAGAAGACATGATAGCAACTGTCTGAGACATTGTCCTCTCAGGGAAGACATGACAGAGAGTCCTACAGACATAATCCTCTCAGGAAAGAGATGAGAGGGAGACCTGCAGACATTGTCCTCTTAGAGAAGAGATAAGCGAGTAATCGAGACATTCTCAGGGAGAGAGATAATGACCAGTGCACGAGACATTCTCTCAAGTAATGTTGAATGACAGTCACAGATTTGACCAGGGAAATCGAGCAGTGATGAGTTGACAGAAGCGTCATCATGATGAGTTAGGAACCACCACTGCTTGTAGGTAGGTGACACTGTCGTAGGTGCTGTGTAGGTGGGTGACACTGTCGTAGGTGCTGTGTAGGTGGGTGACACTGTCGTAGGTGCTGTGTAGGTGGGTGACACTGTCGTAGGTGCTGTGTAGTTGGGTGACACTGTCGTAGGTGCTGTGTAGTTGGGTGACACTGTCGTAGGTGCTGTGTAGGTGGGTGACACTGTCGTAGGTGCTCTGTAGGTGGGTGACACTGTCGTAGGTGCTGTGTAGGTGGGTGACACTGTCGTAGATGCTGTGTAGGTGGGGACACTGTCGTAGGTGCTGTGTAGGTGGGTGACACTGTCGTAGATGCTGTATAGGTGGGGGACAATGTCGTAGGTGCTGTGTAGGTGGGTGACACTGTCGTAGATGCTGTGTAGGTGGGGGACACTGTCGTAGGTGCTGTGTAGGTGGGTGACACTGTCGTAGATGCTGTGTAGGTGGGTGACACTGTCGAAGGTGTTGTACAGGTAGGTGACACTGTCGTAGGTGTGGAAGGAAGAGAAGAAGGTAACAAGGAACACAGGAAGGATAAACATCAAGCAGAGCGAGAGAGAGAGAGAGAGAGAGAGAGAGAGAGAGAGAGAGAGAGAGAGATAACACAACACTATCACAGTAGACAGGTGTTATCACAATATGCAAAACAACCACTGTGAAAAAATAGGGAACATCTAAGCACTTTCGTGATTTCTTACATTATCAAGGTCGAGAAAGTTGTATGAAGCTGGTCTATGGTTGAGAAAGCTGTATCAAGCTGGTTTATGGTTTGGAGAAAGTTGTATCAAGCTGGTCTATGGTTGAGAAAGTTGTATCAAGTGGTTCTTTTGGTTGAGAAGTTGTATCAAGTGGTCTATGGTTGAGAAAGTTGTATCAAGCTGGTCTATGGTTGAGAAAGTTGTATCAAGCTGGTCTATGGTTGAGAAAGATGTATCAAGCTGGTCTATGGTTGAGAAAGTTGTATCAAGCTGGTCTATGGTTGAGAAAGTTGTATCAAGCTGGTCTATGGCTGAGAAAGCTGTATCAAGCTGGTCTATGGCTGAGAAAGCTGTATCAAGCTGGTTTATGGCTGAGAAAGTTGTATCAAGCTGGTTTATGGTTGAGAAAGCTATATCAAGCTGGTCTATGGTTGAGAAAGTTGTATCAAGCTGGTCTATGGTTGAGAAAGTTGTATCAAGCTGGTTTATGGCTGAGAAAGCTGTATCAAGCTGGTCTATGGTTGAGAAAGCTGTATCAAGCTGGTCTATGGCTGAGAAAGTTGTATCAAGCTGGTTTATGGCTGAGAAAGCTGTATCAAGCTGGTCTATGGCTGAGAAAGCTGCATAAAGCTGGTCTATGGTTGAGAAAGTTGTATCAAGCTGGTCTATGGTTGAGAAAGTTGTATCAAGCTGGTCTATGGTTGAGAAAGTTGTATCAAGCTGGTCTATGGTTGAGAAAGTTGTATCAAGCTGGTCTATGGTTGAGAAGTTGTATCAAGCTGGTCTATGGTTGAGAAAGTTGTATCAAGTTGGTCTATGGTTGAGAAAGTTGTATCAAGCTGGTCTATGGTTGAGAAAGTTGTATCAAGTTGGTCTATGGTTGAGAAAGTTGTATCAAGCTGGTCTATGGTTGAGAAAGCTGTATCAAGCTGGTCTATGGTTGAGAATGTTGTATCAAGCTGGTCTATGGTTGAGAAGTTGTATCAAGCTGGTCTATGGTTGAGAAAGTTGTATCAAGCTGATCTATGGTTGAGGAAGTTGTATCAAGTGGTCTATGGTTGAGAAAGTTGTATCAAGCTGGTCTATGGTTGAGAAGAGTTGTATCAAGCTGGTCTATGGTTGAGAAGTTGTATCAAGCTGGTCTATGGTTGAGAAGTTGTATCAAGCTGGTCTATGGTTGAGAAAGTTGTATCAAGCTGGTCTATGGTTGAGAAAGTTGTATCAAGCTGGTCTATGGTTGAGAAAGTTGTATCAAGCTGGTCTATGGCTGAGAAAGCTGTATCAAGCTGGTTTATGGCTGAGAAAGTTGTATCAAGTTGGTTTATGGCTGAGAAAGCTGTATCAAGCTGGTTATGGTGTTTAAAGTTGTTTTATGAGAAAGTTGTATCAAGCTGGTCTATGGTTGAGAAAGTTGTATCAAGCTGGTCTATGGTTGAGAAAGTTGTATTAAGCTGGTCTATGGTGAGAAAAGCTGTATCAAGCTGGTCTATGGTTGAGAAAGTTGTATCAAGCTGGTCTATGGCTGAGAAAGCTGTATCAAGCTGGTCTATGGCTGAGAAAGCTGCATAAAGCTGGTCTATGGTTGAGAAAGTTGTATCAAGCTGGTCTATGGTTGAGAAAGTTGTATCAAGCTGGTCTATGGTTGAGAAAGTTGTATCAAGCTGGTCTATGGTTGAGAAAGTTGTATCAAGCTGGTCTATGGTTGAGAAAGTTGTATCAAGCTGGTCTATGGTTGAGAAAGTTGTATCAAGTTGGTCTATGGTTGAGAAAGTTGTTCCTGGTGTCTACTCTATTTCTTGCCTCCTGTCCTCTTCAATACTTCGGAGAAACTGGTCGATCTCTTTCTGACAGACTTAGGGAGCACAAAAATAGTGTTAGGCTTGCCGACACTAACAATGCTCTTTTCTGTCACGTCAGAGATCATAGCCATCCTATTGACTGGTCTTCTGCTAAAACTGTCTTCCCTACTTCCAACTCGAACAGTCGCCGTCTAGTTGAATCCTCTCTAATACACAACTTTCCTTGTATGAACCTAGCCCTGGCTTCGTCTCTGTAGATGCCTTCCTCTCCCACTACATTGTAAAATGCTCCAAACTTCAGAACACCCGTGACTTAACCTGAATCCTCACTTTTTCTTTTTCTTCTTCCTCTTCCCCTTTCCTCTCTCCTTTTCTCCTCTGGGTTGTCTTTCTCTCTCCTGTCTCGTGTTTCTGTTCCTTCTTCATTTATTTTATTTCACCACTTCCCCTTTCACGCACCTCGGTGCGCTTGCTCTCCCTCTGTGGGTTTCTAGCTCTCTTGCAGTGCTCCCCTTCCTTTGTATTTGACTGGCTCGTCTTCCTTATTTCCCACTTCTACCACCACCACTACTACTACCTCTTCTTCTTCTACTACAACTACTGTTGAAATTAAGACACATGTGCGGCGTCTGGCTGTCTTTGTTGTGGACGTTTCGCCATCCAGTGGCTGGCTGGATGGCGAAACGTCTACGATGGGGATGCCCGGGTGTTGTGCATGTGTCTTAATTTCATCCTGTCGGTTTATATACAATTCTTGTACTACTACTTCTACTACTACTACTACTACTACTACTACCACCTCTTCCTGCCTATATATAGCCGTCCTGCTCCACCTCTGTTAGTGTGACTTTGTCAATGGTTCAAGTTGGACCGAAACGTCGTCGTAAGCTTCTCTCTTTTATGTGCGGGTTATTTGTGTGTCGTTCGAGTCACGGTATTGTGCCTTTTGTTATTTATTTTTAAGTGTTGCTGTGTTGAGTGATCTAAGTGTTGCTGTTCCGAGTGTTCTAAGTGTTGCTGTGTTGAGTGATCTAAGTGTTGCTGTGTTGAGTGATCTAAGTGTTGCTGTGTTGAGTGATCTAAGTGTTGCTGTGTTGAGTGTTGTTGTAGTGTTGCTGTTTCGTGTTTTTTGTAAGTGTTGCTGTTGATGTTGTATTACTTGTGTAAGTATTACTGGGGTGGTTGAGGACAGATGTTGCTTGTCATCTGAAGAAGTCACTTGACACTTGCACTTAAGAGAGCAGTCTTATGACGACGTTTCGGTCCGCCTTGGACTATTGTCAAGTCAAAACTGGGGCCAGAAAAGAGAGAAGGTCTAAAGACAGTGCAGTAGAGAGCTGGGGAAGAAAGTAGTAGTGGTAGTAGTAGTAGTGGTAGTAGTAGTACTGGTAGTTGTAGTACTGGTAGTAGTAATAGTGGTAGTAGTAGTACTGGTAGTAGTAGTACTGGTAGTAGTAGTACTGGTAGTAGTAGTAGTGGTAGTAGTAGTAGTGGTAGGTAGTAGTAGTGGTAGTAGTAGTAGTGGTAGTAGTAGTAGTGGCAGTAGTAGTAGTGGTAGTAGTAGTAGTGGTAGTAGTAGTAGTGGTAGTGGTAGTAGTAGTAGTGGTAGTAGTAGTGGTAGTAGTAGTAGTGGTAGTAGTAGTAGTGGTAGTAGTAGTAGTGGTAGTAGTGTAGTAGTGTAGTGGCAGTAGTAGTAGTGGCAGTTAGTAGTGTATGTAGTAGTAGTAGTAGTAGTAGTGGTGTAGTAGTAGTAGCAGTAGTAGTAGTGGTAGTAGTAGTGGTGGCAGGTAGTTGGTAGTAGTAGTAGTAGTGGGCAGTATTTGTAGTAGTGTAGTAGTAGTAGTGTAGTATTTAGTAGTGGCAGTAAGTGGTAGTAGTAGTAGCAGTAGTAGTAGTGGGTAGTATTTAGTAGTGGTGTAGTGGTGGGTAGTAGTAGTAGTGGCAGTAGTGGTAGTAGTTTAGTATTTGTAGTATTAGTAGTAGTAGTGGTAGTGTAGTGGGTGTAGTGTAGGGAAAAAAATACTTCAATGTTAAAAGTTTTTTTGGAAGAATGGCATTTGTTTGGTGAGAGTAGGGGAATGTTTGTTGGTGTGTGAGTGGTATGGTGAGTGGTGAGTAGTATGATGGTAGTAGTGGTGTAGTAGTTAGTGGTAGTAGTAGTAGTGGTAGTAGTGTAGTGGAGTAGTAGTAGTGGTAGTAGGTAGTGGTAGTAGTGTAGTGGTTGATAGTAGTTGTGGTAGTAGTAGTAGTGGTGTAGTAGTAGTGGTAGTAGTAGTTAGTGAGTAGTGTAGTGGTAGTAGTAGAGTTAGTGTAGTAGTGTAGTAGTAGTGGAGTAGTGAGTAGTGGTTAGTGATGTAGTAGTGGTAGTAGAAGTAGTAGTGGTAGTGTAGTAGTGGTGTAGTAGTAGTTAGTGGTGGATGGTAGAGTAGTAGTGGAGTAGTAGTAGGGTGTGTGTAGTGGTTAGTAGTAGTAGTGGTAGTAGTAAGTAGTGGTGTAGTAGTGTAGTGGTAGTAGTAGTAGTAAAAATGGGAGTTGTGAGAGTTGGGTGGTAGTATGGTAGTGTTGTGAGAGTGTAGTGGTGTATGGTTGAGTGGTAGAGTGTAGTGGTAGTTGTGAGTGGTAGGTGGTGAGAGTGAGTGATATGGTGAGTGGTAGAGTGAGTGGTGTTAGTGTGAGTGGTGTAGAGTTGAGTGGTAGATGGTGAGTGGTGAGTAGTTAGTGGTGATAGGTAGTGGTGAGTGGTTAGTGGTGGTGGTGAGTGGTGAGAGTGAGTAGTGTAGTGATGGGTGGAGTGGTGAGAGTGAGTAGTGTAGTGGTGAGTGGGTGAAAGTGTAGTGGTGTGGTGAGTGGTGAGTAGAGTAAGTGGTGATGGTGGTGTGGGGAGAAATATAGTGGTGATGAGAGTGGTGAGAGTGAGTGGTGTTGGTGAGTGGTGAGAGTTAGTGGTGATGGTGAGTGGTGAGAGGGTAGTGGTGAGGTGAGTGGTGAGAGTGAGTAGGTGATGGTGAGTGGTGAGGTATGAGTGGTTGATGGTGAGTGGTGGAGTGAGTGGTGATGGGTGAAGTGGTTGAGAGTGAGGTGGTGATGGTGAGTGGTGAGAGTGAGTGGTGATGGTGAGTGGTGAGAGTGAGTGGTGATGGTGAGTGGTGATGGTGAGTGGTGAGAGTGAGTGGTGATGGTGAGTGGTGAGAGTGAGTGGTGATGGTGAGTGGTGAGAGTCAACGCAGCTCTATGGTCGGTGATCCTGAGGTGAAAGTGACAAGAAAAAGTGAACAAGCGAGTGAAGAGGGAATTATGGGGTGAGTGGGAGAATGTCACGATGTGTGGAGGACACGCAGCTGAGTGGTGGAGTGGGAGGGGAGGATGAGTGGTGGAGTGGGAGGGGAGAATGGAGAGGGATGGTAGGTGAGTAATGAAGAAACGGTGAAAGCAGAGTACATACGCCGTTTCAAGAACAGATACGATATAGCCCATGAAACCAGGGATTGTGTGTGACTGTGATAAGAGGCGGGGCCAGGAGCTGAGACTAACCCAGCAGCCACAAACGGATGAATATATACTACCCTGCACCAGCAAGCAGCAGACTACCACTCTGCTACTGATGTCTTGGATGCCACAGTACTCTCTGTCTTGGCCACTAGATGTCACTGTTTACATAAACTTACACCGACGTTCTGCTTCGTAAATCTCTTTTTATTTCCTTGTATTTCTTGTTGTAGTTATTTTCCCTCATTTTTCTTCCTTCAGTGTGTCAGATGATTATTTTTTAATGAAAATGTTCGTGGTTCGATCCCCGGCACGGGTAGAAATGTTAGACATGTTTTCTTACACCTGCTGTCCGTCTTCACCTAGTGATTAGGTGCCTGGGTGTTGGTCACCTTAGACCTGCTCTCACTGTCCACCTATGCAGTGAGTAGGTAGCTGGGTGCTAGTCGACTGGTGTGGGTGGCAGCGTTAAGATAGAGCTGAGAAATAAGCTGAGGTAGGATAGGATAGGATGTGTAGACAATACTGCATTGGACTGAAGAACATTATTTGGTGGTGGTGGTGACTTCTAGTTCATCTGCTCCCGGAGCCCGGCCATGAACCAGGCTCGTCTGGTGCTAGCCTGGTCAACCAATTGCTGCTGGTGGCCCGCTGACCCGCATATTCATCACAACTTGGTTGATGTGGAATCTTGTGAAGATACTTGTCCGGTTTCCTCTTGAAGACTTCTATACTTGTCCCAGCAGTGTTTCTGATATCTTCTGGTACGATGTTGAATAGTCTGGGGCCACGGATGTTGATACAGTGTTCCCTTATTGTACTCACTACACCCTGCTTTTCACTGGGTTTGTCTCGCGCTTCCATATATCTTTCAAAGTAGGAAGCTCTCTGCTTCTCTTACCATGCTCCATCTGTCAGGAAAAGTATTCTTGTATGTTAAAAATGCTATAAAGTACCGACAAGTTGAAGATTAAGACACTTGGTAATGAAACGTTTCGCCTACACAGTAGACTTCTTCAGTTGAGCTTCGTGGAGCTGAACTCTTCTCCAGGCTGAGGGACTGACTGCCTTAAATGCTTTTTCTCCGAGGTTGATGGGCTGATTACATCTTGACTTCACTACTACTACTGCCTCTGTATCTGACTGAAGAAGTCTACTGTGTAGGCGAAACGTTTCATCAATAAAGATACCCAACTGCTGCACATGTGTCCTAATCTTCAAAAGTGTTCTTATTCTTCCTTGATGTAAGGTAATTTTTTACTTCCCTCTGCCAGTTACTTGCATCCACACACATCCAAGTTTACCTGGATGAGCTGCAGGCTAGTCCCGGGTGCCTCCCATGACACGTGTAGTGGTATGTGGGTCATTGTACGCACGTTGTGTGTCGTACACCGCACGTCTGACCACACCACACATTGGTATGGGTGTGAAGGCCTGGCTCCCAGTGGTGGTGGTGGACAGGTGAAGCTGGGAGGGGGTTATCTGGGAGGGGCGTCACCTGGGAAGGGGGGCAGGTCACCTGGTTTAACTGGCAGTGGTGGGTCAGGGTCTCGTGTTTGGGAGTCAAGAAGAGTTGTTTGTTCCTTGTTTGGTGTAGACCAGGTAATGTACACCTGTTGTTTGGGTGATGTAGTGGAGGACAGACACTGCAGGTGACCTTGGTGGATGTGTATTCACCTATTTGTGGTTGCAGGGTTTGGGTTTCATAGTTCCGGCCCCGGGCCTTTTGGGGTCGTTACTAGGCCCACTCTCCCCCTTCCCTCCATGAGCTTTATCGTCCCTCTTTTAAAGCTTGTGTGTTTTGTTTTTTTTATTAGCTTTACCCCCCCCCCCCCCTCATTTTCCCCCCTCCACCCCCCCTCCCCGCCGGTCTAAACCCCTCCCTTCAGTTTGTTTCATAACCCTCCCCCCCCTTTCTCCTCTCCCGCTCTTCACCCCTCCACCCTTCTTTCTCCATTTCCTCGTATAAACCCCCCTGAATCATCCTTTTAGGACTTTCATTTCCTTTTGACAACCTGTCACTTTTTTGAAAGTTCATTCATCATGTTTTGTATTCATGAAGTCGGTATGTCATTGATTATGAAGTCGTAAAGTCATTGTTTTCTTTGAATTTCATTTCATGCCCATTGTATTATGAAGTCAGTCTTTTCTTATATTCATGAATTTTCAACCCATTTTCCTGATGATTTTCATCACATCGCATTTCCCACCACCATTCATTTCAGTCTTTTGTAGCGCCGTCATTGTTGCATACCAAGAACGTTTCCCCTTTTCCTCTTCTTGCGGGCACTCTGGGCGTGCTTTACGTCGAAAACGTACACATAACGATTTTTAAAAACGACTCCCTTAATGTGGAGTTTGGGGCCCGAGTCACGTTTCCTGACCCACCTTTCTTAAACACACACACACAACACACACACAAACACACACACACACAAAACACACAACACAAAACCCCCCCCCCAACCCCCAACACACCCCACACTTATATATATATTTTAAAAAAATTTAAATAATAATATATATTTTATATATATATATATATATTTTATATATAGAGGGTTTGTAAAAAAAAGTAAATGCTAGGGGTTGGGGAGAGGGGGGGGTTTAAAATTTGGGGAAAAAAATTCAAAAGGGGAATTGACACATTACTTTTGCTGATGATACTGTGCTTATGGAGATTCTAAAGAAAAATTGCAAAGGTTAGTGGATGAGTTTGAAAATGTGGGGAAAGGTAAAAATTTAAAAGTGAACATAGAAAAGAGTAAGGTGAAGGGATCAATGATTTAGATAAAAAAAAAATTGGGATAAAAATTGGGGAGGAGGAGTATGGAAGAAGTGAATTTTTCAGATACTTGGGAGTTGACGTGTCGGCGGATGGATTTATAAAGGGATAGGTTAATCACAGAATTGATGAGGAAAAAAGGTGAGGGGTGCTTTTGAGGTATATGTGGAGTAAAAAAAATTTTATCTATGGAGCAAAAAAGGGGAAGAATAAAGGGTAAGTTACCAACATTTTATAGGGGTGTGAAGTTTGGGGTGGTAAATCAGCAGCGGGGCGACGGTTGGAGGCGGGGAGTCCTGTTTAAGGGCAATGTGTTGAAAATATTAGCAAAAAATTCGGGGGGGGAAATTAGGAAAAGGTGTGGAGTTAATAAAAACATTAGTCAGAGGGAGAAAAGGGGGTTTTTGAGGTGGTTTGGGCATTTAAAAAAATGGATCAAAATAAATGCATGGAAAGCATATAAATTATAGGGGAAGGAAAGGGGGTAGGGGGGTCCTCGAAAGGGTTGGAAAAAAGGGGGGGAAGAGGTTTTTGGGTGAGGGGGTGGACTTCCAGAAGCGTGCTGAGCGTTGATGGAGTGAATGGGACGAATGGACTTGGACCTGACGATCTGTTGGAGTGTGAGCAGGGTTTAATATTTTTGAAGGGATTAGGGAAAAGTTTTTTTCTTATAGTCGGACTTGATCCGGAAAGGGGAAATACAATGCCTCACTTTAAGGAGAGGTTTTTGGGGGAATTTCGTTGGAGGGATATGTTTGTATCTTTTTACTATATGCTTTTAAAAGTTTATTTGGCACCTCGCAAAAGCGTGATAATGTGTGTGGTGAAAGTGTTGAATGATGAGAAAGTATTTTTTTTTGGGGATTTTTCTTTTTTTTTTGGGTCACCCGCCTCGGTGGGGGACGACCCACTTGTTGAAATTATATATATATTAAAATTATATAAAAAAATATATTTTATATAAATATATATATATATATACACAAAGAAAGAAAGAGCACTGCAACAGGCTATGGCCCCTGCTAGGCAGGTTTCAATCCATTCTTAAAAAAGGAAGGGGCACTGTGACATCTTTCTGGCCCACACTGGCCTCCAGAGTCTTACCACCTCACTGAGTCTGTAAGACGTCTGGGGCCGGGTTTTACTGAGGCAAGGTTGGACAGCACACAGTGGGTGTGAGTTTGAACAACCTATCATGGGCCAAAGCCCGTTCGTCTAGACCCGCCTCATGGGCCAGTAGGCTTGCTGCAGCGCACCATGGGGGGGGTTCTCCCACACACAGCTCCCGGCTGGTAAACCAGTCTGGTTGCCAACCAACCTCTGGACTTTCTCAATAAGTCACTTTGGCTTTTTTTTTAGTTATCCTGGTGGGTAATTGACACTTTATATATATATGATAAACTGTAAGACACATAGGCAACAGTTAAGCAACTTTATTCCGAAAAGTTCCGCCTTCACAGTAGATCTTCACTACAAAGTAGGAGGAGAAAGTAGAAGAATTGAGACACTTTGAACATGGGTAATCTTATTCTCAAAAACGTTTCGCAAAATGGATTCATCGACCAATGGAAATAGAAATGTAAGGAAGGTAGGAGTTCGGTAATCAACGTTTCCCTCACCCTGGCAAACATGGGTTTTTCCATCACTCTTAAAGTGCACACGGGGCAGGAAGGAGTGAGTTTTTTCTAGCAGGTTAATGATTAAGCAGGAGAGCTGTGATTACTGGAACTGCCACTGAGTGGGAAAGTTGGATCAACGTCCAAAGGTTTCTGCATACGTTTAAGTTTTTTAACATGATTCCTGTGTTTACCAGTGTCTGTGACGATTTTTGTGAATGGGGTGAAACCAGTTCACAGAGTATGGTCAATCAGTAGTATTAAGAACGACTTAATCAGGTGCACACCTAGTGCTCCTCTCTATACTGTGCCTGTGGAAATAAATGTATTATTACCGACCACTGGAATAAACACTTTGGGAGTATATGTGATCTTTAAGACAACGTTTCGCCCCACAGTGGCAGTTATAAGGGCCAAACAGATCTCGGGGTGAAGGGGGACCCGGGGATTATTAACAGTTTAAATGGGAAACAGGTAGATGCATTTAGGGACTTTATAAGACCACTGTGTGGGCAAACGTTGTATTTAAAAGGTCACATTATTTGGCATTGTTTTATTATTACTGTTTATTGTTTATCAACTTGTATGTTGTTGTGTGTAGAGGTAGGGAACAGGTCTTGTTTAAATTTTTGGTCAATACTACCGAAGCTAGCTTGGAAAGCTACTTATGGTGCCCCCTAGCTCGTGGGTAGCGCACTCAGCTCACACATTGATGTCGTTACTACGATCCCGGTACGGGTGAAACATTGGGGCGGTCTCCTTTAAAAACCTGCTGTCCCGTTCACCCGGGAGTAGGGTACCCGAGTGTTAGCGATGGTGTGGGGCGGGATCCGGGGACGAAAATTTAACCCCCAAATTGTGGGAAAAAGCTCTGCATAAACCAGGGGTTTCTTATATTATACTGATTCAGCATGGTATGTATAATTTTACCATGATTTGTGGGTATAAAGTTTTTTATTATTTTTTTATATTTTTTTTATTATTATTATTTTTATTTTGTTTTTTTTGGGTAGGCCAACGAATGCTGGATCATTTTTAAAAGTGGGTTTTTCGGTAAGCTTGGGCCCCCATGGAAATATTTTGCTTTATAGGCTGTTCCTGCAGTGGGGTAGTCACTACGTTATCTGGATCAGTTTTACGAGGATCCCGCTCTTGAATTTCTGTTTGAATACTAGTTTTTGGAAAGAAGGTTTTAACCAGACTGTTTTTCCGCACGGTCCCCACAACCATATGATGCCGGTACTGAAATTTTTACTTTTTTTTAGCAATCCGTAGTGCCATGAAATGAAATAAAAAAATAATAAAAATAATAATAAAATAAAATAATAAATAATAAAAATTATTATAAATTATCAGTACACAATCCCTTGTGGGTTTTTTGTTAAAACTGTGCTCCCTTGTTAGGGATGGTGTAGGTCACCCGGCTGTGATGCTGGAACTGGCTTCCCGTTATTGAACAGCAAACAAAGTACAGTGTTTTTGTTTTCCCCATTGACCCCACCACGTTGCAGGGGAGGGGTGGGGAGGGGAAAGGGGGGAGGGGGCGGGAGAGGAGGGGGGGTGGCAGGGAAGGGGGGGGAGGGGTTTTGGGAGGGAGGGGAGGGGGAAATGATGGGAGGGAGAGGGGGAAGGGGTGGCAGGGAGAGGAGGGGGGGGGTGGCAGGAAGGAGGGGGGGATGGCAGGGAGAGGAGGGGAGGGGTGGAGGAGGGGGGGGAAGTGATGGGGGAGAGGAGGGAAGGGGGTGGCAGGGAGAGGAGGGGGGGGGAGGGAAGGGAGGGGAGGGATGGCAGGGAGAGGAGGGGGGAGGGGGGGCAGGGAGAGGAGGGAAGTGATGGCAGGGAGAGGAGGGAAGGGGGCAGGGAGGGAGGGGGGGGGTGGCAGGGAGAGGGGGAAGTGATGGCAGGGAGAGGAGGGGAGGGGTGGCCGGGGGAGAGGAGGGGAGGGGTGGCAGGGAGAGGAGGGAAGGGGGGCAGGGGAGGAGGGGAGGGATGGCAGGGAGAGGAGGGAGGGGTGGCAGGGAGGGGGGGAGGGGGGTGGCAGGGAGAGGAGGGGAGGGATGGGCAGGAGAGGGAGGGGAGGGATGGCATTTGAGATGAGGTTTAAGGGGGGTGGCAGGGAGAGGAGGGGAGGGGATGGCAGGGAGAGGAGGGGGAGGGATGGCAGGGAGAGGAGGGGAGGGATGGCAGGAGATGAGGTAAGGGGTGGCAGGAGAGGGAGGGGAGGGATGGCAGGGAGAGGAGGGGGGGATGGCGGGGAAAGAGGAGGGGAGGGGTGGCAGGGAGAGGAGGGGAGGGATGGCAGGGAGAGGAGGGGAGGGATGGCGGGGAGGGAGGGGAGGGATGGCAGTGAGATGAGGGTAAGGGGTGGCAGGGAGAGGATGGGAGGGATGGCAGGGAGAGGAGGGAAGTGATGGCAGGGAGAGGAGGGAAGGGATGGCAGGGAGAGGAGGGAAGTGATGGAGGGAGAGGAGGGAAAGGGGAAATGGCAGGGGAGGAGGGAAGGGATGGCAGGGAGAGGAGGGAAGGGATGGTGGAGGGAGCGAAGCAAGAAAATGGAAGAAGAGGAATAAGGAAGGGAGAGATTCGGTGAGCTTTGCAGGTTGATTCAGTGAGGATGTGAGGCAACTGAGAGAGGAAGGGAAGAGGGAGGGAGACGTGAGGAATGTGGGAGAGACAAGGTGAGAGGCGGGAGACGTAAGGGAATTTGGGAGGAAAGAGGAAGGGGCGGGAGACGTGAGGAATGTGGGAGGGACAAGATGGGTGTAATAGAAAGTGAGGAAACCAGGAGAAAAGGGAGAGGGAGAGAGAGAGAGACAGGTAGAAGGGGAGAGAGAGAGAGACAGGTAGAAGGGGAGAGAGAGAGGAGAGAGGTGGGAGGGAAGGTGAAGGGATACTATGTGTATACACATTCTACAAACTGCGCACTAAACAGGGATACCAAAAATACAGCCAGGTGTAAACTATTTAAATCTTCACATATACACTAATTTTTTTCCACGTTATAAGCAACTCTAGGATACTTGATTACAGTATCTACCTGTCTACCTGTCTACCTATCTACCTGTCTACCTGTCTACCTGTCTACCTGTCTTCATTAATGACACTTTTTAACGTATATAGGTTTATGAATGCCTCTGAGTTGACAATTTAAGGAAATAATGTGAGAATGATAATTAAGACTGACTATACACACTTTACATTTAGTTTGATCATCGTCTGCACATGTACAACACTGCTAGTAGTACTAGTAACCAAGCTTGAGTCTGGCTACATCAGTCATGTACAACACTGCTAGTAGTACTAGTAACCAAGCTTGAGTCTGGCTACATCAGTCATGTACAACACTGCTAGTAGTACTAGTAACCAAGCTTGAGTCTGGCTACATCAGTCATGTACAACACTGCTAGTAGTACTAGTAACCAAGCTTGAGTCTGGTACATCAGTCATGTACAACACTGCTATAGCTACTATTTAACCAAGCTTGAGTCTGGCTACATCAGTCATGTACAACACTGCTAGTAGCACTAGTAACCAAGCCTGAGTCTGGCTACATCAGTCATGTACAACACTGCTAGTAGCACTAGTAACCAAGCTTGAGTCTGGCTACATCAGTCATGTACAACACTGCTAGTAGCACTAGTAACCAAGCCTGAGTCTGGCTACATAAAGTCATGTACAAAAATGCTAGTAGCATTTAGTAACCAAGCTTGAGTCTGGCTACATCAGTCATGTACAACATGCTAGTAGCACTAGTAACCAAGCCTGAGTCTGGCTACATCAGTCATGTACAGTACTGCTAGTAGTACTAGTAACCAAGCCTGAGTCTGGCTACATCGTCATGTAACCCACTGGTAGTAGCACTAGTAACCAAGCCTGAGTTGGCTACATCGTCATGGTACAACCCCTGCTAGTAGTACTAGAACCAAGCCTGAGTCTGGCTACATCAGTCATGTACAGTACTGCTAGTAGTACTAGTAACCAAGGCTGAGTCTGGCTACATCAGTCATGTACAGTACTGCTAGTAGTACTAGTAACCAAGCCTGAGTCTGGCTACATCAGTCATGTACAACACTGCTAGTAGCACTAGTAACCAAGCCTGAGTCTGGCTACATCAGTCATGTACAACACTGCTAGTAGTACTAGTAACCAAGGCTGAGTCTGGCTACATCAGTCATGTACAACACTGCTAGTAGTACTAGTAACCAAGCCTGAGTCTGGCTACATCAGTCATGTACAACACTGCTAGTAGTACTAGTAACCAAGGCTGAGTCTGGCTACATCAGTCATGTACAACACTGCTAGTAGTACTAGTAACCAAGCCTGAGTTGGCTACATCAGTCATGTAAAACCCATGCTAGTAGTACTGTAACCAAGCCTGAGTCTGGCTACATCAGTCCTGTACAACCTGCTAGTAGTACTAGTACCAACCCTTTGAGTTGGCTACATCAGTCTGTACAACACTGATAGTTAAGTATTATAACCAAGCCTGAGTCTGGCTACATCAGTCATGTACAACACGATAGTAGTAATAGTAACCAAGCCTGAGTCTGGCTACTCATCAGTCATGTACAACACATGCTAGAGTACTAGTAACCAAGCCGAGTCTGGCTACATCAGTCATTGTAAAAACACTGCTAGTAGCACTAGTAACCAAGCCTGAGTCTGGCTACATCAGTCATGTACAACACTGCTAGTAGCACTAGTAACCAAGGCTGAGTCTGGCTACATCAGTCATGTACAACACTGCTAGTAGCACTAGAAACCCAAAGCCTGAGTCTGGCTACTACATCAGTCATGTACAACACTGCTAGTAGCACTAGTAACCAAGCCTGAGTCTGGCTACTACATCAGTCATGTACAACACTGCTAGTAGTACTAGTAACCAAGCCTGAGTCTGGCTACTACATCAGTCATGTACAACACTGCTAGTAGTACTAGTAACCAAGCCTGAGTCTGGCTACAATGTCAGTCATGTACAACACTGCTAGTAGCACTAGTAACCAAGCCTGAGTCTGGCTACAATGTCAGTCATGTACAACACTGATAGTAGCACTAGTAACCAAGCCTGAGTCTGGCTACAATGTCAGTCATGTACAACACTGCTAGTAGCACTAGTAACAAGCCTGAGTCTGGCTACAATGTCAGTCATGTACAACATGCTAGTAGCATTTAGTAACCAAGCCTGAGTCTGGCTACAATGTCAGTCATGTACAACACTGCTAGTAGCACTAGTAACCAAGCCTGAGTCTGGCTACAATGTCAGTCATGTACAACACTGCTAGTAGCACTAGTAACCAAGCCTGAGTCTGGCTACAATGTCAGTCATGTACAACACTGCTAGTAGCACTAGTAACCAAGCTGAGTCTGGCTACATCAGTCATTTTACAATACTGCTAGTAGTACTAGAAACCCAAAGCCTGAGTCTGGCTACTTTCAGTCTGTACAACACTGCTAGTAGTACTAGTAACCAAGCCTGAGTTGGCTACATCAGTCATTGTACAACACTGCTAGTAGTACTAGTAACCAAGCTTGAGTCTGGCTACATCAGTCATGTACAATACTGCTAGTAGTACTAGTAACCAAGCCTGAGTCTGGCTACATCAGTCATGTACAACACTGCTAGTAGTACTAGTAACCAAGCCTGAGTCTGGCTACATCAGTCATGTACAACACTGCTAGTAGTACTAGTAACCAAGCTTGAGACTGGCTACATCAGTCATGTACAATACTGCTGTATACTAGTAACCCAAGCCTGAGTCTGGCTACATCAGTCATTTTACAACACTGCTAGTAGTACTAGTAACCAAGCTTGAGTTCTGGCTACATCAGTCATGTACAATACTGTTAGTAGTACTAGAAAACCAAGCCTGAGTCTGGCTACTACATCAGTCATGTACAACACTGCTAGTAGTACTAGTAACCAAGCCTGAGTCTGGCTACATCAGTCATGTACAACACTGCTAGTAGTACTAGTAACCAAGCTTGAGTCTGGCTACATCAGTCATGTACAATACTGCTAGTAGTACTAGTAACCAAGCCTGAGTCTGGCTACATCAGTCATGTACAACACTGCTAGTAGTACTAGTAACCAAGCTTGAGTCTGGCTACATCAGTCATGTACAATACTGCTAGTAGTACTAGTAACCAAGCCTGATTTCTGGCTACATCAGTCATTTTACAACACTGCTAGTAGTACTAAGTAACCAAGCCTGAGTCTGGCTACATCAGTCATGTACAACACTGCTAGTAGTTACTAGTAACCAAGCTTGAGTCTGGCTACATCGGGTCATGTACAATACTGCTAGTAGTACTAGTAACCAAAGCCTGAGTCTGGCTACATCAGTCATGTACAACACGCTAGTAGTACTAGTAACCCAAGCTTGAGTTGGCTACATCAGTCATGTAAAAATACTGCTAGTAGTACTAGTAACCAAGCTGAGTCTGGTACATCAGTCATGTACAACACTGTAGTAGTACTAGTAACCAAGCCTGAGTCTGGCTACATCAGTCATGTACAACACTGCTAGTAGCACTAGTAACCAAGCCTGAGTCTGGCTACATCAGTCATTTTACAACACTGCTAGAAAGTATTTAGTAACCAAGCCTGAGTCTGGCTACACCCAGTCATGTACAACATGCTAGTACCCACTAGTAACCAAGCTGAGCTGGCTACATCAGTCATGTACAACACTGCTAGTAGTATTTGTAACCAAGCCTGGAGTCTGGTACTACAACATCTGTCAGTGTTCACACTGCAAGTTACGTATTTAACATGCTCATCTACGGTCATGTTAGCAGGTTATCAATTTAAATTTATCCACATTCGTGTTAGTATAATTGTCTACATGACTGTTACAATGGATTATAGATCCGTCCCTTCTCTGTGCTATTATAAGTGGGTTATAGACAAACATCAAGTCACCGTAGTTGTTTATAGATCTACTTGAGGTCATCTAAGATTGTGTTGTTGTAGATGTTTATAGATCAACTCAGACTTCTAATATTGACGCATCTGAGGCTGTGTCTACCTGTGATAATTTATTTCATGAATAACAGTAGGTCAAGGTGTGGGTTATTGGTGGTGTTTTGTTGCCGTGACGGCTCGTCATGCGTTGGTGCATGGTCTTTACTGCCTAGTGGTGGGGTGTGTGTGTGTTTTGTGTGTGTGTGTGTGTGTGTGTGTGTGTGTGTGGTGGTGTGTGTGTGTGGGTGTGTGTGTGTGTGTGTGTTTTGGTGTTTTGTGTGTGTGTGTGTGTGTGTGTGTGTGTGGGGGTTTTGTGTGTGTGGGGTGTGTGGGTGTGTGTGTGTGGTGAGTGTGTGTGTGTGTGTGTGTGGGGGTTTTTGTGTGTGTGTGTGTGTGTGTGGTGTGGGGGTGTGTGTGTGGGGGTGTGTGTGTGTGTGGTGTGTGGTGTGGGGTGTGTGTGGGTGTGTGTGTGTGTGTGTGTGTGTGTGTGTGTGTGTGTGTGTGTGTGTGTGTGTGTGGTGTGCGTGTGTGTGTGTTGGTGTGTGGGTGTGTGGGGTGTGTGTGTGTGGGTGTGTGTGTGGGTGGGGTGTGTGTGTGTGGGGGTGTGTTGTTGTGTGGTGTGGTGTGTGTGTGTGTGTGTGTGTGTGTGTGTGTGTGGGTGTGTGGTGTGTGGGGTGTGTGTGGGGTGTGTTTTGTGTGTGTGTGTGTGGGTGTGTGTGTGTGTGTGTGTGTGTGTGTGTGTGTGTGGTGTGTGTGTGTGTGTGTTGTGGGGTGTGGGTGTGGGTGGTGGTTTGGTGTGGGTGTGTGTGTTGTGTGTGTGTGTGTGTGTGTGTGGGGTGTGTGTGGGTGTGTGGGTGTGGGGTGTGTGGGGGGTGTGGGTGTGTGTGTTGTGTGTGTGTGTTGTGTGTGTGTGTGTGTGTGGGTGTGGGTGTGTGGGGTGGGTGTGGGGGTGGGGGTGTGGGGTGTTTGTGTTGGGTGTGTGTGTATATTTTGTGTGTGTGTGGTGTGGGTGTGTGTGTGGGGGTGGGTGTGTGTGTGTGTGGGGGTGTGTGTGTGTGTGTGTGTATATATTTATGTTTTTGTGTGGGTTTGGTGTGTGTGTGTGTGTGTGTGTGTGGGGGTGGTGTAGTGTGTGGAACCTATTGACTTTACTTTTTGTTTTTTGGGTTGTGTTGTATGGGGCTTATTGTTGTGGGTCGTGCAAGACTGTGTGAACGCCAAATTTTTGGTTCCCCCATTTTTTTATGTTTTTTTTTGGTTCGGGGGTTTGTTTCGTTTCTTTGCTTTCGTTTTCTTTTCATTGATGCTTTTGGTGATATAATCGTCAGAATTTTTTGGCTTAGTGCTAGTTGTGTGTACTCGAGATATCCTGTGAGCGATATCGCAGACAGGTTTTCAAAGGCCATGGGGCATTATCAGTTCTCCTGGGCCTTTGTACACCTTAAGATATTAGTCATTGTTTCATGTTGATAATTATCAATGCGTTGGGGAAAAGTCTCAGGATTTTTAAAATTTTCTTATTGCCCTTTAAGACATCACTGGTTTTCGAGTATTGGTCTCGTGATTTTGCAGTTTCGCGTTCTGTCCCACTCAAGAATGTGGATATCGTTGAGGAATCCCCCGTTAACATGTTTGACCCCTTAAGATATACTTTGCTCTAGTGAATGTTCCTGTGTTGTCCACACTCTGTGTTTGACCATAACATTGTGTTGTCCAACACACTGTCTGTCCCACCCTTTCTGTCCACACTTTCTGTCCACCCCTACCCTTTCCCTCCTGTCCATTATCTTGTCTCTTATACACCTGCCCAGTATAACCTGCCTCGCAGTGCTAGTGTTTTGTGATCCCCCCCTTTTCTTCACGGTTATGTTGGGAAATTTGACACATTCATTATGAAAGTCCTCACAGAGTAGTGGAGGACTTCTGTTGCCTCTGTAATTGTTCCCCACAGAGTAGTGGAGGACTTCTGTTGCCTCCTGTAACCTTGTTCCTCACAGAGTAGTGGAGGACTTCTGTTGCCTCCTGTAACCTTGTTCCTCACAGAGTAGTAGGAGTACTTCTTTTTGCCCCTTATAACCTTGTTTTCACAAAGCAGTGGAGGGACTTCTGTTGGGGCCCCCTGTAACCTTGTTCCTCACAGAGTAGTGGAGTACTTCTGTTGCCTCCTATAACCTTGTTTCTCACAAAGCAGTGGAGGACTTCTGTTGCCTCCCGTAACCTTGTTCCGCACAGAGTAGTGGTGGGCTTCTGTTGATACTGTAACCTGTTCCTCACAGAGTAGTGGAGATCTGTTCGTGCTTAACCTTTTTTCCTACGAGTAACTGAAATTTTGTTTCATCTTTTTCCCTACTTTCTTAGTTTTTGGGGAAGACAAAGGGGGACCCACCCCCCTAAAAACTCCTTTTGGCCCACTCTGATATCCTTGCCTCTCCACCCCCCCAGGAGTCTGTATTTTTCTTCTCTTCCCCCTCTGGTTCGCATGTTTTTCCAGAGTCTGAGTTGTTCTCTCGAGAATCGATGGGT
>NC_069433.1:19485983-19504222 GCF_026875155.1 Cherax quadricarinatus
GGGGCCTAGATTTTTTGTTTATGGCGCCACCCACCACGCGCCCGTTCTCTCACTGTGGGCCCTATGAGCGTTTTTGCAAAATTTGACGGCACTAGAATTTTGGCGTAGATCTACGGTTTGGACACTCAACGTAAAGCCGTTGATTACGGGACGGACCCTGAAAGGGTTAAATGATCCAAACGTATATATACGTTTTTTCAACATTTGAAAGTATGTAAAAAATTATAGATCTTCTTTCTTGTTTTACATTTGAAAATGTGTAAAAAAAACTTTTATCTACATTTTTTTTTGTTATATTTGAAAATATGAAAAAAAAAACGTAGATCTACTTTTGGAGCACTCGAATTTGAACGTCGATCTGTTTGGACGTTTAAGGGTTAATGATTATCTGTGTTATAGAGTGTGTGGACCACTTGCAAAAAGACTTAATAAAGAACATTACAAGAGCAATTTAAGAAGATTAATCATTTTTATGACTTCCTAAAAGTATCTCTGGAATTTCATTTGCTGGAGGTCTGAATATTAATATGAATTAGGTTAGATAACCTGCCATTTTTATTGCTAGAATATTAATATTTACTCTTTATTTTCCAGAAATATCCCATGCAAACTATATGTGCATATTGCGATGTCTCAGGCCTGTTCACAACTCGGTATCCCCAGGACAGAGAAAAGGATCCCAAAATCTTCCGAACAGATGCAGACATTAAGAAGTGAGTTCTCAGAGAATTTGTAATACAGTATTTGGATATAATTTAATGAGTGAAAAACTGTGCAAATTACACAAATTAAACTTATTTAATATCTGATCATATCTATATCTAAGAGTTAATTTGATTGAAAAATCATGGTAAAGTTTTATGTTAATGTATTGCATAAGGTCATCTTGAATGAAAAGGTACAATAATGTGACAGGGAACAATTCAAAAATAACCTGGATATAGGTCATTGGAGTGCAGGAGAGAGAGACGAGTTTTCTTCACCAGGTGCCAGATCAACCAGGCTGTGATGGATATGTGGGACAGTGGGCCTCCAGCAGCAACAGCCTGGTTGATCAGGCAAGCACTGGACGAGCCTGGCCCATGGCGGGGCTCTGAGAGTAGTTAAACCCTTAACTATTCAATTTTTTAATTTGTAGGAAAATGATGACAACATTTTGTCCATGGCAAAAGACATAAGTTTCATTCCTTTCAAGTACTTTTGAACCAACATATGACTGCCAGGATAATAGAATTTTGTAGGAATAGATGTGAAGATTTAGGTTTTGATATACACAGATCTTGCGATTTTTGAACTCAAAATTTTTTCACCAGAGGTGCTCCATATACAAGGGAAAATGGGGTGAAATTATATTATTTAATATTGGTATTAATTTCAAATAATTAATCTCTCAGGTAATTGGGGAAGCTTTTGTCATTATCATTCTGTATCCTGTTAAACTTTGCATGGTGCTCTTGACAACTTGACCATGGAATATTTCTAATAAACATGATTAGGGAAGGGTTTTGCATTAAAAGAAATTAAATTTTTTGTTACAACTTTTGTTTTAAAAATTTCCTCTTAATTTTATTTTAATTGTTCCTGAAAATAGTGATTAAAAATTGGGGATTAATATGATATAGTAAAATTTGTAGAAATTTAGTTTTTTTTTTTTTGCATGCAGCTTTTTCCCTGGGCGGGGTGCCCCTAAAAAAAAAAGAAAAACCCAAAAAAAGAAAAAAAAAAAAAAACTTTTCATATTCAACACTTTCCCCATCATCTTACTAATCACTGTCTTTGCAGGGCATCAAAAAGGGTCAGTTTTAATTCCTTCCAAAGCCTATACCCAAACCCTTTTTAAAGCCTTAAACTGTCGAAACGAGCTTTTTTACTGCGAGCGCTCCGACCTTGATTTTCCCCAATTGAAAGCGGTAAAAAACGAAAATCTACGTTGGGGGAGCCCCCCGCACGTGGACGTAGTTAGTTTGGACATTTTAAGGGTTAAAGTGCAAGCATTGTACTTTCCATTTCCGGGGTTTCAAGCCGGCAATTGGTTTCCTGTCCCTTCACAAAATATTCCCCTGCTCAAACCCAACAGCTTTCAGGTCCCAAAAACCTTTGTCCCCATTCACTCCTATCTAACACGCTCATGCACCCTTGCCCAAAAAACCCTTTTGGGGAATAATTAATCCAACCGCTTTACATGGTGTCTCCAAATGAAATTGTATCTCCGTGAGTTTTTGGATGCTTGTATATTTTTCTCCCCACGGATATATATAATAAGCAGGCTAAGAAAAATTGCTTTAAAAGATACACTTCCCTTTTTTTTTTTTACCATCACCAACCTACCCCTTTCTTTTTTTTTTTTACAGTAGCAATTTATACAAAAAAGTGTTAATCCCAGTATTTATTTATTTTTTTTATTTTTTTTTTTTTTAAAGTCTTAATATGTACTTATGGAGCGAGGGGAGGTACGTAATAAATATGCCGGTAAGTCAGAATTGAGGGCCCTTGGGCTCGAACGCACACGCCGTAACATTTTGGAGCGAGGATAGGGGGGAAAAAAGGGGGGGCAAAATTAAACCCAGTAAAAAGTGGGGGCGTGGGACAATAATTTAACACTGTTACAACCCTCCATGGTCCCAGATTGTTAACTCTTACAGAAATATTAGAAGCCTGCCGGGACAAGGTGAGGGAAATTTTGGGGGGGCAGCGGGCCACCGCAGCCAGTTTGGTTTGGCCCGGGTAAAAACACCAATGACCCGGCTCGGGGCCGGGCTTCAGGAGTAGAAAAGCTCTTAAAAAAACTGTCAAAGTAAAGGATGTAGGCTTTTTCCACCAAGGAGAATGAATTAAAGAAGATTCCCATATTCATTCATAAATGCCTTTATAATGTGTGGAATCTAATTCAAATGATAAACCAAGTGCAGGGTCCTACTTCCCCCAGAGTTATTCTCTGTACATCCCCCCTCCCGGACTTGATCTGGCTGGCTAGTTTCCCCGAATCCAATAATAGAGATTTTTTTGCTCATGTCTTAAAAGCAAATAAAATTTCATTGCCTCAAATGCTCTGCATAACAATGGACTTTCTGCATTTAACCTCATTGTCATCCACCTTGTACTCTGAAATAAAGATTAGTTATGATTTTGTATTTTTTTAATTTTAGGGAAAAAAAAAGGCCCAAAGGAAATTTGTCCAACTATTGTGGGTTGGAGGAAGAGAAAGGACACTTCATTACAGCTCCCGATTTGACTTTTTACGTGTCAGAAATTTCTATGGTTGGTGAGTTATTTTCCTTATTTTACTTAGTCTTTTCCTTTGGAAATTTTTTAAAAAATATTTTTGTTTTGGATTTGAAATCCCAGAATCATAATTTGTTAATGAATTTTTTCAGAATTCCCTTAATTTTTTTTTCAACAAACGGTGATCCCACCAAGGCGGGTGGCCCAAAAGAAAAGCGAAATTTCTCTTTTTAAATTTAGTAATTTATATAGGAGAAAGGGTTACCAGGCCCTTGCTTCTGGCATTTTAGTCGCCTCTTACAACACTCATGGCTTATGGAGGAAGAATTCAGTTCCACTCACCCATGGAGATAATAGGAAATAAACAAGAACTAGAAAGAAAATAGAAGAAAACCCATAGGGGTGTGTATATATATGCTTGTACATGTATGTGTAGCGTGACCTAAGTGTAAGTAGAAGAAGCAAGACGTACCTGAAATCTTGCATGTTTAAGAGACGGAAAAAAGACACCAGCAATCCTACCATCATGTAAAACAATTACAGGATTCCATTTTACACTCACTTGGCAGGACTGTAGTACCTCCCTGGGTGATTACTGTCTACCAACCTACTACCTACAAAATTCCTTAATGCTTTTAGATAATTATGAATATTTTATCTTAGAAAATGCGCAGGAAACACTGCCTGCGTCCATTCAAACGCCCAAACCGGTTTGGTTGTTGACTATTGAAATGCGCACATATTTATGAGTAAACGGGTCTATGAAAAATGACATGAATCATAGAACAGAAAGGGAGAAGAAGGTAGCTAGATTGTTGAGTCTAGAAAGAAAGTGGTTCGTAAGTATATGCAAAAAAAAACTTTTTCAATAAACCGGCCATATCTCACCAAGGCAGGGTGACCTAAAGAGAAAAATGAATGTTTGTTTTTAAATTTAGTAATTGATGCAGGAGAAGGGATTACTAGCCCCTTGCTCCTAGCATTTACTACAACTTACATTTACTACTGAAACTTAAGACGATGATCCACTTAGTATATATATGCAGTAATTAATTAAGTTTTCTGTTGTTTAAATTATAGTTTGAGACTCTTGTGTTGCTAGATTCATCACCATGCCAAATGGTTTGAATTCTACTTCTTTTCCCATCAACTAATGTTTTCTGCAAAATTCCTCTGCATTTGTTTTAAAAGTTTTTTTATACTAAATGTGAATACTGTCTCCTGAAAGAGTCTAGCAGTTGTTTGGGGGGGGGGGGAGCCCAAGAATGAGGGTATTTTTTGATTTGTTAAAATTTAAGTGATTTAGGACTCCCATCGGGTTTAGTGTAATTTCATTTGATCAAATATATTTGTATATGGTTATGTATCATTTAGTTTTAACTTTAGAGTGTATTTGGTTATTTCAGGGCAGTAAATTAATGAAGAGAGATGCATGTGTCATTTTCCATAATTATTAACACTGTATTGTAAAGAAATTTATTTTTCTAATAAATGAATACATTTTTCTAGGTCACAGAGTACTAGTGGATAGCAGCCAAAATGTTGCAGGACCAGAGATCCCAATTACGACAGACAATCCTCCTATTATCCACGAGGTACTTCATGGATTTTGTGCCTTTTTTAATGTTTTGTATTACTAAACTGTAACTGAAGAGGGCCCTATTATGTGTGATGCCAGCACACTTTTGGCACAATAGTAATTGAATAAATGCTGGTGAATGTGTTTCCTCTATTGTGGTCACCCCACCACACTTGTTTCATTTGATCTTTAGAGGTTATATTAGGTTAGTCTGCACTGAGTTTTTGATAATGTTTTAGTTTCCACATACCCTACTGGTGTGATTGTGGCATACCATTTTTTTTAGCATGCTGGCCATCTTCCACCAAGGCAGGGTGACCTGAAAAAGAAAGACTTTCACCATCATTCACACTAGCACTGTCTTGCCATAGACTTACTTGGGCCAGGGAATTGTAGTAAACCTAGAGCTCCTGTAAGCATGACTCTCCTGGCAACAAGAACAATACTCCTTTGTGTAATATTCCTCTGAAAATGATGTAGAATTTTTTGTATTCTTTGAGTTTCAACTTTTTTTTTAAATGAGGGTTAATTCTACACCCATATTTATTTTCAGTTTTGCAGTGAATATAATGACTTTCATAGTATTGAGACTACAGGTACTAAATTAGCACTCAATGTTTTGTAATAATAATCACACCCTTCCTAATTTTTTTTTTTTTCAACAAGTGGGGGCCTCTCTTTTTTTGCCTGTAAAAGCCATAGTCACTGTCAGCATGCCCCATCCTTATATTTTCTTTTTAACAAACTTTTTCTTTTGCGATGAATATAAAAGGGGTAGAAAAAACTTGCTTTGTGTAATGGGGGGAAAAAGTATAAATTAACCTTTTTTTTTTTGGAAAATTTTTGCCCATTACATTTTCTCTATATACTGTTTTTATCAGGGCTTTTGGGTTTGGGAATGGTAACGGGAACCTGCGGCCATGTTGATGGTTAGAGTTAGAAACTTGCTCATGTATGAAGTGTTTCCATTTTAAATGAAATTTGATCCTACACACTCAAAATAAGGAATTTGAATTTTATGCCATTTTTTTTTTTTTTTATAATGGCCTTCCCCCGGCAGGGGGGAAAAAAAAAAATTTCACTTCATCCACCCCCATCCTGTTTTGCCAAAGAAGGGTTTACAACTAGTTTTTTAAACTGAAATTAAACCACCCCCCCTTAGGTCGTTATTTTAAGGACTCAAGTGGTCCCTTTATTCCTGAACCCCTCAAAATGTTTTTTTGCTCAAAATTCCAAAGAGTCAAGTATTAAAAATTTTTCCATTCACCCTATAAAGTTCAGCATGCCTGCTGGAAAGCCAAGTCCCTGCAAACAGAAAAACCTCCTTTATTCCCTCCAACTTTTAGCGACCCCTCCCCCAGCCTTCTCACTACGGGCTGTAACCTTTTGAAGTTAAATCCTGTTTCGCTCATTCTCCAAATTAAATAAAAAACCCTTTTTAGCCTTTGACAACAGTTTGGTAATGCACCTTTAACTTCCAAACACAATTCTTTGCATGATACAAACCACATTGTCTCAGACATGACTTTACTGCCCCAGTCTTCCCTCCTTGAAATTTTACCTGCTTCAACCCATATAAAGAGCGTTGGTAAAAACTAATCTATACATTCCCTTTTGTCCAAGGCAAATTTTCTTTGTCACAGACTCCTAAGTCAATCACCTTTCCCTCATAATTGCTGATGATTCACCTTCACTTTCAAGACCCATCCGTTACAGTTCCATCAAAATGATACATTCATATAGTATAAATACCTCCAGTCGTATAGGTAAAACATTCACATTAGTAATCTTTTGTATCTTCATAACGTTTCTGCTGTACTTTTCTGTGAGTTCAGAAAATTTTGTGCAGAATACAGAATGTCAGTAAATCGTCCATACTCCTTAAATAGAATCTCCCTAAGAGCACGTGTCTAAGCAATAAGAGTAATGTGACAATCGCCACTTATATAGTGGGGGTGGATGTTGTTTGGGAGGGAGGTCCTTTAAACTCCAGCCTTCTTGGGTTGCAAGGATGGCCTGTACTGTACTTTTGCATGTTGACAATGAACATTATAAATTATTAAAATACCGACGTTGTTGGTGAACAATGCACAGTTGGTTTTTTTGAAATTTGTAAGTGGTTTTAGGAGAAGAAATTGAAGAAGAGAGTATTGAAGAGTGTATAGTATATAATTTTGGGTGGTATAGCGGGAAAAGCATGTTCTTTCGAAACATTGAGTTGAATACAGAATCGGGCCTTAATGTGCCAGTGAACGTAGTTGATTTGGAGGCAGTCCTTCTCAACCAGCCGTTCTCACTAGTAGAGGTTGTCGAAGTAGATGGTCTGTACCAAATACCCTTGGTTGCATGCTGACAGAATGACATAAAATGGTATAAATACCGACAGATTGTTAGGAAAAACTATGAAGTTAGGTATCTTTATTGAAAGTTTCGCCTACACAGAGGCTCTTCAGTCGAGTACAGAAAAGTTATAGAACAGAGAACTTGAGAGAGTAATCAGCCCATCACCCTTAAAGTTTGAGGTGTTCACCCCTCATCGAGAAGAGCATGTCGTGTCTGAAACAATATGAAGTTGAAGTGACAGAATCGGGCCTTATATAGTGCCAGGAGGTGAGACTAGGTTGATTTGGGAGGGCAGGTCCTTCTCAAACCCAGCCGTCTCACTGTAGAGGTTGTCGAAGTAGATGGTCTGTACCAAGATACCCTTGTGTTGCAGTGTCTGACAGAATGAACATTAAAATGGTATAAATACCGACAGATTGTTAGGTAAGACACATATGCAACAGTTAGGTACTTTATTTGAAACGTTTCGCCTACCCGACGCTCCTTTTCAGTCGAGTACAGAAAAGTTGATAGAAGCAGAAGATACTTGAAGACGATGTAATCAGTCCATCACCCTTAAAGTTTTGAGGTGTCAGTCCCTCAGTCTGGAGAAGAGCATTGTTCCGTTGTCTGAAACAATATGAAGTTGAAGTGACAGAATCGGCCTTATATAGTGCCAGGAGGTGAGACGTAGTTGATTTGGGAGGGCAGGTCCTTCTCAAACCCAGCCGTTCTCACTTCAACTTCATATTGTTTCAGACAACGGAACAATGCTCTTCTCCAGACTGAGGGACTGACCACCTCAAAACTTTAAGGGTGATGGACTGATTACATCGTCTTCAAGTATCTTCTGCTTCTATCAACTTTCTGTACTCGACTGAAGAAGCCTACTGTGTAGGCGAAACGTTTCAAATAAAGATACCTAACTGTTGCATATGTGTCTTACCTAACAATCTGTCGGTATTTTATACCATTTTAATGTTCATTCCTGTCAGACACTGCAACACAAGGGTATCTTGGTACAGACCATCTACTTCGACAACCTCTACTAGTGAGAACGGCTGGGTTTGAGAAGGACCTGCCCTCCCAAATCAACCTACGTCTCACCTCCTGGCACTATATTAAGGCCCGATTCTGTCACTTCAACTTCATATTGTTTCAGACAAGGGAACAATGCTCTTCTCCAGACTGAGGGACTGACCACCTCAAAACTTTAAGGGTGATGGCTGTTTACATCGTCTTAAAGTATTTTCTTTTTCATAAACTTTTTTCTGCAAAAGGGCCCCTCCCCTTTGTAAAAAATTTTTTCAATAAAATCCAACTTTGAAGGTTTTTACTAAAACTGTCTATTTTTAAAAATTTTGTTCCCCCAAAACCCCTTTTTTTAAAAACCCTTTTTGTCAATCGCACCTTTCACATTTTTTTTCCCAAAAAAATTAAAAAAAATTTTTTGGGCCGGATTAACAAAAAAAACCCAAAATTTGGGGACCCTTTTATTCCCCTTTTTTTTTTTAACAAGGAAGAGTCCCATTTAAAAAACCTTCCTAAATATACCAAACCCCCCAAAATCCCCAAAAACAAAAATTCAACATCAAATCCCCCCTGAAAGGGGTTCAAATTTTAAAGGCCATAAATAATTCCCCCAACTGCAATCCTCCCCTTAAAGGGGGTTCCAACAAAACCCTCATCTTAACGGGATCAACCCAAGTTTTTTAATGGGTCTTTTTTTGAAGGGAAGGGGAAACAGGGGTTGAAGGTCGGGATCCCGGGGCCTTAAGGGCCCCGTGGGGGCGGCCCCCGGAAAATTTAGGAAACTGGAAAATAAAAAAAAAAAATAAAAAACACTTTATTCGATTGAAATATAAATCAACCAAATTTATTTAGCTCTTTTCCCCAAATGATACCTCCTGTCAAAAAACACTTGAACTACTTCACTTTTAACATCAGCTGTGAGAAATTCTTTTTCAGGTTGGTCAATCGCTCCTGTGACATTCAAGACTTCAGATATGTTTTTGTTAATTTCAGTTTTGAAAATGACCTTTCACAAGTTGCGACTGAAAATGCAATTGTAAGCAGTAATCTGTATGAAACACACAGCATCGGAAAGACATCCCTCCCATACTGCAGTAAAGACTCCAGAGCATCTTTAGGATTAGGGGGAATTCTATTCCCTCCAGCTTGAAGGAGCTGGAGGAAATAGAATGGCTGCTACATCATCATCATAATAGTAATTTACAAAATCTGAACATTCGTTTTTTAATTTCTCTCTTGTTCATCTTTAATTGGGAGGCACCATTTTCTTTGGACAGAAAGGGTACACCATGTTAAAGGAATAAAGGGCTAACTACCACCTCTGTAGTGCAATGAGCCTACAAAAATTTATTTATCACTGCTGAAATTTAAAAATTACTATCATATTTCCCTCTCTAATTGGATGCCCCCCCTTTGGATGCCCTGGGCCACCGCCCCATCAGCTCCTCCTCTGCACACCACTGATTTCAGTTAATTTGCATACTGGCTTTAACCGTGTACTGGGCAGGCCACTATACTTATTGGCCTTGAGCAGGCTAATAAATATATTGGCCTGCCCAGTAAAGGGTTGAAGCCACTAGGGCAAGCCCTGTGACTTATTATTGTTTATTTTAACTATGACCTGTGAAAATGGTGACAGGTAAGGTATATTTTTCAATTTGATGGGATGTTTGTGAATAAAATAGGGTTGACAACAATTTGGCATGGTTACAGTTTAATGAAATTAGCCTAAACAGAATTGGAAATGATATTTTCCCTTAAATGGAGATTTAAAATATGACCTGCTGTCATAATTAACATTTACAAAAAAGCGGTAAACCTGTATGGATTACTATTGGCAGGCTTATTTGAAAACTTCTGCCACCCTGGATACATAAGTGGCTCAGTAACTGTCCTAACAAACATATATGTACAACCATCATTTTATATTTTTGTGTACAGTATTTATTAGTCATCTTAACCGTTTTTTGGGTTTTGTTTATGAGTGCTATAATTACTGTTTTCTTGGGTTTCATTTATAAGTACTATAACTTTACATTATTTTGTACATGCATACAAAAATTTTGGCTTTTATGGTTAAAGCATTGTCTAAAGATTGCTGACCTAAATAAAACAAATTGTTTTCTAATCTGTTTTCCACATCGCATTGCGATAAGACTTTTTTATATTTTACTTGGTTTATCCACTTCAATAAATATTACTCATGAAAATTTTTCTTAATTAAGCAAAAATCATGTCACATTAACCAGAACAAGAATATATTTTATTATAAGTTTTACATTTCTATGCAAGTAATCTGTACATAGGTGAATGAAATTTATGACGATGTTTTGGTCCAACTTGGACAAAGTCGGACTGAACCTTCTTGTTCTTTCATCAAACCAGCCATATCCCACCAAGGCAGGGTGGCCCAAAAAGAAAAACGAAAGTTCATCTTTTTAACTTTAGTAATGTATACAGGAGAAGGGGTTACTAGCCCCTTGCTCCCGGCATTTTAGTCACCTCTTATGACACACATGGCTTATGGAGGAAGAATTCTGTCGGACTGAAACATCGCCATAAATGTTATTCTTCTATTTGCAGGTTATTTGTGTATTGTTCCAGCCACAGTATTGTGCCTTTCTGTTCTTTTACATCTCTTAAATATTTCCTTATATTTTCATTTTTGTTAAGACTTCTGTGTTGCCAGGATGAGGGTGATTGAACACAACTTGATCCTGCGTGAGAAACGTTCTAGCAGGAATAAAAAGAGAATGGAAGAAGAAGGGGTCCAAGAGAGGAAAATTGACAGAGCATTGAGGTTGCAGCCCTTTAGCAGCATTAGTGTATACAGTGGGGTAAGAACTAGTAAAGTAGAGTTGGTATATGCTTGCAATTTCCAGCTTGTTAGTAGGTATAGGTCGGTAAATAGCAACCACACTTGGAGCTACTACTGTCCTTGTCGTATGAAGTTGAAAATGGAACTTGTCAGATTTTTTCACTGCAAGATTGTTGGTCTTTTCTTTCTATCTTCTGAACAAATAAGATGGCAGGTATGGATATATGTGTGTGTGAGTGTGCATGTATACATTAAGACACAAACATGGAGATGCTAGTTGTATCATTAAATGGCGTAGTTACAGCATATACTGAATACCAGCACCAGGAAGTAAGAGAGCAGGACATTTTTGTCTTGGTTGACCCTAGACTTAGTGTAACTCAGACTCTCTATAGATATGAATACAGATGTGAATGTGAGTTCAGCTGAATCTCCCCTGGTGATGACAGTTTCAAGAATAACTATGATTGGCTCCTGGAGGCCAGAGGTCAGCAAAATCAATTAATAAGTGATTGATAGAGTCAGGAGCTATGACTCAAACCTTACAAATGATTAGTTGAGTACATTAGCATTATACATGGGTAAAAACCCACCTCAATCTTGAAGGTTGCTATTCTTTTAGCTTTTTATGAGTTCTATAATTTTCTTTCTTCTTTCAACGCACCAGGTGTATCCCACCGAGGCAGGGTGGCCCAAAAAGAAAAACGAAAGTTTCTCTTTAACTTTAATAATGTATACAGGAGAAAGGGTTACTAGCACCTTGCTCCCTTCTGTAATTTTATAATATAGAAAAAAACATAATTGGGGTCTTAAATTTACTGGCAAATGATAATTATTCATGGATGTAGAACTTCATGGTTTATGGATGTAAGAGTAAATTGTAATATCTGAAGCTGAATCTTTCATTTCTTATCATTCACTGAAGCAAATTTTAACAAAATCATTAGTAATCAGAATTTATTTCATCTCAAAAGAATTTTTTTTGTCTATTTGTATTTTTCTAAAATTTGGACATCCCCATGCACACATTATTCTGAATAAGAGATATTATTTTTTTTCATCAAACTGGCCATATCCCACCAAGGCAGGGTGACCTAAAAAGAAAAACGAAAGTTTCTCTTTTTAACTTTAGTAATGTATACATGAGAAGGGGTTACTAGCCCCTTGCTCCCGGCATTTTAGTTGCCTCTTACAACACGCTGTCTTACGGAGGAAGAATTCTGCTCCACTTTCCCCATGGAGGTAAGAGGAAATAAACAAGAACAAGAACTAGTAAGAAAATAGAAGAAAACCCAGAGGGGTGTGTGTGTGTATATACAGTGGACCCCCGGTTTACGATATTATTTCATTCCAGAAGTATGTTCAGGTGCCAGTACTAAACGAATTTGTTCCCATAAGGAATATTGTGAATTAGATTAGTCCATTTCAGACCCCCAAACATACACGTACAAACGCACTTACATAAATACACTTACATAATTGGTCGCATTGGGAGGTGATCGTAAAGCGGGGGTCCACTGTATATATACGTATATGCTTGTACATGTATGTGTAGCGTGACCTAAGTGTAAGCAGAAGTAGCAAGACGTACTTGAAATCATGCATGTTTATGAGACAGAAAAAAGACATCCGCAATCCTACCATCATGTATAACAATTACAGGTTTCCATTTTGCACTCACTTGGCAGGACGGTAGCACCTCCCTGGGTGGCTGCTGTCTACCAACCTACTACCTATAAGTTATTATTAAATTAGTAAAAAAAATATAACGAACTCTGATATTTGTTTCAGGTGTTTATTTGTGGACCATACCCACACTGGATATTCATGACAGTACGAGGGGAGCTGCGTTACCACCCTATGAGTGTAGATGGATCAGTCAAGTGCTTTGCTCCTTTCAGGAATGTCAACTGCCAGAATGGCTTTCTCTATTTTAATAGAAAGGTGAGTTGGCAAAAAATGCGAATATGGTTTGGTAATTCCTATAAATTTTGATCTTTTCTTTCTTTCAACACACCGCCCGTATCCCACCGAGGCGGGGTGGCCCAAAAGGAATAACGAAAGTTTTTCCTTTTACATTTAGTAATACATACAGGAGAAGGGGTTACTAGCCCCTTGCTCCCGGCATTTTAGTTGCCTCTTACAACACGCATGGCTTACGGAGGAAGAATTCTGCTCCACTTCCCCACGGAGGTAAGAGGAAATAAACAAGAACAAGAACTAGAAAGAAAATAGAAGAAAACCCGGAGGGGTGTGTATATACATGCTTGTACATGTATGTGTAGTGTGACCTAAGTGTAAGTAGAAGTAGCAAGATGTACCTGAAACCTTGCATGTTCATGAGACAGAAAAATGGACACCAGCAATCCTACCATCATGTAAAACAATTACAGGTTTCCGTTTTACACTCACTTGGCAGGACGGTAGTACCTCCCTGGGCGGTTGCTGTCTACCAACCTACTACCTAGTATAAATTTTGATATAAAGCACTAATTGTTTTCTTTCAAATTCCATGGGAAGTGAGTTTGAATCCTTCCTCATAAGCAGTGTGTGTCAGACGAGGCAACTAAAATTCTGGGAACAAGGGTTAGTAAATCCCCCCTTTTTTTGTATCACATATTAACAGGGTAAATAAGAAAATTTTGAAATGGGTTTTTTGAATATTCTTTGCTGTAATATATAAGAAGACATTGATTGTTGGTGTTTTGAATGAAATGAAGCTGAAGTTCATAGCACTAAGTGAAACAAAGCTGAAAAAGATGAGAGAATTTTCTTGGGGAGGAGTAAGTGGGATTAAATCAGGTATATCAAAAAGAAGTGGATCTGAAGTAGTGTCCATATCATTAAATGGCAACTGTGGAAAGAAAGTAGAAGGTATAAGTGTCTAGATTCAAGAATTATGTTGATTGGGACAAAGGTGGAATGTGAGAAGTGGGTTACAGTATGCAGTTGTTAAGGCAGCTGGTGGCAAGAGGAGTGTAGAGGAGAGATTTTGGGATGTTATGCAAATGTTTGGTGAGCTTGGAATCAAGTAAGAGGATAATTGTTGAGTGACATAAATATAAAAGCAGGAGAGGTTGTTTTAAAGGGCATAGCAGGTAAATTTGGGTTGTCAAGCATAAATGACAATGGGGGAGGGGGCCTCTTACTAAATTATGTAAAGAGAGAGGTTTAATTATACAAAAAATGGCGAAATGTACAGCAACAGCAGTTTACTAAACCATGTTTTGGTGGATAGCAAGTTGTGCCTCTTTTGAGTTCTTCATTGTTCCCCTATCTAAGCAGATATTGGCACTTTGAAACCAATTAGGATAATTACTTACAGACACTAATAATCTGCTATGATCATTGCAAATATTTAAACACATTATGGATTTATGGATTTAGAAAAGGCATATGATAGAGTGGATAGAGGAGCAATGTGGCAGATGTTGCAAGTATATGGAATAGGTGGTAAGTTATTAAATGCTGTAAAGAGTTTTTATGAGGATAGTGAGGCTCAGGTTAGGGTGTGTAGAAGAGAGGGAGACTACTTCCTGGTAAAAGTAGGTCTTAGACAGGGATGTGTAATGTCACCATGGTTGTTTAATATATTTATAGATGGGGTTGTAAAGGATGTAAATGCCAGGATGTTCGGGAGAGGGGTGGGATTAAATTTTGGGGAATCAAATTCAAAATGGGAATTGACACAGTTACTTTTTGCTGATGATACTGTGCTTATGGGAGATTCTAAAGAAAAATTGCAAAGTTTAGTGGATGAGTTTGGGAATGTGTGTAAAGGTAGAAAGTTGAAAGTGAACATAGAAAAGAGTAAGGTGATGAGGGTATCAAATGATTTAGAGAAAGAAAAATTGGATATCAAATTGGGGAGGAGGAGTATGGAAGAAGTGAATATTTTCAGATACTTGGGAGTTGACGTGTCGGCGGATGGATTTATGAAGGATGAGGTTAATCATAGAATTGATGAGGGAAAAAAGGTGAGTGGTGCGTTGAGGTATATGTGGAGTCAAAAAACGTTATCTATGGAGGCAAAGAAGGGAATGTATGAAAGTATAGTAGTACCAACACTCTTATATGGGTGTGAAGCTTGGGTGGTAAATGCAGCAGCGAGGCGACGGTTGGAGGCAGTGGAGATGTCCTGTTTAAGGGCAATGTGTGGTGTAAATATTATGCAGAAAATTCGGAGTGTGGAAATTAGGAAAAGGTGTGGAGTTAATAAAAGTATTAGTCAGAGGGCAGAAGAGGGGTTGTTGAGGTGGTTTGGTCATTTAGAGAGAATGGATCAAAGTAGAATGACATGGAAAGCATATAAATCTATAGGGGAAGGAAGGCGGGGTAGGGGTCGTCCTCGAAAGGGTTGGAGAGAAATGGTAAAGGAGGTTTTGTGGGCAAGGGGCTTGGACTTCCAGCAAGCGTGCGTGAGCATGTTAGATAGGAGTGAATGGAGACGAATGGTACTTGGGACCTGACGATCTGTTGGAGTGTGAGCAGGGTAATATTTAGTGAAGGGATTCAGGGAAACCGGTTATTTTCATATAGTTGGACTTGAGTCCTGGAAATGGGAAGTACAATGCCTGCACTTTAAAGGAGGGGTTTGGGATATTGGCAGTTTGGAGGGATATGTTGTGTATCTTTATATGTGTATGCTTCTAAACTGTTGTATTCTGAGCACCTCTGCAAAAACAGTGATAATGTGCGAGTGTGGTGAAAGTGTTGAATGATGATGAAAGTATTTTCTTTTTGGGGATTTTCTTTCTTTTTTGGGTCACCCTGCCTCGGTGGGAGACGGCCGACTTGTTGAAAAAAAAAAAAAAATTTAATAATTTTTCTCAGTTTTTGCCAAATACATCACACTTCACGTACATTCATTTTGTGTACAGATAGAGAACACACATATTTAGTTGACAATAATTAAGAATGCTAGGGTCTTGGCAAGAGGTGTGGAGTTAAAAGATAAAGAATCAAACACAAAGTGGGAGTTGTCACAGTTGTTCTTTGCTGATGACACGGTGCTTTTGGGAGATTCTGAAGAGAAGTTGCAGAGGTTGGTGGATGAATTTGGTAGGGTATGTAAAAGAAGAAAATTAAAAGTGAATACAAGGGAACCTCAAATATCGAACTTTATTCAGTCCAGAAGGCTGTCCGAGTGCCGTTACCAAAAGAATTTATTCCTATCAGGAATAATGTAAATTAGATTAGTTCATTTCAGACCCTCAAAAATACACTTATAAAAGCACTTACAAAAATACACTTACATAATTGGTTGAGTTGGGAGCAGTTCGATTTTTGAGGTTCCACTGTATAGGAAAGAGTAAGGTTACGAGGATAACAAAAAGATTAGGTGACGAAAGACTGGATATCAGATTGGAGGGAGAGAGTATGGAGGAGGTGAATGTATTCATATATTTAGGGTTGGATGTGTCAGCAGATGGGTCTATGAAGGATGAGGTGAATCACAGAATTGATGAGGGTATAAGGGCGAGTGGTGCACTTAGGAGTCTGTGGAGACAAAGAACTTTGTCCGTGGAAGCAAAAAGGGCAATGTATGAGAGTATAGCTGTACCAACACTCTTGTATGGGTGTGAAGCATGGGTGATGAATGTTGCAACGAGGAGAAGGCTGGAGGCAGTGGAGATGTCATGTCTGAGGGCAATGTGTGGTATGAATATAATGCAGAGAATTCATAGTTTGGAAATTAGGAGAAGGTGTGAGATTACCAAAACTATTATCCAGAGGGCTGAGGAGGGGTTGTTGAGGTGGTTCGGCATGTAGAGAGAATGGAACAAAACAGAATGACTTTGAGAGTGTATAAATCTGTAGTGGAGGGAAGGCGGGGTAGGGGTCGGCCTAGGAAGGGTTGGAAGGAGGGGGTAAAGGAGGTTTTGTGTGCGAGGGGCTTGGACTTCCAACAAGCGTGCATGAGTGTATTTGACAGGAGTGAATGGAGACAAATGGTTTTTAATACTTGACATGCTGTTGGAGTATGAGCAAGGTAACATTTATGAAGGGATTCAGGGAAACTGGCAGGCTGGACTTGAGTCCTGGAGATGGGAAGTACAGTGTCTGCACTCTGAAGGAGGGGTGTTAACCCTTTGACTGTCGCGGCCGTATATATACGTTTTACGAGGTGCTGTGTTTGACGTATATATACTCATAAATTCTAGCGGCTTCAAATCAAGCAGGAGAAAGCTGGTAGGCCCACATGTGAGAGAATGGGTCTGTGTGGTCAGTGTGCACCATATAAAAAAAATCCTGGAGCACGCAGTGCATAATGAGAAAAAAAAAACTCCGACCGTTTTTTTTAATTAAAATGCCGACTTTGTGGTCTATTTTCGTATAGTATTTATGGTTGTATTCTCGTTTTTCTTGGTCTCATTTGATAGAATGGAAAACATATTACAGAAATAGTGGTGTTTTTGATTGATTTTACTATAAAAAGAACCTAGAAATGGAGCTCAAAGTAGGGGAAATGTTTGATTTTTGCCAATGTTCAAAAGTAAACAAATGATGCCATTTTCCAATAAATGTCCAACTAGCCATTCTAATATGCAGTCATGAATGGGTTGATGTTATTTATACAGTTATTACAGCATTGCAGTAGTCTGCATAATAGTAAGTCTAATATTTTTTGTTTGAATAAAAATTCAAAATAGAAAGCAAGAGTAATATCAGAGGGGCCTGGAGACATGACTGATGAGCAAAGAAAATGTTATTTTAGAGCCTGGAATGTCTGCATTGTTCATTCTGGACCTTATTTTGAAATTGTCATATTTTTTAGTTTTCGTGAAATTGGCCAAATTGCAAATTTCTGACAACATTATTAGGTAGTTGAAATCAGTAAATGGGCAGTTTCTTGTACTCAATCGATAGAAAAAATGAAGTTCTAAAGAAATAGCTATGAGTTTGGGCGACTGGAACAATGGAATTAGCCGAAAATAGGGCTCAAAGTGGGCGAAATCGCCGATTTGTAAACAGCGCCGAGGTCGCTAACTTCGCGAGAGCATAATTCCGTCAGTTTTCCATCAAATTTCGTTTTTTTGGTGTCATTACAATTGGGAAAAGATTCTCTATCATTTCATAGGAAAAAATAATTTTTTTTTTTTTTAAATTTTGCGACACCAGGAGACATCTCAGGATTGGGGGTTGCGACAGTCAAAGGGTTAATGTTGCAGTTTTATAACTGTAGTGTAAACACGTCTGGCAAGACAGCGATGGAGTGAATGATGATGAAGGTTTTTCTTTTTCAGGCCACCCTGCCTTGGTGGG
>NC_069433.1:19504722-19521038 GCF_026875155.1 Cherax quadricarinatus
TCCCTGCGTTCGGGGGAATACAGATAAAAGGAAACCTAACCGTTCCCAGTAGTTTTGGTGCCATCGCTTATGTGTGCCGTGAAATTTCTTTGTACACTCTCCAGGTCGCAATGTCGCCAGCCTTGAAGGGGCCAAACATCCCAGGGGGGGGATAAACCGCGATCAAAAGGTCTAAAAACCCCAGACTCTCTGATCGGGGGTTTTCTACCCCGCCCTGGTATGTTTTTTTGCAATCGTGTCATTATGATTTCGTGAGTCTTAAAGGGGGGGTCGTTAGTGACCAGTATTCCGCCTAGAGAGCACAAGCGATTTGAAAGAATCATCGGGGGCTTGGCGTCCCTTTTTAAAGGGTTCCTTTACCATCCTATCATTTCCTAGCGGATGAGGGTAGAACATTGGGTGGTGTTTGAAGGCGAGATCCTCTGAATTACACCCCAGGTCCTTCACATTCTTTTCCCTCTATTGTATGGTTAAATTTTGTGTAACCCTGACACATTTTTAATTTCTTCAAGTTTTTCTATATTGAGTGTTAAAATTTCTCCCTGTTGAATTTCATTTTGGTTTTGAGTGCCCATTAAAAGTTTTGGTTTGATTCCCTTGGGAGTTCGCGGTGTCTTCGATGGAGGTCACGCCAGGTGTTCCGGGGTCATCCGAAAAGGGAAAGACACGGAGCTATGGCTTACATTCTGTCTATACAGAAATGAGGAGGGGGAATAGAATGGGAGCAGTACTATGCCTTGTGGAACAGAGCTTTTTAACTGTGGCTGCCTCAAAATTTACCTGTTTACTATTATCTTTCGTTGTATTTGTGATCAGTGTTGTGGTGGGGAACTACCGGTGTTCAATTTTATCAGATTGTGGTTTTAAACTGTGAAATTTTTCACCATATTGAAAATAAACATAAACCAAGTCCACCCCTGTAATTGTACAATTTTCCTCACTTAGGTAACTAAAAAATCCTTATGTAATAAAAACCTTTTCGTTTAAAATTTTCCACTTTTTCCTCGAATTTAATAACGGCAGCAGTAGCATAACTAAAAACACGCATGACTCGGGCTACCACACAAATGTTTCTAGATAAACACACACATTTTTTCCACTATATCCCCTAGTTTTAAACATTCTGAGATGGCGTGTATTTTGAGTGGTGGCTATGGAACTCCTGCTGCATCATCATGGCATAAAAGGAAGTAGTTCACCAATTAATGGCATACAAAAACCAAAAAGGACAATATCGTGACTAGAACAATACACAAAAACCCGCACATAGGAGAGAGGGCTTAGGACACGTTTCGGTCCGACTTAACCATAAGTTAATACTTGGCGTCAATATACGTTACTCAAAGGGGGAAAACATGATTTTTGCGAAGGAAAAGTTTTGTTCATATCTGAATTTTTTACAGTGAACAACTTAATGAAACGTAAGAATAATTTCTTGCTAAGAGAAGGTTCAATGTCTTGGTACGGGAGGGTGTGGACTGGTTTTAGTGGGGTTTATTTTGTTAGTTAACCGGGACAGGGAGTATTTACACTTTACTCCGGGGGGGTTCATGTTGGGGGTTTTACCTGCTGACTCAAAAATCCGTAAAGGAGTCCTGCTGACCAGACCATCAAGGATGTACCTAGACTAAAACCACAAGGATGTACCTGCGACTCAGATCCTTCAAGGAGTACCTGCTGACTCAGATCCGTCAAGGATGTACCTGCTGACTGATCCAGTAAAGGGATGTCCCCTGATGACTCGATCCACAAGGATAAAACCGTAAACTCAGATCCATCAAGGATGTCCCGCTCCCCTCAAAATCCATAAAGGTGACCTGCTCCGTAATCCAGTCAAGGTGTACCTGATACTCAATCCAGTCAAGGATGTACCTGCTACTCAACCAGTCAAAGATGTACATACTGACCTGTGAAGGATGTACCTGCGACTGGATCCAGTCAAGGATGTACTACGACCGTGAAGGATGTATGCTGATCAAATCTAGTCAAGGATGTACTACTGACTCATTAAAGGATGTCCCGCTGATCAGATCCAGTCAAAGGATGTACCTAGACCAGATCCAGTCAAGGATGTACCTGAGATCAGATCCAGCAAGGAGTCCCTGATGACTCGACCGTCAAGGATTACCTGCTGACTCAACCCAGTCAAGGATGTACCTGCTGACTCAGATCCAGTAAAGGTGTACCATGACTCGTCCAGTCAAGGATGTACCTGCTGCTCGATCCAGTCAAGGATTACCTGATGATCAGACCATCAAGGATGACCTGATGACTCGATCCATCAGGATGTACCTGAAAACCAATCTAGCAAGGGAGTACCTGATGACTCAGATCTAGTCAAGGATGTACCTGATGACTCAGATCTAGTAAAGTGACCTGATGACTCGATCCGTCAAGGAGTCCCGTGACTCAATCCATAAGGATGACCTGAGACTCAGATCCAGAAAGGATGTCCCTATGACCAAATCTAGTAAAGGGATGACCTGATGACCAGACCCAGTAAGGATGTACCGATGATCAGACCCAGCAAGGATGTACCGCTGACTCTATCCAGAAAAGGTTTACCTGCTGCTCATATCCATCAAGGATGTACCTGTGACCAAAATCCATCAAGGATGTACCTGATGATCAGACCAGTCAAGGATGTACCTGCTGACTCTTTCCAGTCAAGGAGTACCTGTGACTATTCCAGTCAGGATGTACTGCTGATAAATTTCCAGTCAAGGATGTACCGACTCATATCCAGTAAAGATGTACCTGATGATAAAACCAGTAAAGGATGCCCGAGACCATACCCAGTCAAGGTGTACCTGTGCTCTTTCCCCAGTAAAGGGAAAGCCTGTGACTAGATCCATCAAAGGATGTACCGCTGACTCATATCCAGAAAAGGTTTTTACCTAAAACTCAGATCCATAAAGGGATGTCCCTATGACTCATATCCAGTCAAGGAGTCCTGATGACTCAGATCCTCAAGGAGTACAACTGACTAACCAGCAAGGATGTACCTGATGACCAGATCCAGTCAAGGAGTACCGATGACTGGATCCAGTCAAGGATGTACCTGATGACTCAATCCAGTCAAGGATTTTACCTGCTGACTCAATCCAGCAAGGGATGTCCCTGATACTCAGATCCGTCAAGGATGCCCTGCTGACTCTATCCGTCAAGGATGTCCCTGTGACTCAGATCCAGTAAAGGATGACCTGATGACTCAATCCAGTCAAGGATGTACATACTGACTCAGATCCATAAGGGATGTACCTATGACTCAGACCCAGTCAAGGAGTACCGATACTCAGATCCGTCAAGGATTACCTGCTGACTCAGATCCGCAAGGATGTACTGAACCAATCCAGTAAAGGATTCCTGATGACTCAATCCCAGTAAAGGATGTACCTGTGCCCCAAACCATCAAGGATGTCCCTGATGACTCAGATCCTAAAGGGTACCTGATGACTCAGATCCATAAAGGATGTACCTGTGACCATATCCAGTCAAGGATGTACCTGTGACTAAGACCACAAGGGTAACTGTACTCAGATCCAGTAAAAGGATGTCCCTGAGACTCAGACCCAGTCAAGGATGTCCCCTGATCTCTTTCCAGTCAAGGATGTACCTGATGCCAGATCCATCAAGGAGACCTGCTGCCATATCCAGTCAAGGATGAACCTGATGACTCAACCCAGTAAGGATGTACCTGATGACCATATTCCAGTAAAGGATTTACCTTTGATCAATCCATCAAGGATGTACCTGATGACTAATCCAGTAAAGGGATGTACATACTATCAGTCCAGTCAAGGATGTACCTTTGACTGCCGCAAGGTGTACCGCTGACTCATCCAGTCAAGGAGTCCCTGCTGACTCAGATCCATCAAGGATGTCCCTTACTCAACCCATCAAGGTGTAATGCTGATCAGATCCAGTAAAGGATGCCCCAGATGTCAGATCCATCAAGGACACCTGATGACTCAGATCCATAAAGGATTACCTGCTGACTCAGATCCATCAAGGATGCCCCTGATGACCAGATCCATCAAGGATGCCTGCTGACTCAGATCCAGTAAAGGGATGAATTGACTCAGATCCATCAAGGATGTACATAGACTCAGACCATCAAGGATGACATTGACTCAGTGAAAAATTTTTACCTGCTGGCTAATAAAAAAAGTCCTGCTGACTCAGGAAATTAAGGACAACGTGACTCAAAATTGAAGGAGGTACCTTCTGACCGAGCCAGTGAAGGACGACCGCTGACCCAGCCGGAAAGGACTACCTGCGCCCCCACCCCAGTGAAGGAGGCCCTTCTGACCGAGCCAGGAAAGGAAAGACCGCGCCCCACAGTAAGGACGACCTGCGACTCACCATAAAGGACGTACCGCTGACCAGCCAGTGAAGGCCGTACCTGCTGCCCCAGCCAGTGAAGAACGTACCTTTTTGACCCCCCAGGGGAGGACGACCTGCGCCCCCCCTGAAGAACGTACCGCTGCCCCAGCCGGAAAGGGACGACCTGGACCCAGCCGTGGGGGAGTCCTGTGACTCCCCATGAAGGACGTAACCTGGACTCCCCAGTAAGGACGTCCCTGTTTGACCCAGCCATAAAGGGGGACGTACCTGCTCTCATCCATAAAGGACGTCCCTGCTGACCCAGCCATAAGGACGTACCTGCTGATACCAGTGAAGGAGACCTGTGCCCCACCCAGTAAAGGACGTACCTTTTGACCACCATGAAGGACGTACCTGCTGCCCACCAGTGAAGGCGTCCCTGCTGACTATCCCATAAAGGGACTCCCTCTGACCCACCAGTGAAGGACGTCCTGCTGACCCAGCCGTAAAAGGACGACCTGCGATCATCGGGAAGGACTTACCTGCTGACTCACCCGGGAAGGACGTACCTGCTGACCCAGCCAGTGAAGGACGTACCTCTGACCCAGCCGTGAAGGACTACCTGCTGACCATCCAGTGAAGGCCCGTACCGCGACTCATCCAGTGAAGGACGTACCTGCTGACCATCCATGAAGGACGTACCTGTGCCCCGCCATGAGGACGTACCTCTGACCCAGCCAGTGGAGGCTACCTGCTGACCCAGCCAGTGAAGGACGTACTGCGACCCAGCCGTGGAGGACGACCTGTGACCACCAGTGAAGGACTACCTGCGACCCACCCAGTGGGGACGTACCGCTGACTCAGAGCCGGGGCTCGTGTTAAGGTACTGTAATTTTAAGTGAGTGTGGGTGGTCCCAACACGCTGTAACGACACAGGCCCCAACGTCGCGCTGCGAATCGCAAATTTTCGAAAAGGTTACGTAATGTCTCAATATTTCGAAATTAATTTTTGCGCACTGAACGTAAATAAAAAATTTATCACGGGGGACCGACCAAAAAATACACTCACTTGTTTCTCCTAGAAACCCTTTGCGATCCCGGGGGCGTACATGAAGGTGTTCCCAACTGGGAACACAAGAGCGTCACCCCCACCTTCCCCCCCTCTTCAGAAAAAGCCCTCACCCCCACCTTCCCCTCCTCAAAAAGATCACCCCCCGCCCCCCTCATTTGCAGTTACCGGACGAAAAAGGTAATACGTCCAAATTCAATTAAAAAATTTTAAATGTCCAATTTTTTTAATTGACTTCCTCTCAGGGCGACGCGGGCCCCCTGGGGGCGACCCCAGGGGCCCCCGGGGACGACGCAGGGGCCCCGGGGAGACGTAGGGGGTCCCGGGGGACACGCAGGCCCCGGGGGGGGACGCAGGGGCCCTGGGGGACGACGCAGGCCCCCGGGGGACGACGCATGGCCCCTGGGGGACGCCAGGCCCCTGGGGGCACGCGGCCCCTGGGGGGGCACGCAGGGCCCCCGGGGGGCGACGCAGGGCCCCCTGGGGGGCGACGCAGGGGCCCGGGGGGCGACGCAGGGGCCCCGGGGGGGGACGCAGGGCCCCTGGGGCGAAAGGGCCCCGGGGGACGCGCAGGGCCCCTGGGGGACGACCCAGGGCCCCCGGGGGGTGCGTAAAACCCCGGGGGGACGACGCGGGGTCCTGGGGGGCGCGCAGGGCCCCCGGGGGGCGACGTGGGCCCCTGGGGGCAACGTAGGGCTCCGGGGACAAAAGTAGGGGCCTCGGGGTACGACGCAGGGCCACGGGGGACGACGCAGGGGGCCCCTGGGGGACGACGCCGGGGCCCCGGGGGACGCGAAGGGCCCCCTGGGGGACGACGCAGGGGCCCCCGGGGGGCGACGAAACCCCTGGGGGACGACCAGGTCCCGGGGGACGACGTGACCCCTGGTGACAACGTAGGGTCATGGGGAACGCGAGGACCCCCGGGGGACGACGAAGGGCCTTGGGGGACGACGAAGGGGGGAGGACTCTGGCCCAGGGCCAGGCTGAGGGGGCCGGGGGGGGGGGACCTTTGGCCCCGGGCCAGGCTGAGGGCCAGGGGGGACCTGGCCCAGGGCCAGGTGAGGGCCGGGGGGGAGGGCTCGGCCCCGGGCCAGGCTGAGGGACCCGGGGGGAGGGGCCTTTGGCCCAGGGGGGAGGGGTGAGGGGCAGGGGGGGGGGACTCTGGGCCCCGGGCCAGGGTGAGGGACCGGGGGGAGGCCTGGCCCAGGGCCAGGGGGGGGACCAGGGGGGAGGACTCTGGCCCCGGGCCCGGCTGAGGGACCGGGGGGAGGGCTCTGGCCCAGGGGCCCGGCTGAGGGACCCCGGGGGGGGACCCTTCTGGCCCAGGGCCAGGCTGAGGGACCCGGAAAAAAATTTCGAAATTTTCAAAATTTTTCAAAGGTATAAGAAGTGAATTTACGGCCCTAGTGGGAACAGGGGCCCTGTGGGGGGGCGGGGCCCCAGTGGTGGAGCAGGGGCCCTAGTGGGGGAAGCAGGGGCCCCATGGGGAACAGGGGCCCCAGTGGGGGCAGGGGCCCTAGGGTGAAACAGGGGGCCCTAGTGGTGGAGCAGGGGGGGCCCATGGTGAAACAGGGGCCCAGGGTAACAAAAGGGGGCCCCCAGTGGTGGAGCAGGGGCCCTAGTGGTGAAGCAGGGGCCCTGTGGGAAGCAGGGGCCCTAGTGGGGGAAAACAGGGGCCCAGTGGTGAAGCAGGGGGGCCCCAGTGGGAAGCAGGGGGCCCCATGGGGAAGCGGGGGCCCCAGTGGGGAAACAGGGGCCCTAGTGGTGAAGCAGGGGCCCTAGTGGGGGAAACAGGGGCCCTATTGGGGAAGCGGGGCCCTAGTGGTGAAGCAGGGGCCCTAGTGGTGAAGCGGGGGGCCCTGTGGTGAAGCGGGGCCCTAGTGGTGAAGCAGGGGCCCTATGGTGAACAGGGGCCCTGTGGTGAAGCAGGGGCCCCATGGTGAAGCAGGGGCCCTAGTGGAAGAAAAAAGGCCCTAGTTAAAAAAGGGGCCCTGTGGGGAACAGGGGCCTTAGTAAGCAGGGTTTTCCTGTGGTGAACAGTGGCCCCGTGAAAGCAGGGGGCCCCCCGTAAGCAGGGACCCTAGTGGGGAAACAGGGGCCAAGTGAACAGGGCCCAAGTGGTTAAACGGGGGCCCCAGTGGTGAACAGGGGCCCAGTGGTGATCAAGGGCCAGTAAAACATAAGCCCTATGGGACGCAGGGGGGGCCAGTGGGGAAACAGGGGCCCTAGTAAGCGGGGTCCCTAGTGAAAATGGGGCCCTAGTGGGGAAGTAGGGGCCTAGTGAAGCAGGGGCCCTAGTGGTGAACAGGGGCCCTATGAAGCAGGGGCCCTAGTGGTGAAGCAGGGGCCCAGTGGGGAAGCAGGGGCCCCGGGAAACGGGGGGCCCCTGAAGTAAGGGCCCTAGGGTTTCATGTAGGGGGGGTAATTTTGGGGAAATATGGGGGAAAAAGGGGGGATGAAATTTTGGGGAATACTGGGGGGGAAAACGGAGGGAGTCAGTATAGGGGACAGGGGGGTGGAGGAGGAGGTATGCAGAGGTAGGTAGGTGGAAGGGAATGTGAGGTCACTGGTAACTCAACTTACCTCCTTACTCTACCCACCACTCCACCTGCCACCCCCCACACTTTTAAAAAACATAAATAAAAGGGGAAAATAAAAGGGGCAGTGAATATTTTCTATTCTACTCAAACACAGTTTATTATTAAGTCCTTGTACAATAATATATTTGGGAACAGGAGAACCTCATTGGGGTTCAGATAAATGGGGTGGTACACATAAATAAGCAGTGAGACAGGGAAATACAATCAACTTGACCAAAATGAATGTAACTTACATATAGTTCAGAGGGCAGTTCACTACAGGAACAAGCCACAGGTCCCAAGACCTACACAGCACGAGTACTGCGCCAAGCCAGTACTCTGCCCAGTGCCTCCAACAGTCTCCTCCAGAGACTTCAGCAGCCTTCTCCCGAGCCCTGCACCCCAGCAGCAGCTCCGCTGGAAGTCTGCTCAGGAGCTCTGCACCCCAGCAGCAGCTCCGCTCGAATCTCCTGATCATGCTCTTCCTTGGGCTTTTATCGTGGTCCAAGCACCCTCCACAACCACGTGTTGCGACCTGACGCCTAGGTCTGAGGCGTCAAGAAAAAAGACCTCAGACGTGGGCGTGGCTACAGACGCCTGCCAAGGAAGGTGTGACCATATAATTGGTCAAATTGTCTCTCCAGAGACCTCACAAGCCCAGCTGAACTACATCACATCCCCCTTTCTCCCCCAATTTAAAATATCTGAGAACTAAGACAATTTGTCCTAGTTATTAGACTATTTTAATCCTAACCCCTTAATTCTATTACAATACAAAGACAAAATTATACATAATACAAAATTATTCAATTACTTATATTTCCCTCAACCTCCTCAACTACCACAAGGCAGCATAATCAGTACACCTGGCAGTTGGCCAGCATAATAGTCGCTCTCTGGTGCAAAGCCTCCTTACCCGTCATTTCTCCTTAAACCTAAATATCGGGCTCCAGTGCTTCCCTACTTCTACTAGAATGCACTAGCCAATGCTAGTCCACCTCGCACGTTAACCATTGGGCAAACTCTCTAGGCTTCTATGGCGTGGAAAACTGCTCCAACGGGTTGCATTCTTTCAAGTAACTGCAACTGGACACTTCACGACCACCAGGTCGCATTTTCGGCACACTTCACATGCGCACTACAACATCTGAAAATCGAGACAGGGCAGGCATCGCAGCTAAGACCCTCCATTATCCTATGCCACCACTAGGATTCACTGGCCTCATAAACAAGGCGGCATAATCACTGGACCGTTTTCAAGGTCACCTTATTTCACACAGGTAGCACTAACACTTCTGGCAAGTCAAAGTAGGCTGGGGACATCTCACACTCTCAACTGTCTCTCATGGCTGGCAGGACATCCCCGCATACCGTCGATACAGGTCGACCAACAAGGCAGGATCACTCCTCCATTTCCGCCTTGAAAGCAGGCTGGTCCCAGCAGCTGGAGTCCATCTCGCGGCTCACGTCCTTCCACATCTCCGAGGATGGCAACTCCTTCATAGTAGATTCTCCTGTCCTGGCACACCAGCCAGAATCCCTCACACCACTGCAGCATCACCGCCATCTCCTCCTCTTGAGCTAGGCAGCATCGCAGCATCACAGCACGGCCGTATCACAGCAGCACACAGCACGGCCACAGCATCGCAGCACGGTCCCAGCATCACAGCACGGCCGCAGCATCTCAACATCATCGCACGACCGCAGCATCTCAACATCACAGCACGGCCAGCATCACAGCAGCACACAGCACGGCCACAGCATCGCAGCACGGTCCCAGCATCACAGCACGGCCGCAGCATCTCAACATCATAGCAAGGCCGTATCACAGCAGCACACAGCACGGCCACAGCACAGCAGACAGCATCACAGCACGGCCACAGCATAGCAGACAGCATCACAGCACGGCCACAGCATAGCAGACATCATCACAGCAGCCGACATCAGCAGTAGCAGGCAATGGTCAGTTGCTCGGGGTGAGGTGAGGTCACTTCAGGTCATCAACAGTAGGTGCGGTCACCCATCCCTGGCAACTGCGGGTAACTGGCGGTCCGTGGGTGATGGTCACAGAGGATGGGTGACGCAGACAGACACCCACTACACTGGATGACAGACCAGGGCAGCAATACATCTACTGGGGCACATCAGCTGGGTGACTGGGCATATCAGCTGGGTGACTGGGCACATCAGGTGGACAGCAATTATAGGCAACTCTTCAATGGGTGACAGTTGTGGGTGAGTCTTCCAAGGTGGGCTGGGTGACTTCTCATTCCTCTGTAAATATCAATTTCGGCCAGTAATTGCTTCCCCCGAAAAGTCTCACCCAAATACTGATATTCTCCACATTTATCTCAAACCAACAACCAACTCCACCAAATATAATATTTACACCCAAACAATTATTCAGACCCACCGTCAAAAAAGGGACAGTTAAGGTCACTAGGATTATAATATCATTATAATAACACAAAATCAAATGGTAGCAATGGTAGCATCACAGTATAACCGAGCAGTCAAAAATAAGGCATATGGGACTGGTTCCTACTATAAAAATAATAAGAACCACCACGCTTAGACACCATGTCATGTAGGGGGGGTAATGATTGGGGAAATATGGGGGTAAAAGGGGGGGGATGATTAGGGGAATACTGGGGGGTAAGCGGAGGGAGTCAGTAGGTAGGGGACAGGCGAGGTGGTAGGAGTGAGGTATGCAGAGGTAGGTAGGTAGGTAGGTAGGTAATGTGAGGTCACTGGTAACTACAACTTCACCTCTCATTACTCTACCCACCACTCCACACTGCTCACCCTCTCACTACTTTAACTAAACATAAATAAATGGAGAAAATAACGGGGACAGTGAATATTTACTATTCTACTCAAACACAGTTTATTATTAAGTCCTTGTACAATAATATATTTGGGAACAGGAGAACCTCATTGGGGTTCAGATAAATGGGGTGGTACACATAAATAAGCAGTGAGACAGGGAAATACAATCAACTTGACCAAAATGAATGTAACTTACAATATAGTTCAGAGGGCAGTTCACTACAGGAACTAAGCCACAGTCCAAGACCTACAAGCACGAGTACTGCGCCAAGCCAGTACTCTGCCAGTGCCTCCAACAGTCTCCTCCAGAGACTCAGCAGCCTTCTCCCGAGCCCTGCACCCCAGCAGCAGCTCCGCGGAAGTATGCTCAGAGCTCTGCACCCCAGCAGCAGCATCCGCTCGAATCCCTGATCATGCTCTTCCTTGGGCTTTTATCGTGTCCAAGCACCCTCCACAACCAGTGTTGCGACCTGACGCCTAGGTCTGAGGCGTCAAGAACAAAAGACCTCAGACGTGGGCGTGGCTACAGACGCCTGCCAAGGCAAGGTGTGACCATATAATTGGTCAAATTAGGTCTCTCCAGAGACCTCACAAGCCCAGCTGAACTACATCACATGGTGAAGTAGGGGCCGTAGTGAAGCAGGGGCCCTAGTGGTGAAGCAGGGGCCATAGTGAAGCAGGGGCCATTGTGGTGAAGCAGGGGCCATAGTGAAGCAGGGGCCATAGTGGTGAAGCAGGGGCCCTAGTGGTGAAGCAAGGGCCTAGTGGTGAAGCAGGGGCCCTAGTGAAGCAGGGGCCGTAGTGGTGAAGCAGGGGCCGTAGTGGTGAAGCAGGGGCCGTAGTGGAGAAGCAGGGGCCCTAGTGGGGAAGCAGGGGCCGTAGTGGTGAAGCAGGGGTGCTAGTGGTGAAGCAGGGGCCCTAGTGGTGAAGCAGGAGCCCTAGTGGCGAAGCAGGGGCCCTAGTGATGCAGGGGCCCTAGTGGTGAAGCAGGGGCCCTAGTGGTGAAGCAGGGGCCCTAGTGGTGAAGCATGGGCCATAGTGGTGAAGCAGGGGCCCTAGTGGTGAAGCAGGGGCCATAATGAAGCAGAGGCCCTAGTGGTGAAGCAGGGGTCCTAGTGGTGAAGCAGGGGCACTAGTGGTGAAGCAGGGGCCCTAGTGGTGAAGCAAAGGCCATAGTGGTGAAGCAGGGGCCATAGTGGTGAAGCAGGGGCCCTAGTGAAGCAGGGGCCGTAGTGGTGAAGCAGGGGCCGTAGTGGTGAAGCAGGGGCCCTAGTGAAGCAGGGGCCCTAGTGGTGAAGCAGGGGCCCTAGTGGTGAAGCAGGGGCCCTAGTGGTGAAGCATGGGCCATAGTGGTGAAGCAGGGGCCCTAGTGGTGAAGCAGGGGCCATAATGAAGCAGAGGCCCTAGTGGTGAAGCAGGGGCCCTAGTGGTGAAGCAGGGGCACTAGTGGTGAAGCAGGGGCCCTAGTGGTGAAGCAAAGGCCATAGTGGTGAAGCAGGGGCCATAGTGGTGAAGCAGGGGCCCTAGTGGTGAAGCAGGGGCCGTAGTGGTGAAGCAGGGGCCGTAGTGGTGAAGCAGGGGCCCAAGTGGTGAAGCAGGGGCCGTAGTGGTGAAGCAGGGGCACCTAGTGGTGAAGCAGGGGCACTAGTGGTGAAGCAGGGGCCCTAGTGGTGAAGCAAGGGCCATAGTGGTGAAGCAGGGGCCCTAGTGGTGAAGCAGGGGCCGTAGTGGTGAAGCAGGGGCCGTTGTGGTGAAGCAGGGGCCCAAGTGGTGAAGTAGGGGCCGTAGTGGTGAAGCAGGGGCCGTAGTGGTGAAGCAGGGGCCCTAGTGAAGCAGGGGCTCTAGTGGTAAAGCATGGGCCCTATTGGTGAAGCAGGGGCCGTAGTGGTGAAGCAGGGGTCCTAGTGGTGAAACAGGGGCCCTAGTGAAGCAGGGGCCCTAGTGGTGAAGCAGGGGCCCTAGTGAAGCAGGGGCCCTAGTGATGAAGCAGGGGCCCTAGTGAAGCAGGGGCCCTAGTGGTGAAGCAGGAGCCCTAATGGGTGAGGCAGGAGCTCTAGTGAAGCAGGAACCGTAGTGGTGAAGCAGGGGCCCTAGTGGGTGAGGCAGGAGCCCTAGTGAAGCAGGGGCCCTAGTGGGTGAGGCAAGAGCCCTAGTGAAGCAGGGACCGTAGTGGTGAAGCAGGGGCCCTAGTGGGTGAGGCAGGAGCCCTAGTGGGTGAGGCAGGAGCCCTAGTGAAGCAGGGACCGTAGTGGTGAAGCAGGGACCGTAGTGGTGAAGCAGGGACCGTAGTGGTGAAGCAGAGGCCCTAGTGGGTGAAGCAGGGACCGTAGTGGTGAAGCAGGGACCGTAGTGGCGAAGCAGGGGCCCTAGTGGGTGAGGCAGGAGCCCTAGTGAAGCAGGGACCGTAGTGGTGAAGCAGGAGCCCTAGTGAAGCAGGGACCGTAGTGGCGAAGCAGGGGCCCTAGTGGGTGAGGCAGGAGCCCTAGTGAAGCAGGGACCGTAGTGGTGAAGCAGGAGCCCTAGTGAAGCAGGGACCGTAGTGGTGAAGCAGGAGCCCTAGTGGGTGAAGCAGGGACCGTAGTGGTGAAGCAGGAGCCCTAGTGGTTGAAGCAGGGACCGTAGTGGTGAGGCAGGGGCCCTAGTGGTGAGGCAGGAGCCCTAGTGAAGCAGGGGCCCTAGTGGTGACGCAGGGGCCCTAGTGGGTGAGGCAGGAGCCCTAGTGAAGCAGGGGCCCTAGTGGTGAAGCAGGAGCCCTAGTAAAGCAGGGACCGTAGTGGTGAAGCAGGGGCCCTAGTGGTGACGCAGGGGCCCTAGTGGTGACGCAGGGGCCCTAGTGGTGACGCAGGGGCCCTAGTGGTGACGCAGGGGCCCGTCCAGGTTGTTCAAAATATCTTGCCATATGTGTTGGGTTAAGGAGATGATGTACTTGATACCAGGTGACTTGACGATAACGTTGAGTTTGATGACAACACCGATGATTGAAGAATGAGACACTTATGTAACATATGGGAATCTTCGCTGAGAAAACGTTTCGCCACGCTGTGGCCTCATCAGTCCAGTACGGAGAAGAACGGTGTAAGGAGGGAGGTTAGTGGCAATCAGTCCCACACCCTCATGACTGTGTTATGTTCAGTAGTAAGGTAATTACTGTCCCAGGCTGGTGATGAAGGGTGTGGCTGGTGATGGTGTGGCTGGTGATGGTGTGGCTGGTGATGAAGGGTGTGGCTGGTGATGGTGTGGCTGGTGATGGTGTGGCTGGTGATGAAGGGTGTGGCTGATGGTGTGGCTGGTGATGAAGGGTGTGGCTGGTGATGGTGTGGCTGGTGATGGTGTGGCTGGTGATGAAGGGTGTGGCTGATGTGGTGTGGCTGGTGATGAAGGGTGTGGCTGGTGATGGTGTGGCTGGTGATGGTGTGGTGGTGATGAAGGGTGTGGCTGGTGATGAGGGTGTGGCTAGTGTGGTGTGGCTGGTGATGAAGGGTGTGGCTGGTGATGGTGTGGCTGGTGATGAAGGGTGTGGCTGGTGATGGTGTGGCTGGTGATGAAGGTGTGTGGCTGGTGATGGTGTGGCTGGTGATGAAGAGTGTGGCTCGTGATGGTGTGGCTGGTGATGGTGTGGCTGGTGATGAAGGGTGTGGCTAGTGATGGTGTGGTGGTGATGGTGTGGCATGGTGATGAAGGGTGTGGATGGTGATGAAGGGTGTGGCTGGTGATGGTGTGGCTGGTGATGAAGGGTTTTGCTGGTGATGAAGGGTGTGGCTGGTGATGAAGGTGTGGTGGTGATGAAGGGTGTGGCTGGTGATGGTGTGACTGGTGATGAAGGGTTTTGCTGTGAAGGGTGTGGCTGGTGATGAAGGGTGTGGCTGGCGATAAAGGGTGCGCTGGTGATGAAGGGTGTGGCTGGTGGTGAAGGATGTGGCTGGTGATGGTGTGGCTGGTGATGAATGGGTGCGGCTGGTGATGAAGGGTGTGGTGGTGATGAAGAGTGTGGCTGGTGATGAAGGGTGTGGCTGGTGATGAAGGGTGTGGCTGGTGATGAAGGTGTGGCTGGTGATGAAGGGTGTGGCTGGTGATGAAGGGTGTGGCTGGTGATGAAGGGTGCGGCTGGTGATGAAGGGTTGTGGCTATTTGATGAAGGGTGGGCTGGTGATGAAGGGTGTGGCTGGTGATGAAGGGTGTGGTGGTGATGAGGGGGGCGGCTGGTGTGCTGGGGTGTGGCTGGTGATGAAGGATGGGGCTGGTGATGAAGGGTGTGGCTGGTGTTTGAAGGGGGTGGCTGGTGATGAAGGGTGTGGCTGGTGATGAGGTGTGGTGGTGATGAAGGGTGTGGTTTGGTGATGAAGGGTGCGGCTGGTGATGAGGTGTGGCTGTGATGAAGGGTGTGGTGGTGATGGTGTGGCTAGTGATGAAGGGTGTGGCTGGTGATGAAGGGTGTGGCTGTTGATGAAGGGTGTGGGTGAAAGGGTGCGGGCTGGTGATGAAGGGTGTGGCTGGTGATGAAGGGTGTGGCTAGTGATGAAGAGTGGGGCTAGTGATGAAGGATGTGGTGGTAATGAAGGGTGTGGCTGGTGATGAAGGGTGCGGCTGGTGATGAAGGGTGTGGCTGGTGATGAAGGGTGCGGCTGGTGATAAAAGGTGTGGCTGGTGATGAAGGGTGTGGCTGTGATGAAGGGTGTGGCTGTGATAAAGGTGTGGCTGGTGATGAAGGGTGTGGTGATGAAGGTGTGGCGGGTTGATGAGGGTGTGGCTGTGGTGAAGGGTGTGGCTGGTGATGAAGGTTGTGGCTGATGAAAGGGTGGGGCCCTGATAAAGGGTGTGGCTGGTGATGGTGTGGCTGGTGAAGGGTGTGTGTGTTAATGAAGGGTGTGGCTGGCACTAGTTACCAAACACGAGGCCAGAGAAAATTGGCTGTTAGAGGAGTGCCTCGTTAGTGTGGTCGGAGTGGCATTTGGGTTGTGATGGTGGTGCCCAAGGTGGTGCCGCAAATTTTCTTTCCTACCGCAGGTAATAACCGGGGAATAGTGTAAAAATCTCGGGGGAATTATCCACACGCACGCCCGAAACACCCGCCCCCCCCGCACGCCCGAACCCCCCCACCCACACGCATGCCCGAACACCCATCCCCACGCATGCCGAACACCCACTCACACGCATGCCCGAACACCCGGCCCACACGCATGCCCGAAACACCCACCCACACATGCCCGAACACCCACTCACACGCACGCCCGAAAAACCCGCCCACGCGCACGCCCGAACACCGCCCACACGCACGCCGAAACACCCCCCCACACGCACGCCCGAACACCCGCCCACACGCACGCCCCAACACCCGCCCACACGCATGCCCGAAACACCCGCCCAAAACGCATGCCCGAACACCCTCCACATGCACGCCCGAACACCCCCCCACACGCATGCCCCAAACCCCCCACGCACGCCGAACACCCGCCCCCCGCACGCCCCGAACACCCGCCACACCTTGCCCCAAACCCCCCAAAGGGCCCCCAAAA
>NC_069433.1:19521538-19553433 GCF_026875155.1 Cherax quadricarinatus
TTTGTTTCGTAGCTCTTACTGTGTGATTTTATTTTGTGTGTGTATATATAATTCATTTTTGTATTGGTATGAGCGTTGAGTGGCCTACACAGTCCAGTGCTCAGTAAATATCAGTGATTCCCTGCTTAATTTCCAGCTAAAACTCCATTATTTTCGAGGCACAGTGGCAGACGGGGCTTTTGTGATGATTCTGGGGCAGGCTTTAAACATGAATTTCCCTTTTAAATCTCGGGCCCCAAAACTGAAGGTCCTCTCAAAATCCTGCACCCCCTCAGGGAAGGTTCCTTGATGTTGGTGAGGGACTCTTGATTTGGGAATTGGATCTGTGCTCCAGTTCCCCGAATTAAGCCTGAATGCCTTCCACATCCCCCCCCCAGGGCGCTATATAATCCTACGGGTTTAGCGCTTCCCCCCTTGGTTATAATAAAAATAATCTCATATCCTGGCTGAGATGCGGAGATTGGGCCCAACACTTAGCCTGTCTGTGGCCCTGTGCCACTCCAGGATGCCGGCATTGTCACTCCTTGTGGCATTTGTTGGATCCTGTTCACATGCGGACTGTGGCATTCTGCACCTTTCGTGTAAAGTGCCTTTATGTAGACTCTGGCAGGTTTCCCTCCTGGATCGTCACTGTGAGAAGCTGGGTTTGTATTGCCTGCTGTTGCTACTGTCTTCACTCCCACACTGTCACGTCTACCATTATCCACCCACCTACCGCCCCAACCCCCACCACCCACGAACCTTCCTGCCTCCTTCCCCATCGCCCACATACTGCCACCACCCTATCAACCCAACCTCCAACTCACCATCACCCGTTCATCACCCACTCACAACCCACCCGTTCACACATCCCCCCATTCTTTCACCCACCCATTCACACCACCCATTACCCACTCACCATCTACTCATCACTCACCTATTCACCACAATCATCCACCGACTCACCACCATCCCCCACCCACTCACCACCACACTATCAACCCCACTCACCACCACCAACCCACTGACACCATGAATCATCACTAATCCCCACTCACACCATCATCCATTCATTACCCACCCATCACCCCCATCAACCCCACTCATCACCCACCCACTCACTACATTCCTGGGGCCACAACACAAATGGCTTAACGGAAACATTACAGAATCAACACAACCATCCCGAGTACCAACCTCGCTTCTTGACGCTCTTTTGTTGTTGTCAATTGCTTATCCCAGGTTTGTAGACAATGTTTATATACCCTTAAATCATGTGCTAAGATTTTTTTTATACTGCACATCATAATAAGTAAGTGTCTTGACTATAGTGAAACATTATAGTTGCTTACAATATATCCGTTGAATAATGAGTCATTTTTCAACGGATTATCATAGGTAATTTACACATATGTGTGATAATTGTACTTAAGTATGCCCTGTTTTCTAAATAAACACTTAGGGGTTTGAAGAATGATTATTAAATCGGTATATACAACATATTGAAGAATGATTCATTATCGGTATACACAACATGTTGAAGAATGTCTTTATCGGTATATACATGTTGAAGAATGATCATTATCGGTAAAATACAACATGTTAAAGAATGTGTCATTATCGGTATATACAACATGTTGAAGAATGAGTCATTATCGGTATATACAACATTTGAAAAATTTGAGTCTTTATCGGTATAAACAACATGTTGAAGAATGAGTCATTATCGGTAAAATACAACATGTTTGAAGAATGAGTCTTTAAATCGGTATATACAACAGTTGAAGAATGAGTCATTATCGGTATATACAACATTTTTGAAGAAGGTGTCATTATCGGTATACACAAAAATGTTGAAGAGTGAGTCATTATCGGTATATACAACATATTGAAGAATGTGTCATTATCGGTATACACAACAGTTGAAGAGTGAGTCATTATCGGTATACACAACATTTTTAAAAAATGTGCCATTATCGGTATAAACAACATTTTAAGAATGAGTCTTATCGGTATAACACAACATGTTGAAGAATGATCATTATCGTATACACAACATGTTGAAGAATGAGTCATTATCGGTATACACAACATGTTGAAGAATGAGTCATTATCGGTAAAACACAACATGTTGAAAGAATGTGCCATTATCGGTATACACAACATGTTAAGAATGATCATTATCGGTATACACAACATGTTGAAGAATGAGTCATTATCGGTATACACAACATGTTGAAGAATGAGTCATTATCGGTATATACAACATGTTGAAGAATGAGTCATTATCGGTATACACAACATGTTGAAGAATGTGTCATTATCGGTATATACAACATGTTGAAGAATGTTCTTATCGGTATATACAACAGTTGAAGAATGAGTCATTATCGGTATTTTACAACATGTTGAAGAATGAGTCTTTAAATCGGTATAAAACAACATGTTGAAGAATGAGTCATTATCGGTATATATAACATGTTGAAGAATGAGTCATTATCGGTATACACAACATGTTGAAGAATGAGTCATTATCGGTATATATAACATGTTGAAGAATGAGTCATTATCGGTATATACAACATGTTGAAGAATGTGGCAGTGGGAACGTTTTAACATGACAATTTAGGTGATGGCAACTGCGCGAGTGTGAGAGGCGGAAAATCGTTGCCACTACACTCACTAACATTGATATCACTAATATTTACTTACCTCTGTCCCCCCCATCCTTTGTTCCTGCGAGTTTATAATGAGTAATAGACAACACGTGTTACTTTCCTTCCACGTGGTCGATGGAGTAAAAAAAAACAACGATGTTGGAGAAGACATTGATGCCTTTGATGTGGAAAGAAGAAAATCTGTAGGTATCTGCGACTCTCCGTTGTTTGCTAATATTTATTTGACGTGTTTCTTTTTATAAGCTTTAATATATTTCTGGCGGGGCTTGGTTCCATATTGACATTTATAAATGTTTAGGTAGCGGGTGTTAGAGCAGCGAGGTGCGGGTATTGTGGGTAGTGAGAGTGGTATGTGTGGGTAGAAATGAAAGAGTTATCGTGCCTGGTGCTGCTGTGGCTGCCGAACTTCCTAGTCTAAGTTGCTGGACCAACTTAGTTGACGGGTGACTTTGTTCACGTGAGGGGGGAGTGTTACTGGCCTTCCTGGCCTCTCCTACCTCTATAACGAACTCCCTTAACAGCGGCCAGACTCGCCCTACCCCTTGGAATGTATAAAACAGTACTTAGGGCCATGTCTACCGTACTCTGAAAAGAACTTTCAAGTGTCAGAAAATGGGAAGAGGTCGCTGGTGACTTCAACACCAGTTGTGTCCTCACGGTGTTTATGTAGTGGGTTTTTGTGCGTGGTTGTGATCCTCCCGATGTATGAAACAGGTTGGAGAGATAGTGAGTGTGAGATAGTGGATAAGAGGGAGAGATAGCGATATAGTGTGCGGGAATGATAGTGAGAGGTGAGGCAGCCGTCAGCTGTGACTCCAGACCAGCCTGACGTCACGGCCTACCACAGGTAAGACCTCAACAGTACAGGTGACAGAAAGAACAGGTGAGAGCGCCCAACAGGTAAGAGTGAGCGATGCGCACGCTCGCAACAGGTAAGATCACAACTGGTGAGTGAGAACACAACAGGTGAGTGAGAGCACAACAGGTGAGAGAGAGCACAGCACGTGAGAGCACAACAGGTGAGTGAGAGCACAACAGGTGAGTGAGACAGCACAACAGGTGAGATAGCACAACAGGTAGTGAGAGGACAACAGGTGAGGAAGCCAACAGGGGAGAGAGACCCCAACAGGTGAGAGGGAGCCAACAGGGAAGCACAACAGGTAGAGAGAGCACAACAGTGAAGAGAGCACAAAAGGTAGAGAGAGCACAACAGGTGAGAGAGCACAACAGGTGAGAGAGAGCACAACAGGTGAGAGAGAGCACAACAGGTGAGAGAGAGCACAACAGGTGAGAGAGAGCACAACAGTGAAGAGCACACGGAGAGAGGCACAAGGTGAGAGAGAGCACAACAGGTGAGAGAGAGCACAACCCGTGAGAGAGGGGCACAACAGGTGGGGAAAAAGAAAAAGCACAACAGGTGAGAGAGAGCACAACAGGTGAGAGAGAGCACACAGGTGAAAAGAGCACAACAGGGGAAGAGAGCACAACAGGTGAGAGAGAGCACAACAGGTGAGGAGAGCACAACAGGTGAGGAGGGGCACAACAGGGGAGAGAGAGCACAACAGGTGAGAGAGAGACACACAGGTTTAGAGAGAGACACAACAGGTGGGGGAGCACAACAGGGGAGAGAGAGCACAACGGTGAAGAGAGCACAACAGGTGAGAGAGAGCACAACCCGGTGGAGAGAGAGCAAAAACAGGTGAGAGAGAGAAAACAACAGGTGAGAGAGAGCAAAACAGGTGGGGAGAGAGCACAACAGGTGGAGAGAGAGCACAACAGGTGAGAGAGAGAGCACAACAGTGAGAGGGGGCACAGGAGGAGAGCACAACAGGTGAAGAGAGCACAACAGGTGAGAGAGAACACAACAGGTGAGAGAGAGCCACAAAGTGAAGAGAGCACAACAGGTGAGAGAGAGCACAACAGGTGAGAGAGAGCACAACAGGTGGGGAGAGAGCACAACAGGTGAGAGAGAGCACAACAGGTGAGAGAGAGCACAACAGGTGAGAGAGAGCACAACAGGGAGAGAGAGCACAACAGGTGAGAGAGAGCAAACAGGTGAGAGAGAGAGCACAACAGGTGAGAGAGAGCACAACAGGTGAGAGAGAGCACAACAGGTGAAAAGAGAGCACAACAGGTGGGGGAGAGCACAACAGGTGAGAGAGGAGCACAACAGGTGGGGAGCAAACAGGTGAGAGAGAGCACAACAGGTGAGAGAGAGCACAACAGGTGAAAAGAGAGCACAACAGGTGAGAGAAACACAACAGGTGGGGGAGCAAAATGGAGAGAGCACAACAGGTGAGAGAGACAACAGTGAGAGAAACACAACAGGTGAGAGAGAGCACAACAGGTGAGGAAAAGCACAACAGGTGAGAGAGAGCACAACAGGTGAGAGAAAAGCACAACAGGTGAGAGAGAGCCCCAACAGGTGAGAGAGAGCACAACAGGTGAGAGAAGCACAACAGGTGAGAGAGAGCACAACAGGTGGAAGAGAGCACAACAGGTGGAGAGAGCACAACAGGTGAAGAGGGGCACAAACAGTGAGGAGAGCACAACAGGTGAGAGAGAGCACAACAGGTGAGAGAGAGACAACAGGAGAGAGAGAGCACAACAGGTGAGAGAGAGCACAACAGGTGAGAGAGAGCACAACAGTGAGAGAGAGGCACAACGAGTGAGAGAGATCACAACAGGTGAGAGAGAGCACAACAGGTGAGAGAGAGCACAACAGTGTAGAGAGAGCACAACAGGTGAGAGAGAGCACAACAGGTGAGAGAGAGCACAACAGGTGAGAGAGAGCACAACAGGTGAGAGAGAGCACAACAGGTGAGAGAGAGCACAACAGTGAGAGAGAGCACAACAGGTGAGAGAGAGCACAACAGTGTGAGAGAGAGCACAACAGGTGAGAGAGAGAGCACAACAGGTGAGAGAGAGAGCACAACAGGTGAGAGAGAGAGCACAACAGGTGAGAGAGAGCACAACAGGTGAGAGAGAGCACAACAGGGTCTAGGATAATATCTGGTACTCACTAAGCTTTTAAATTTACAGATATAAAGATCATATTATTACAATTATGGGGGAGCGCTAAACCCGTAGGATTATACAGCGCGTGTGGGGGGGGTGGAAGGTATTCAGGCTCAATTCAGGGAACCGGAACACAGATCCAATTCCCAAGATCAAGAGCCCCTCACCAGGATCAAGGAACCTCCCTTAAGGGGAGAGATCATAATAAATATAACAGACGTGTTAGGTCACTATTGACGTGATCAAGGACAGCCACCCCCATTATAATCAAGTGTGGGTGGCTCATACGGGTTTAGCAGGGGAATATAGACAATTCAGAAATAAAGGCGATGTAAAAAACTCCGGTGAAGGTGGCGGCCACTTAAGTGTTTTATCTTCTGATGATGGATTTTCAGTTTTTTTTTTTTTTTGGTGGACGTTAATTTTTAACGTTTTTTGAGATGTCCTCGTTTTCAGTTAAGTTTTGATCCCTCTCCTCTCCATGTGGGCAGGTTTTTGCCCACATGGAGAAGGGAGGGAGCGTCTTCGAGGGTGATGGACTGATTACATCGTCTTCACATCTTTACTGCTCCTGTCTACTTCCTGTACTCGACTGAAGAAGTCTACTGTGTAGGCGAAACGTTTAGGAATAAAGTTGCCTGATTGTTGTCCATGTGTCTTACCTTGTCGGTATTGTATACCATTGTCATATCCTAATTTAATCTAGCATAAGCAAACCTTCCCTTGTCATGTAGGGGGGGTAATGATTGAATGGGATATAAGTGGGGAATATGGGAGTAAGGGATTATGTAGGCAGGGGAGAGGCAGGCGAGGTGGTAGGAGTGAGATGATTAGCGGAGGTAGGTAGGTAATGACAGGTCAGTGGTGACCACCACGACACTCTCATTAACTCTACACTACTCACTAACATATGCCTCGCCCACTCTTCACTCATATATAAACATAATAAAATATAAGAAATAGGAATAGCAAATAACGGGGACAGTGAATATTATTATTCTACTCAAACGCAGTTTATTATTAAGTCTTTGTACAATAATATATTTGGGAACAGAGCATTATTGTGGTTTAGATAAATGGGGTGGTACACATAAGCAGTGAGACAGGGAATACAATCAACTTGACCAAAATGAATATAACTTACAATATAGCACAGAGGACAGTTCACTACAGGAACTAAGCCACAGGTCCCAAGACCTATACAGCACGAGTAATGCGCCAAGCCAGTACTCTCCCCAATGCCTCCAACAGTCTCCTCCAGAACTTCAGCAGCCTTCTCCCGAGCCTGCACCCAGCAGCAGCTCCGCTCGAAGTCTCTGCTCAGGAGCTCTGCACCCCAGCAGCAACTCCGCTCGAATCTGTGCTCAGGAGCTCTGCACCCCAGCAGCAGCTCCGCTCGAATCTCCTGATCATGCCTTCTTGGGCTTTTAATCGTGGTCCAAGCACCCTCCACAACCACGTGTTGCGACCTGACGCCTAGGTCTGAGGCGTCAAGAACAAAAGACCTCAGACGTGGGCGTGGCTACAGACGCCTGCCAAGGCAAGGTGTGACCATATAATTGGTCAAATTAGGTCTCTCCAGAGACCTCACAAGCCCAGCTGAACTACATCACATCCCCCTTTCTCCCCCAATTTAAAATATCTGAGAACTAAGAAAATTTTTGTCCTAGTTATTAGACTATTTAATCCTAACCCCTTAATTCTATTACAATACAAAGACAAAATTATAACATAATACAAAATTATTCAATTACATATATTTCCCTCAACCTCCTCAACTACCAAAAGGGCAGCATAATCAGTACACCGGGCAGTTGGCCAGCATAATAGTCGCTCTCTGGTGCAAAGCCTCCTTACCCGTCATTTCTCCTTAAACCTAAATATCGGGCTCCAGTCCCTTTCCCCTACTTCTACTAGAAATGCACTAGCCAATGCTAGTCACCCTCGCACGTTAACCATTGGGCCAAACCTCTCTAGGCTTCTATGGCGTGGAAAACTGCTCCAACGGGTTGCATTCTTTCAAGTAACTGCAACTGGACCACTTCACGACCACCAAGGTCGCATTTTCGGAAACACTTCACATGCGCACTACAACATCTGAAAATCGAGACAGGGCAGGCATCGCAGCTAAGACCCTCCATTATCCTATGCCACCACTAGGATTCACTGGCCTCATAAAACAAGGCGGCCATAATCACTGGACCGTTTTCAAGGTCACCTTATTTCACACAGGTAGCACTAACACTTCTGGCTAGTCAAAGTAGGCTGGGGACATCTCACACTCTCAACTGTCTCCATGGCTGGCAGGACATCCCCGCATACCGGTCGTACAGGTCGCCCAAACAAGGCAGGATACACCTCCATTCCGCCCTTGAAAGCAGGCTGGTCCCAGCAGCTGGAGTCCATCTCCGCGGCTCACGTCCTTCCACATCTCCGAGGATGGCAACTCCTTCATAGTAGATTCTCCTGTCCTGGCACACCAGCCAGAATCCCTCACACACCACTGCAGCATCACCGCCATCTCCTCCTCTTGAGCTAGGCAGCATCGCAGCATCACAGCACGGCCGTATCACAGCAGCACACAGCACGGCCACAGCATCGCAGCACGGTCCCAGCATCACAGCACGGCCGCAGCATCTCAACATCAATCGCACGACCGCAGCATCTCAACATCACAGCACGGCCGCATCACAGCAGCACACAGCACGGCCACAGCATCGCAGCACGGTCCCAGCATCACAGCACGGCCGCAGCATCTCAACATCATAGCAAGGCCGTATCACAGCAGCACACAGCACGGCCCACAGCACAGCAGACAGCATCACAGCACGGCCACAGCATAGCAGACAGCATCACAGCACGGCCACAGCATAGCAGACATCATCACAGCAGCCGACATCAGCAGTAGCAGCAATGGTCAGTTGCTCGGGTGAGGTGAGGTCACTTCAGGTCATCAACAGTAGGTGCGGTCACCCATCCCTGGCAACTGCGGGTAACTGGCGGTCCGTGGGTGATGGTCACAGAGGCTGGGTGACGCAGACAGACACCCACTACACTGGATGACAGACCAGGGGAGCAATACATCTACTGGGGCACATCAGCTGGGTGACTGGGCATATCAGCTGGGTGACTGGGCACATCAGGTGGACAGCAATTATAGGCAACTCTTCAATGGGTGACAGTTGTGGGTGAGTCTTCCAAGGTGGGCTGGTGACTTCTCATTCCTCTGTAAATATTCAATTTCGGCCAGTAATTGCTTCCCCGAAAAGTCTCACCCAAATACTGATATTCTCCACCATTTATCTCAAACCAACAACCAACTCCACCAAATATAATATTACACCCAAACAATTATTTAGACCCACCGTCAAAAAAGGACAGTTAAGGTCACTAGGATTATAATATCATACAGATATTCACTTTAGATTTTACACACACAAAAAAAAAAAATTGGTAGCAAATGGTAGCATAACAAGCGTAACCGAGCAGTCAAAAATAAGGCACATGGGACTGGTTCCTACTATAAAAATAAGAAGAACCACCACCGCTTAGACACCATGTCATGTAGGGGGGTAATGATTGAATGGGATATAAGTGGGGAATATGGGAGTAAGGGATTATGTAGGCAGGGGAGAGGCAGGCGAGGTGGTAGGAGTGAGATGATTAGCGGAGGTAGGTAGGTAATGACAGGTCAGTGGTGACCACCACGACACTCTCATTAACTCTACACTACTCACTAACATATGCCTCGCCCACTCTTCACTCATATATAAACATAATAAATATAAGAAATAGGAATAGCAAATAACGGGGACAGTGAATATTATTATTCTACTCAAACGCAGTTTATTATTAAGTCTTTGTACAATAATATATTTGGGAACAGAGCATTATTGTGGTTTAGATAAATGGGGTGGTACACATAAGCAGTGAGACAGGGGAAAACAATCAACTTGACCAAAATGAATATAACTTACAATATAGCACAGAGGACAGTTCACTACAGGAACTAAGCCACAGGTCCCAAGACCTATACAGCACGAGTAATGCGCCAAGCCAGTACTCTCCCCAATGCCTCCAACAGTCTCCTCCAGAGACTTCAGCAGCCTTCTCCCGAGCCCTGCACCCCAGCAGCAGCTCCGCTCGAAGTCTCTGCTCAGGAGCTCTGCACCCCAGCAGCAACTCCGCTCGAATCTGTGCTCAGGAGCTCTGCACCCCAGCAGCAGCTCCGCTCGAATCTCCTGATCATGCTCTTCCTTGGGCTTTTATCGTGGTCCAAGCACCCTCCACAACCACGTGTTGCGACCTGACGCCTAGGTCTGAGGCGTCAAGAACAAAAGACCTCAGACGTGGGCGTGGCTACAGACGCCTGCCAAGGCAAGGTGTGACCATATAATTGGTCAAATTAGGTCTCTCCAGAGACCTCACAAGCCCAGCTGAACTACATCACACCCTCGTAGAACAGCCATTATGAGCCACGATATACCATTACGAGCCACGATGTACGGTTACAAGCCACGATGTACGGTTACAAGCCACACTATACCATTTCGAGCCATGATATACCATTACGAGCCACGATATACCATTACGAGCCACGATGTACGGTTACAAGCCACACTATACCATTTCGAGCCATGATATACCATTACGAGCCACGATATACCATTACGAGCCACGATATACCATTACGAGCATGATATACCATTATGAGCCATGATATACCACTATGAGCCATGATATACCATTGCGAGCCATGATATACCATTACAAGCCATGATATACCATAATGAGCCATGATATACCATTATGAACCACGATATACCATTACGAGCCATGATATACCATTACAAGCCATGATATACCATAATGAGCCATGATATACCATTATGAACCACGATATACCATTACGAGCCATGATATACCATTATGAACCACGATATACCATTACGAACCGCGATATACCATTACGAGCCACGGTATACCATTACGAACCACGATATACCATTACGAGCCACGATATACCATTACGAGCCACGATATACCATTATAAACCACGATATACCATTACGAGCCACGATATACCATTACGAGCCACGATATACCATTGCGAACCACGATATACCATTACGAACCACGATATACCATTACGAGCCACGATATACCATTACGAACCACGAATACCACTACGAACCACGATATAATACCATTACGAGCCACGATATACCATTACGAGCCACGATATACCATTACGAACCACGATATACCATTACGAACCACGATATACCATTACGAACCACGATATACCATTACGAACCACGATATACCATTACGAACCACAATAATACCATTACGAACCACGATATACCATTACGAACCACGATATACCATTACGAACCACGATATACCATTACGAGCCACGATATACCATTACGAACCACGATATACCATTACGAACCACGATATACCATTACGAACCACGATATACCATTAAAGAACCACGATATACCATTACGAGCCACGATATACCATTTCGAGCCACGATATACCATTACGAACCACGATATACCATTACGAGCCACGATATACCATTACGAACCACGATATACCATTACGAGCCACGATATACCATTACGAACCACGATATACCATTACGAACCACGTACGTCGCTCGTACGTCGGACTGCGTGCGGCCAGCAGTAACAGCCTAGTTGATCAGGCCCTGATCCATCGGGAGGCCTGGTCGTGGACCGGGCCGCGGGGGCGTTGATCCCCGGAATAACCTCCAGGTAACCTCCAGGTATACCATTACGAACCACGATATACCATTACGAACCACGATATACCATTACGAACCACGATATACCATTACGAACCACGATATACCATTACGAGCCACGATATACCATTTCGAGCCACGATATACCATTACGAACCACGATATACCATTACGAGCCACGATATACCATTACGAGCCACGATATACCATTACGAGCCACGATATACCATTACGAACCACGATATACCATTACGAACCACGATATACCATTACGAACCACGATATACACGAGAAACAAGACGAAAAATTAAAAAAAATATATTCAACATTTTTTTTTTTATTTTCGAGGGGAAGGCGTTGACGGATTGGTTAAAATTAGAAAATTTAGTGGCCGAAACGGGACTCACCAATTTGTGGTTGCAGGAGTCGAGCCTTAGCTCCTGGCCCGCAGTGATCACTGCTAACTGGTCACGAGATCACTGCTGATGCGTGGAAAAAGTCAAGAGATTTTAATATCGCAAGAACTTTGTGACTTTGTAAATGGTTCAAGTCGGACCGAAACGTCGTCGTAAGCTCCTTTCTCCTTTGTGCGGGTTATTTGTGTATTGTGAAGATGTTTCGACCACCAGGTGAGTTGATAAAAGTCCCTGATAAACCAAACGTTTTGCCAATAAAATGGCCTAATTGGCATTGTGTCTCATTTACATACAAGGAACGCGAGCCCATTGTCGCCGCTGCCCCTCCCCCCCCCCAAAAAAAAACAATCAAAACGAAAAAATGAACATTAAGAATGGAGGAACACTGCAGAAGGCCTACTGGCACATACAAGGGAGGTCCTTATCAAAATGACCTCTACCCAAAGGAACCCAAGAATTTACTCCCGTACCCAATGACACAAATCAAACCCAGCCCTTCCCATTCATATATTTGTCTAATCTCTTTTTAAAGCTACCCAAAACCCTAGCCTCGATCACCCTACTGGGAAGATTGTTCCATGCATCTACAACTCTGTTAGAAAACCAGTACTTACCTATGTCCTTTCTAAATTTAAATTTATCCAACTTAAACCCATTATTTCTGGTTCTTACCTGGTTCGACACCCTCAGTACTTTATTAATATCTCGTAATAAAGTTGGTAGAATTACCGACAATATGTTATATGGAGAGCGAAACGTTGCCACAATAAATGTCACATTAGTTGCACTTGTGTCCTTTTACTTTACATATTAATATCTCCTTTGTTTATGCCCGTCATCCACTTATACACTTCAATGATATCTCCTCTCATTCTACGTCTCTCCAGAGAGTGGAGATTTAAGGCTTTAAGTCTATCTTCATGCGGGAGATTCCTTACACAGTAAAATAATTTTAATCATTCTTCTCTGTATGTTCTCCAGTGAGTCTATATCCATCCTGTAGTAAGGAAACCAAAACTGAGCGGCATAAACTAAATGAGGTCTCACTAGTGATGTATAGTGCTGTAAAAAAAATCCAACCGTGAACACAAACTGCTAGAATGTGACCTTACATCTCAGTGACGAGAGAAGTGACCGAACTTTGCTGAAGTTTTGGAGACACTCTCTTATAATTTACAGAGAAGAAATGTATTGAAAATACATTCAACATCTATATGAATTCTCCCCTACTACTTAAACACTTTTAAATACTACTACTACAAAAAAAAAAAAAAAAATTTTTTTTTATTAAATTAATTATTTGTTTTTGGGGGTTTTGTTTTTTTTTTTTGTTTTTTGGGTTTTTTTTTTTAAAAAATTTTTTTTTTGTTTATGTGAAATTTTGTTGGGTTGAAAAAAAAAAGGGTTTTTTTACGGATTGCAAAAAAGTTTTGGGAGTTGGGGTTAGCATAATCTAAAACCCAAAGACAACAGGCATAATGTTCGCATAAAGCAATAGAATCCTGGCTTCATATCAAGAAGCTAAATAATAGATCCTCAGTTGTTCTTCAACTCTATACATCCTTTGGGCCTCATTTAGATTATGCTGCCATTTTTTGGTCACCGTTTTCAGAAGGGGAAAAAATTTCTCGGGAAAAATGTACAAAGGGGATGAAAAGAAATCCCTGTACAAAAACCTTTCCCCATGAGGATAGACTAAGGGCCCGAAACTGCACCTCTAGAAAACGAAAATTAGGGGGGATATGATTGGGGTTTAATAAATGGAAAACGGGAAAAAAAAAGGGGGATGTAAAAGTGTCGAAAATATCTAGCCTAACAGACTCGCAGCAATGGTTTTTAAGTTGGAAAAATTAAATTCGGGAAGGATATAGAAATACTGGTTTGGAAAATAAGTTTGGGATGAGTGGAACAAACCCCAATACCGTTAAAGGGGCCAGAACTTGTGTTTTTAAAAATATTGGAAAAATACATGAGAATGGGGGGTGTGAGTTGACCTGAAGCTTGTGCTAACATCGGTTTGCCGTGTTCCTCCCTTAAGTCAATGTGACCTGACCTGACTAGGGTTTGGGGCATTTGGGTTAACCGGGAGGAGCTTGGGCCGCCTCGCATGGGGGTACCTTCTGCAGTGTTCCTTCTTCTTATTTCTTTTTTAAAATCATTGCTACTGCTTTCCCCTTTTTACCATTTTCCTTTACTTTTCCTCCACCCCCTCTGTCTCGTAATATTTTGCCTTCCCTTTTGCGTCAGTGGACTTGTCAGTGATCCAAGCCGTACCAAAAGTCATTACTTTCCCCTGCTCCAAAGTGCGGGTTGTGTACATACTCCCCCTGCATTCTCCTAAAAAAATATTCAAAATTTAATGGTTGCTCGATTTTTTAATAGATGCTTTAGTATTTATTTATGTCCCCCTTATTTGTTCTGATTTTCATTTGTACACTTCACGATGTCCTCGTCTTCCATTCGTTTTCCAAAAGATGAAAACGGTACACGGGGTAACAAAGAAGAAAAGAAAGGAGCACTGCAGTAGGCCCACTGGCCCATGTTAGGCAGGTACAAGTCACCTACTGGCCTAAGCTAGTCAGGTCCAAGTCACATCCACTTACGAATGAAGGAGCACTGCATCAGACCTGTTTGCACAGGCTAGTCTGGTCCAGCTCACACCCACCCATGTATTTAACTAACTGAGGTTAGTCCCTCTTATCAGAAACCTTTCCGCGGCACGAGTCTTTTTTTACGGTTATTCTGCTGATTTTATATCATAACTGCCACTGTGATTATCTTAGTTTTTACTGGAGATGGCATGACGAAAGTGTGTGATGCATTGTTGCCTTTTTGTTTGAGATGGAGTGCTACCTCCCTCCCGCCTTCCCTCCTCACTCCACACACGTGCACTCACTCCCAGGGCTGACACTCTTGTGGCTTCCCGAGTAGCTCTGAGTACAGGAAGTTTTATTTTTGTTATATGCTAATGTTGTTCCTGCTACTGCTGGTACCTCTTCGTATCATATTATTGTTTTGTATTTCTGTCTCTTCTGTCGTGCATAATTTCGGATACTTTGTGAAGGTTATAAGGGAGACAAGTTATCGTGTACTTGTAGAAATAAATATTTTTATAATTAATGGGGTGCCTTATATACCTCTCTTTAAATTAAAGGTTCGCACTTTCCCTTGAGCTCCATACACCTTCTCTTAACCTTTATACACCTACCCTTAAACTCCATACACCTCCCTTTCAGCGCCACCCACCCATCCACCTCCACTGTCTACCCTTTGCCCTTCCCCACGCGTCAGATTAAGAGGTGACTCATTCTATAGGTATGCCACAGTGTTGGTCGTCAATGTTACAGCCAGTAGCACTGCTGGAGATACGTATCTCACTGTGTGTTGGTCATCAGTGTTACAGCCAGTAGCACTGCTGGAGATACGTATCTCACTGTGTGTTGGTCATCAGTGTTACAGCCAGTAGCACTGCTGGAGCTACGTATCTCACTGTGTGTTGGTCATCAGTGTTACAGCCAGTAGCACTGCTGGGGCTATGTATCTCACTGTTTGGTCGTCAGTGTTACAGCCAGTAGCACTGCTGAGCTACGTATCTCACTGTGTGTTGGTCGTCAGTGTTACAGCCAGTAGCACTGCTGGAGCTACGTATCTCACTGTGTGTTGGTCATCAGTGTTACAGCCAGTAGCACTGCTGGAGCTACGTATCTCACTGTGTGTTGGTCATCAGTGTTACAGCCAGTAGCACTGCTGAGCTACGTATCTCACTGTGGTTGGTCATCAGTGTTACAGCCAGTAGCACTGCTGGAGCTAAAGTATCTCACTGTGGTTTGTCGTCAGTGTTACAGCCAGTAGCACTGCTGGAGCTACGTATCTCACTGTGTGTTGGTCATCAGTGTTACAGCCAGTAGCACTGCTGGAGCTATGTATCTCACTGTGTGTTGGTCGTCAGTGTTACAGCCAGTAGCACTGCTGGAGCTATGTATCTCACTGTGTGTTGGTCGTCAGTGTTACAGCCAGTAGCACTGCTGGAGCTACGTATCTCACTGTGTGTTGGTCGTCAGTGTTACAGCCAGTAGCACTGCTGGAGATACGTATCTCACTGTGGTTGGTCGTCAGTTTATCAACCAGTAGCACTGCTGGAGATACGTATCTCACTGTGTGTTGGTCATCAGTGTTACAGCCAGTAGCACTGCTGGAGCTACGTATCTCACTGTGTGTTGGTCATCAGTGTTGCAGCCAGTAGCACTGCTGGAGCTACGTATCTCACTGTGTGTTGGTCATCAGTATTACAGCCAGTAGCACTGCTGGAGCTATGTAAACTCACTGGGGTGTTGGTCATCAGTGTTACAGCCAGTAAACACTGCTGGAGCTAGTATCTCACGTGTGATTGGTCATCATATTACAGCCAGTAGCACTGCAGGAGCCATGTATCACTGCTGTATATACAGTCTATCTCAATTTCTTCCTGGGCTTTTATGAGAAATTGGTCTCGTCTGCCTTTTTTTCGCCTTTCTCTCCTCACTCAGGTCTTCTTTACAACGAGTTTTTCAAGTCCATTGTAATGTTCATTGTTAGTCTTATCTCCCAAGCAAAATATATAACAACTTCTCTTCATTGCCAGATCGCTGCTGACGCCAAGAAAAAAAATTATGTAATCCCATCTTTTATCTTTTTATGCAGCAGATCGATGAGAATTCTTTTTTTAGCGCTGATATTTCAGATTTATGTATTTTACGATTAGAACTGTGAGAGATAAGCGGACAGATGCATAGTTTCTCACGGGGATTGGCGAGGCTTCCAGTGACTAGGGTACGCATTAAGGATTTTTTTTTATTCTGGCTGAGGGGATGTGTTGTGAATGTTATCGTGTAGGTAGTAGATTTGTTATCTACTGTAGCTTGTATATTTTATGGTCATCTACCTCTCTGGTATTTGATAAGGACCTGCCTTGTATGGGCCAGCAGGCCTTCTGCAGCGTCCCTCATTCTATGTATGTTCATGCGCCTGACATAATAAATTGTTACTCCCCTAGAATATTCTCACTTACATATTAAAGAAAGTTATGCATAAAGGTCTTGGATATTCTCACAAATTAAGGAGTTAGGTGTAGTGATTGCCACAGCAAATGTTAAGTCACTCCTCTCTTATTCTTACACTCGTAACACAAAGTTAGATGTAAAGTAATTATACATTACAGGTCATCCACTATTTGGGCCCCTCAAGGGAGGTTCGTTGATGATGGTGAGGGGCTCTTGATGTAGGGAATTGGATCTGTGCTCCAGTTCCCTTATGGAGCCTGAATATCTTCGCCCCCCCCCCACAGGCGCTGTATAATACTACGGGTTTAGCTCTCCCCATGATTTAATAATAATAATCAGACTGTTGGGTATTACCTAGAGGTCATTGCCCTCGCGGTCTGTCCTGGTACAGGCCTCCCATTGGATTGCTTGATCATCCAGGCTGTTGGTACTAGCCGCACGCAGTCTAACATGTACCACAACCCGACTGATTAAGAAGTGACTCCAGGAACTTCTCCAGGTCTCCCTTCAAGACTTAATAGAGATCTGTTGGTAATTCCTTTTGTGTATGAAGGGCGTTGTAAAGTCTTGGTCCCTTTACACTACCGAGTTCTCTCATAATAGTTGTTGTATTTTTCTTATATTATTCATTTCACCGATAGTTACATCATATAGTGCTAATTATCTGTTTGCTTATTTAATGCTATGGCAAGATTGCAGATATCTTATCATTTAAATGCCAGACATTATCATGTACCTCTGGTCCTTCTATCTTCCATATATATATATATATAATAATATTATATATATATATAAATATAATATATATATATATATATATATTATATATATATATATATGTTCGTGCCGAATATGTAAAACTGGTCAATTAGCAAGAACTCAATTAAAATTAAGACCTTTATAAAATTTTCTCTTATACGTTTAAAGATATATTTTTTTCATTAATGTTAGTGTAAAAATTTTAATTTTGCTCCAAAGGAATCTTAGAAAACTTCCCTAACCTTGTTAAATAACAAGAACAATTTATTTTACCCCTAACCCAACAAAATATATTTAGATTTTTTTTACAAAATTTAAACTAAACAAACGCAGTGAAATATATTTTTCGTTAGGTTCAGAATGATTTTGGGCGAAATTATTGCATACAGAAATTTTCTTTTTCCCCTATATGGCAAGATGAGCGTTGCTATTTAAGCCAAGATCGCAAGTTTTGCCTATTCGGCACGACATATATATATATATATAATATATATATATATATATAAATAAAATATATATATATAAAATATAATATATATATAATATATATATAAAATATATATATAATATATAAGATTAAGACACTTGTTCAAGGGTTGGATATCTTTATTGAGTCAAATAAAAAGGGGAACCTTAAAAATTTAAATAAATATAAATGAAAATCAGTCCATCAACCCTGGCGAAGATGTTTTTGAGGGGGTCAGTCCCTCAGCCTGGAGAAGCGTGGAGCTCCATGGGGCTCAAATTTTTTCCAGGGGAGGGACTGACCACCTCAAATACTTTTTCTCCAAGTTGGCGGACTGATTACATCATATTTTTTTCATTACTACTGCTGCCTTTGTGTTCGACTTAAAACCTACTGTTTGGGCGAAACGTTTTATCAATAAAGGTACCAATGGGTTGCATCCGGGGGAAGAACGGGGGACCTGTGGTGAATTTGTACAGGTTTCAAGTTTTTTCTTACCCCCCAGGCACCCGCCCTTAGACAGGCTGTATAGGTTGCCTGGTCAACAGGCGTAGCTGCTGGGGGCCCCGCTATCCCACAAATCCTCACCCCTGGTTATCTGGCACTTGGGAAGATATTGTCGAATTTCCTCTTGAAGACTTCTCCACTTGCCCAGTGTTTGATACTTTTGGTAAATGTTAAATAATTGGGACCACAATGTTATACAATGTTCTATATTGTCCCCAAAGGGCGCCCCCTGTTTTTCACGGGGTTTTTTTTATATTTGCTCGATATCTCCCCCCGGTACTTGTATATTGGTAGGTCAGGACGGCTTTCAGTACCTTCCACGTATAAATTATCAGGGATCTTCCTCCGCTTCAGAGGTACTCTTAATAAGGACTTGGGGTATTTCTTTTTCCCTTTGGGGTTAATAACCTCAGGTAAGGAATAGGAATTGTCTTTTTTTGTTATTTAAGGTGATATTTTGTGTGACTAGATTTATCAGTGTAGGGTTTTTTAACATTAAAATGGTATAAAAAACCGACAGGTTGTTAGGTAAGACATAGCAAAAGTTAGGTAACTTTATTTCGAAAAAAATACCCAACGTTTCTAGGTTTACCTAACAACAGTCGAGGTTTGAGACAACACAAAGTTTACAAAAAATGGTGTATAAACCTTTTGGGATAGAACCGATAAATGGTTTTGAGAAAACGTAAGCAAACACTAGGGTATATTTTTTAGAAAACGTTACGGTTCTGGAACCTTGATTCTCAACATAGAGTACGGTGGTACACATGGTGACCTGAAAAATGCCAGTTGGGATAGGACAGGTGAAACGGGACCATGGACTCCTGGTTGTTAGGGAGGGGTGCTTTGCCGGGTTAGTTCAGATCTAATTTTTTTTTTAAATTTTGTAGTTTTTCCCATTATGTTCTATGGGGTAGTAACGGCGATTACGTACTTTTGCAACATGATACTGAGAAACTCAACCAGGGAAGACAAACCTACCCAACAACACGGGGGTCACTTTTACCCTTGTCACCCGACATCGTCCAAGTATGTTTTTTTCCAGGTCACCCTGCGTCACTCACAAACCCCACTCCCCCTATAAACTGCTTTTTTAACCCTGAGTTAGAAGTATCAAGGTTCCAGGGTCGAAAAGTTTTCTAACAGATAGTTTTAGTTTTTGATTACGTCTTTTTAAACCAGGTGGTTATAGGCGTGCTGCAAAGACCTCTCTCTCAGTCACAACAGAAAAACTTTTGCAAGAGAAGATTTCTGGCTAGAATGCCAGGTTTTTCAGTATTTACAGCAGAACCCCCCGGGGGGCAGAGAAATTTGCTGCCTCTCTTACAGTTCCCCAAATTTTTTGTTGTCTTTTTCCCTGTTATTTCTTCTTTCCCTTTTTACTTATATAGTTATTTGGCTTTTTTTTTTATAGTTTTTCGTTTTTTGGTAGTGAAAGTTTGGGGAAATTTATTCATAAAACTCAGCAATTAAAATTTTGAGGAATCCCCTTCAACATGTTGAAGGTTGAATAGTGTTACTTTAGCCATTATCTCCATAAATTCTTCTTTGTAGTTTGAAATTATAATATTGATTAATGCAATATTAGTGATAGGAAATTTCAGTGTCTTTGTTAATAAATAATACAGTATAAATTTGTAATTAAAATGTTACGTAAGTGGCTTAGCTGCTTCCGTAGGCTGAAGTGTCGGCCCTGGTGGGCCCTATAGACGAGCAATAACTTATGTAGGGTTCCACAGGTCCTGGGCCCTTCACCCTCCTTTTTTCCACAATAATCTTTACTATGATAAAATTCCATCGACTAAGGATAGGCCACACATACGTCACCCAGAGCCACGTGCGTGCGTCAGTGGTACAGTACTTGTGTAGTATATAATATGTGCATGATTCAATACTTGTTAAGTATATAATATGTCCGTGATACATACTTGTGTAGTATATGTGCATGAAACAATACTCGTGTAGTATATATGTCACTGACATGTTTTGCAGGCAGCTGACAGGAACACATTTTAAGGGTCACAAAAGTGTTTCTTTTTCCAGGGATTCCTGTAGGGAGCTTGACATTGAGGAATCTGTTACCACCGGGGTATTTTGCATGGTTTTACCGAGCCTCTCGTCCTGTTAGGAGTAATTTTCAGATTTGGAACCAGGTTCTCCAGTCCCCTGGAAATATTAAAGCTTTCCTCCAATATACTGCCCTAGAAAAAGACAAGATACAACACCCAAAACATTTTGGGATTCCCCGTGCCAGTTCATAGAGTGAATTACTCGTGTAGGAGGTGTGTGGTGGGTGTGTGTGTGTGTGGTGTGTGGTTTGGTGCGTGTGTGGTGTCACCTATTGGGGTTTTTAGGGGGCGAGTCGAAGCTCCTGTGTGTGTTGTGGCTCGGTTGGTTGCACACAGTCACGCACGCCGTGAGGGAAGTTACCTAGCCTTGCAGAGGTAAACACACACAGGCTTGGTGGAGTAACCCTTTGTCTTGTCTTGAGCTCTTACAAGTACATTTTCACGCTTCAGAGAACTACAGTAATATTATCTGATTGATGTTGTCTTATGAGAAATATCAGCTAAACGTAGTGGGGCAATGATGTTCCATTCACCGACCCTGGTAATGAACACATTTGATTAAGGAAATAAAATTTATCGCTCATAAAGCTAGCCATAAGTCCCACTAAGTCTCTCTCTCTCTCTCTCTCTCTCTCTCTCTCTCTCTCTCCCCTCTCTCTCTCTCTCTCTCTCTCTCTCTCTCTCTTCTCTCCTCTCTCTCTCTCTCTCCCCGGTAGCTACGGCAGCTTCAATTTTCAACATCCTTCCAGCAGAACTGGAGTTACTCATACTTGTAAAATTACCATCTCTTGGGAAAGGCCTACCTCACACAAAAAAAGAAAATAAATTAATAAAGATAACATCGTCGAAGAGTGAGACAAAAATAATAAAAACCACATAGTTAAAAATACAGGAAGAAAGTAAGAGCATCAGTAAGGTCTTGTGGGGAGAAGACTAGAAGGGTAGCAGCAGGGGGAAGGGGGGCTAAGAGCAGCAAGGGAAGGGGTACGAGCAGCTAGGGGAGGGGGAGAAGGGGAAGTCAGAGAGGAAAGGTTTAATGGTTGAAAATTAAGGTAGTTTCGAGTCTTTGAGGGGGGACGGTGGTGGTCTCTTGAGTGGCCTTCAGTCCCACCGCCAGGCCTCGGGATACACTCAACTATTTTTTTTTTCTTATATTTTTTTTTTTTTACTGACCATTTCGTGTTTTTAGTCGAACATTTAAGCATTTTTGCCTTTACTTCATATGTTGTGGACTTGAAGTTGTTATCCAAGGAGTTATAAGGAAATAAGTCTCGCTGACTTTTTTTTGGGTTATCTTAGGCAGGTTCCACATATTACTCTTGATCATTGAAACTTATTTGTACCTGTACCTAAACTTACTTACAGTGAAATTTAAATTAAAGATACGGTACAATACTTGTTCACTGTTCCTATAGTTGCCCAGTTCAGATTAATTCCTTTTGCAATAGATCCTGACTAACATGTCGACTTTAATATATGTTCGCTTCCTGATGTTTGCGGAGATTAAGGAAACTGAACTGTTGTTGGGGGAAAGTGGCAGTGCAGCAAAGCTAGAGAAGATCTTTCCTTTTTTTTTTGTATAGTTTTTGTTTTCCCGGTTCATTATTGGCTGTGGTTAGGCTTCCGCACTCAGGGTCAGGCGTGCTAACCTCCTCCTCGCTGCGACACCACGTTCGTTACTCGCTTCTGAGACTTACTCATCCTTAACACCTCTCACGATGGTTTTAAATCCCTCTCACACAACACGCTCGTCCCACTCACAATCTGTTCGTCCCTCTCACAACACCCCTCCTACCTCTCACAACACGTTCCTGCCTCTCACAAAAACATTACTGACTCAACACGCTTCTTCCTCTCACAGCACGTTCTGTTTTCTCACAACATGTTCCTGTCTCACAAACACGTTCCTGCCTCTCACAGCACGTTCCTGTCTCACCAAAAACGTTCCTGTCTCACAACACGCTCCTGCCTTTCACAACACGCTACTGCCTCTCACAACACGCTACTGCCTCTCACACCACCACTGCCTCTCAACACTACTGCCTCTCAACACTACTGCCTCTCGCAACACGCTGATCCTTCACATGTTCTTTCCACTCCAACATACTCGTCCCACTTACTATATAATGTACAAAAGCTGTGTAATGTAAGCCTTGCAGATGACTTTCCCAGACCACACACTTTCAACTAATAACAGTACACAGATTATTATACCCTCACAGTATGAGTCCTTGACTCAAAGCTCGTAGAACTTTATAAGCGTCTTCTAAAACGGTTCCCATCAAAGAAGACACAAGGGTCGTAGTCCCCCCTAAATTGTCTCCACTGTTTCAAACAATAAGTAGGTGATTTCGCCCTAGCTATTTGTGTTCGTCTTAAATCTCTCATTTTTAAGGTATAGGTGACGTAGGTTGGGGTGAGACTATGAATCTTCAAGGTAAATTTACTCGCCCCTGAGCTTCCTTTCTCTCCCTCACCACGCTTTATTACGTTCCACCCAATAAAAATTCACATTATTTCACTTGTGTCCCTTTTACTGAACGGCTTTATTACTATGGTATGGTGCTTTAGTGACCCTAGCGTTGTCTAACCATGTGGTCTGACCAGCGTAGTCTAAACCTAAACGTAATCCTAAACCTAGCTAGTCTTAAACCTAGCGTAGTCTAAACCTACGTAGTTAGCCTAGCGTAGTCTAGCCTACGTAGTCTACCCCAATCTAGCGTAGCATTGTGTCGTCTAGTTCCAACCCCAGGCAGTGTAACCGGGCCCAGTATGGACCAGCCTAACTGGCATCTGACAACCCAACAGTTATAGCCCGGGCCCCCAACAAAATGTTGGGTTTTCGTGGGACTCTTGTCTTGCCTTCACCTGATGTACGTATATTCCCCTCCCCTCGAGTGTTTACGAACGACTCACAAATTCACTCCATTTTCATAAAAAAAATTTTGGGGGGAAAGCAAAAAAATTGGGGGGTTTAATTAAATTTACGACTTCCTTTTTTGTCTGGAATTTCATCTTTTTAATTCGTTGGTTTTTTATTTTTTTGGTGAAGATCGAAACCAGAATACGCAAATTGTATTGATTTGCTGATAATAAAAAAAAAATGATAGAATTTTTAGAAGAAATATGATATTGTGTAATATATGTGTTGACCCTTGTAAAATCACCTGCAATTCTTGCGGGCCCGCAGCTGTTGCGGGTCCACAATTTTCGAGCACGTTCTTCCCTAATTTAATACTGTGTGGAAAGCCCCTCACAAAGGAGCTGTTCATTTTCGTCCTTTTTCAATCGCATTTACGAAAAAATGGACTGAAAAAGGGCTTTAAAAAGAACTTACGACCCAATAATTGGAGTTTTAAAACCCTCTCGCCCCATCCAAAGGAATAATGTTTTTTGCTAAATAAATCCCGGTTAAACAGTCCGAGATCTCTCAAAATTCATTTCCTTGTTGATAAAATTCGGCCACCTTTAAATAAAATCAGAGGGGGTTTTTCTCTCTGAAATTTTCACGCGATTTTTTAGAATATTCGTGTGGGGGGACAAATTTTGTTGGGTGGTGATGGGGGGGCCGCCCCCGCCCTCCCTCATTCTAACTTCATTTGGCCCAAAAAAACATCTTTTTTTTTTCCGAAACAAAAAATTTTGGGTTAAAGAGTTAGCCGATTTTTTTGCACGTACAAACACGTTCCTGCGTGTTTATGTTTCTGGGGAGGGTTGAAGCCCAGCTTACGTGCTGGGGAGGGTTGAAGCCTAGTTTATGTGCTGGTGAGGGTTGAAGCCTAGCTGATGTACTGGGGAGGGTTCAAACCTAGTTTACCTGCTGGGGAGGGTTGAAGCCTAGCTGATGTACTGGTGGGGGTTCAAGCCTATTTACCTGCTGGGGAGGGAGTGAAGCCTAGCTTATGTTGCTGGGGAGGGGGTTTAAGCCTAGCTTATGTGCTAGGGAGGGGTTGAAGCCTAGTTTATGTGCTGGGAGAGTTGAAAGCCTAGCTTATGTGCTGGGAGGGGTTAAGCCTAGTTTATGTGCTGGAGGGGTTTGAAACCTAGTTTACGTGCTGGGAGGGGGTGAAAACCTAGCTTATGTGCTAGGGAGGGGGTAAAGCCTAGCTTGGGATGCTGGGGGAGGAATTTTTTCTCTGATATTTTCATGCGAGTTTTTTAGACATTCGTGTGGAGGGACAAATTTGTTGGTGCGTGTGATGGAGGCGCCGCCACCGCCCTCCCTCATTCTAACTTCATTTGGCCAAAAATGCATTTTTTTTTTCGAAACAAAACATTTTTGAGTTTTAAAGAGTGTAGCCGTTTTTTTGCACGCACAAACACGATCCTGCGTGCTTATGTGCTGGGGGAGGGGTTGAAGCCTAGTTTACGCGCTGGGGAGGGGGTGAAGCCTAGTTTACGTGCTGGGGAGGGGTTGAAGCCTAGCTTATGTACTGGGGGGGAAGTTGAAGCCTAGCTTACGTGCTAAGGGGGGGGGGTGAAGACCCAGCTTACGTGCTGGGGAGGGGTGAAGCCTAGCTTACGTGCTGGGAGGGTGAAGCCTAGCTTACGTGCTAGGGGGGGAGGTGAAGCCTAGTTTTCGTGCTAAGGAGGGGTTGAAGCCTAGTTTACGTGCTGGGGGAGGGTTGAAGCCTAGTTTACGTGCTGGGAGGGGTTGAAGCCAAGTTTTACGTGCTGAGAGGGGGTTTAAGCCTAGTTTACGTGCTGGGAGGGAATGAAGCCTAGTTTACGTGCTGGGGAGGGGAAGCCTAGTTTACGTGCTGGGGAGGGGGTGAAGCCTAGCTTATGTACTGGGGAGGGGTTTTAAGCCTAGTTACGTCTGGGGAGGGGTTCAAGCCCAGTTTTTACGTGCTGGGGATGGGGTGAAGCCTAGTTTACATGCTGGGAGGGGGTGAAGCTAGCTTATGTGCTGGGGAGGGTTGAAGCCTAGCTTATGTGTGGGAGGGTTTGAATCCTATTTTTTGTGCTGGGGAGGGGTTGAAGCCTAGCTTATGTGCTGGGGAGGGAATTTAAGCCTAGTTTACCTGCTGGGAAGGGATGAAGCCTAGTTTACGTGCTGGGGGAAATTGAACCTAGTTTACGTTCTGCGGAGGGGTGAAGCTAACTATGTGCTGCGGAGGGTAAAGCTAGCTTGGGTGCTGGGGGAGGAATTTTTTTCTCTAATATTTTCATGCAGTTTTTTTTTTGAGTGGAGGGACAAATTTGTTGGTGTGTGTGATGGGGCCCCCGCCACCGCCCTCCCTCATCTAACTTCAGTTTGGCCAAAATAATCTTTTTTTTTTTTTCAAACCCAAACATTTTGAGTTAACGAGTGTAGTCATTTTTTTGCAAGTACAACACGTCCCTACGTGCTTAGTGCTGGGGAGGGGTTTAAGCCTAGTTTACGTGCTGGGGAGGGGAAGCCTAGCTTACGTGCGGGAGGGTTGAAGCCTAGTTTATGTGCTGGGGGGGGGTTTAAGCCTAGTTTACGTGCTGTGGGGGGGTTGAAGCCTAATTTACGTGCTGGGGGGGGGGAAAAGCCTAGCTTACGTGCTGGAGAACCCTAGCTTCTTTGCTAGGGGGGGGGTTTGAAGCCTATTTTAAAACGTGTTGGGAGGGGGTAAAAGCCTAGCTTACGTGCTGGGGGAAGGGGGTGAAGCCCTAGCTTACGTGCTAGGGGGGGGGGTTAAAGCCTAGTTTGGGGGAGGGGGGGAGGGGGGGTTTTATTTTTTAGTATTATAATCATTGGGAAGACTAAGCCTGTGGGGGGGTCATAAAAGTGCCTGGGGAAAAATGGGTTTGATCCGAGGAGGGAAGGGGCCCCCCAACCCCGGTTCTTGTAACACAAGAGTGATTCTTGGGTTTATAAACCTTTAGTTCACTGAAAAAATTTTCTTCCATTTGTGGGGTGAGGGGCGAATTTCCCCTTTAAAAACCTGGAAATCTTTTCCAGGCTGAGGGGCTGATCACTCAATACTTTTTTTTTTCCAAGGTTGTGGGCTGATTCATTGCTTATTCCAAAACACTGCTTCCCTTTGAAATTGACTGAAGAAACCCCACTGTTTTAGGGGAAACGTTTCATCAACAAAGATAACCAACTGTTTGCACTGTCTTCCCCTTCAAATTTTTCAAAATTTTTTACCTTTTCAACATTAACTTAACAAGTTAACTGGTTTTTTCTGGGGGGGGGGGGGTTGGGGGACGAAAGTGATTCCCATCTTTCCCCTGGATACTCTCAGTCCCTTGCCCCCTTTTGCCATCCCTGGGCACTGGTGATTTAAGAAAAAGGGGTTTTTGGGCCCCGCCAATCTATGTCTTTTGGGTTTGGGAGTTTTTTGCACCTGGATAGGGGGTTCCTGGCCGCGATGTTTTACTGATGGCTGAATAGCCCTTTTTCCGCGCCAAATCCTCACACTTAAAAGTTTTATTTCTTTTTGGGTTTTTTTATTTGCTGGGTTCCTGACTTCTTGCAGTCTCGAAAGGGGCCTTTTTGATGGAAGTGGCTTTTTCTGCCCACTTTGGAGGCCTCCTGTGGGAAATGGCTGTCTGCCACTGTTGGGGGCCTCCTGGTGGAAGTGGGCCTTGCCACAGTGGGGGGCCTCCTGGTGGACGTGGCTACCAATTTTATTTCCCTTATGTGTTCCTAATGTTCACCAAAAATTTTGTTTTTACAAATTTTTTGTTGTGACTTTTTATTTGGGTTTGGTGTTTTTGCGCCCGGGGTTTGGGGGAAATTTGTGTTTTTGGGGTGTGGTGGTTTAATTTCTTTGTTGGCTGAGGGGTGGGGGGTGATTGTGGGGTTTGGGCCGGGGGGGTGGTGGGGTTTGCCAGGTGTGGTGGCAAACTTTGTTTTCCGAGGGTGGTGGTGATTGTGGGTTTTGGGGAGGGTGGGGATTTGGGGGGGGGGGGGGTTTTCCGGGAAAAGGGGGGTGGGAATTGCTTTGGGTTTTCTGAAGTGTGGTGGTAATTTCTTTTTTTCTGAGGTGTGGGGGTGTTTGCCGGATTGGTGGGGATTAAAGGGGTTTGCTGGGGTGGGTTTTGTGTTTAAAGGGTGTTTGCTGGGGTGTGGTGGGGGAATTGAGGTTTTTTGCGGTCGGTGGTAAATTGAGGTTTTGCGGATGGGGTGGGATTGAGGTGTTTCGGGAGTGTGGTGGTGATTGGGGTTTGTTTGCTGGAGTGTGGGGGGATGAGTGTTTGCTGAGTGGGGTGGTAAATTGATTTTGTTTCTGGAGTGGGGGGGGGGGGGGGGGGGTTTTGCTGGGTGTGGGGGTTGATTGAGTTTTTTTCCCTGGAGTTGGTGGTGATTTGAGGTGTGGGGGCGGGAGTGTGTGGTGATTGGGTTTTGCTGGAGTGGGGTTTGGTGATTGAGGTCTTGCTGGAGTGGGGGTTGTGATTGGGGTTTTTGCTGGAGTGTGTGGTTTTGGGAGGTGTGTCGGGGAAGTGTGGGGGTGTTTGAGGTGTGTGCTGGGGGTGGGGGTTTGTTTGCGGTTCAGGGTGCACGCAGAGTAAAATATAACATTAGTCGGATCTCACATAACCACTTCCAACACGCCAAAAAATATGCACGATACTTTTTTTGGGTTTGTTTGAATGGAGTGATCATTAGAATAAAAGGAGGGCTTTACTATTTCCGCACAGGGGGTTTTTGGGGGGTTAAGGTGCGGGGGCGCTTTCCCCCAGGGGAAAATACCTTGACTGCAGACCCTCACGAACCTCGAGATGATTAACACCAAAAAAACCCCGAAACAGTCCTCTTTACGAATTTTCTTAAACTGTAAACAGTGGAGCTTTCTACCAATTTTTTTTTCAAACCATTTACAATTTTTTATTAATTTTAAAATTTTTTTACAATTCCAAAGTTTAAAAGGGAACAGTCCTAGCAAAATCCTGGGAAACTACTTTTGTCCCCGGGGTTTACCCACACCAGCTACTAACACCCATACATATTTTTTCCTTAGGTAAATAATTTGGGACGTAAGGTTTTGGGGTAGGAATTTCTAGTAAAAGAAGACAAAAATCTGCTGTATACTTGATTCCCTTTTTTGTTAATTTTCTCGTTTCTGCCCCTATGCGGATCCCTTTAAGTCAGGGACGGGAGGTCTATGGAGTAAAAGGGGCTCGTGAAGGGTGCGGTGGAAAATTTTGGTTTTTTATAGGGTACATTTGCGGTTTTTTTTGGGGGGTTGTGGTTTTTAGTGGGCAGGTGGTATGGGGGGCTGGGGGGGACTGTGGGGGTAAAGTTTTCTGACTGTGGTGGGGACGCGGCGGGTTTTTGGGAATTGAATTTTTTTGGTCAAGCGAGGGAGTTTTGCTGGGTGGGTGTAAAGGGGGTGGGGGTAATTTGGTTAAAGGGGGTGTGGGGTTTTGGGAGGGGTGGGTGTGTAGGGTTTGGTGGTGGGTGTGGTTTGGGTGTAGGGGGTGTGGGGTGAGTGTAGGTGGAAGGGGGGTAGGGGGGTGGGGGTGGTGTGGGTGTAGGGTGGGGGGTGAAAGGGGTTTGGGGGATGGGGGTGGTTTGGGGGTTGGGGGTGTGGTGTGAGTGTGGGTGGTATGGGCCCTAGGGTGGGGGGTGTGGTGTGGGTTTGGGGGGTGGTGTTAGGGGAAGGTGGGGTGGGGTTGGGTTTGGGGGGGGGGGGGGAGGGGGGTGGGGTTTTAGTGTAGGGGGGTATGGGTTTTAGGGTGGGGGTGTGGTGTGGGTGTAGGTGACGGTCAGGGGGCGGGTGTGGGGGTGGGTGTATGGGGGGGGAGGTGTGGGTGTAGGGGGGGTGGTTGGGGGTAGGGGGGGCGGGTGTGGTGTGGGGTAGGGTGGGGGTGTGGTTGGGGGTAAGGGGGGTGGGGTTGGGTGGGTGGGTGGGTGTGGGTGGGTGTGGTGGGTGGGGGGTGGGTGGGGGGGGTGTGGGGGTAGGGGGTGTGTTGTGGGTAGGTGGGGGGTTGTGTGGGGGTAGGTGGGGGTGTGGTGTGGGGGTAGGTGGGGGGTGTGGGGTGGGTGTAGGGGGGGGGTTGGTGTGGGGGTTAAGGTGGGGGGTGGGGTGTGGTGGGGTGTAGGGGGTGGTGTAGGTGGTGAGGGTGGTGGGTGTGGGTGGTGGTTGGTGGGGTGTGGGGTGTTGGGTTGTAGGGGGTTGGGGGGGGTGTAGGGGTGGTGGGTGAGTGGGGTGGTTGGGTGGTGGGTGTAGGGGTTGTAGGGTGGGGGGTAGGTGGGGGGTGTGGGGGGGTTTAGGTGGGTTTTTTGTGGTGTAGGGGGGTGGTGTGGGGGGGGTTGGGGGGGTTGGTGTGTGTAGGGTGTGGGTTTTGGGTGGGGGGGTGGGGGGGTTTTGGGGTGGGTGGGTTGGTGTGGGGTGGGTTGGGGGGGGGTGGGGGGGTGGGGGGTGGGGGTGGGGGGGGGGGGGTTTGGGGGTTGGTGGTGGGGTGTTGGGTGTGGGTGGTTGGGTGGGTTAGGGGGTTGGAAGGGTTTGAGGAACCTCGACTTTTAATGAATTAACACCTTATCCCCCCATTTTTTTTCAGATCAACAGATATTACCGGGGACGAGGAACGGGGCAGGCCCTTCTCCGGGCTTTTTACTCACTTTAGCCGGGAGCAAAACCCCCGTGGGGGCCAGCACGCCTGAGAAATGAAGCAATCAGATTCAAAACCGAGACGAGTTAAAAAAGAAAATTTCAGATGTACCCTTTTGGAACCAAACCCTAATCCTTTTGTGTATCAATTTGTGCCGCCATCCACTGGGGTATTGGCTATACCAGTTGTTTTCCGGGGGTCAGCGCCCCCGGGGTCCGGGGGGTTCAAAATAAAGTAACTTGGGGGTTTTTATTATTTTTTTTTTTCTTTGCAAGTTTTTAGTGTCGGTAGTTTTTTAAGTGTTTTTTTTTTTTTTTTTTTGGGGGGGGGGGGGGGGGAGGTGAAGGAGGAAAAGCGTAGTTTTTTTTTTTTGAACAGCTCTGTGAGTGTACACTTCGTACTGTGTAAGATACGAACATGAAAATAAATGCATATGAAGGTTCTTGTGTCGGGTGGGAGTCACCTCCCTGCCAAAGTGGGGGTGAAACCTGAGCACTGATCCTGCAATGCTGGGTCTCTCTCTCCCACCCTCTGTTTACCCTTCCTTCTTTGAAATCTTTTCTCCTGTCCCCCCCGTTTCTTGTCCCCTCTTTTTTTCCCTCTCTTCCTTCCCTTTCCCTTTTCACCTGTTTTTTTTCTCCTTCCCGGTGTAGTAGGAGGGAGAGGGGAAGATAACAGTGAGGGGGAAAGGTAGCGGCGGGTGAGTGACTGAGCACTGACCTCCCGAACAACGCTAAAGAAAACAACGCGGTTCCAACTGTCGTGGGAGCAAGTACTTACCTGGGGAACACCATGCAAAATTTCGATTTTCAGACTTGCGAAAAGGGCGTCTGGGTTAGGACGTTTTCCCACTCTTGTTTCAGCTCTTTGTACTCGTAGTGGCCGTTATGCGAATTTTGCAACCTGCAACTATTAAATATTGACAATCCGCATCCTAATATTTTCGGGGGATTTTTTGGATTTATGCGCGAGTTAGGGTATAAGGGTGGTGGCTGCGATGGGGTGGTTGTGACAATGGGGTATTAGTAGGAATTTGTGGGTAGCTGATGTCACCACCTACCCTCCACCACCACCACCCCCCCCCAAACTACTACCACCCCTTCCCTTTCCCACAATTTCCCCCTCTCCCCCTTCCACCGTTACCACTCACCAACAACCCCAAGTCACTCACCACAATTCATGGAAGTCTGCCTACCTCCCCCGCTCTGCGTTACTCCCTTAAAAAAATATAAAATTTAAAAAAAATAACACAGCAGTAGACCTACGGGAGACGTAAACATACATCTCGCCATCACTAATTATTTCATTCTCAGCCTATTCCTAGACTTTACAAAATATTTCCTTTGAGAGCTACTTGACGCCTTATTCCACTTACAAATCATTTGTTTTGCAGACGTTGCTCAGGGAACCTGCACCGTCCCGCCAAAATCCTCTCAGGCTGAGGGGCAACCACCCTAACTTTTTTGTACTCGACTGAAGAAGCCCACAGGGGAGGGGAAACGTTTCGGAATAAAGATATCTAACTTGCACAGCTTACTTACAGCTTCTTGGTTATAAGTCGTATTTTTAGTGTGCGGTTTGGTTCTAATTTCCCCCCCAGTACTTCCGTGTAGAGTATATGCATTTTTCTCTCTCCTCCCAAACGGCGAGATGC
>NC_069433.1:19553933-19576433 GCF_026875155.1 Cherax quadricarinatus
TCATGTAAACAGCTAGTATACTAGTAACCAAGCGAGTCTGGCTACATCATCATGTACAAACTGCTAGTAGTACTAGTAACCAAGCCTGAGTCTGGCTACTACTCAGTCATGTACAACACTGCTAGTAGTACTATAACCAAGCTGAGTTGGCTACATCAGTCATGTACAACACTGCTAGTAAGCATAGTAACCAAGCTTGATCTGGCTACATCAGTCATGTACAACACTGCTAGTAGTACTAGTAACCAAGCTTGAGTCTGGCTACATCAGTCATGTACAACACTGCTAGTAGCACTAGTAACCAAGCCTGAGTCTGGCTACATCAGTCATGTACAACACTGCTAGTAGTACTAGTAACCAAGCCTGAGTCTGGCTACTACAACATCAGTCAGTGTTCACACTGCAAGTTACGTATTTAACATGCTCATCTACGGTCATGTTAGCAGGTTATCAATTTAAATTTATCCACATTCGTGTTAGTATAATTGTCTACATGACTGTTACAATGGATTATAGATCCGTCACCTTCTCTGTGCTATTATAAGTGGGTTATAGACAAACATCAAAGTCACCGTAGTTGTTTATAGATCTACTTGAGGTCATCTAAGATTGTGTTGTTGTAGATGTTTATAGATCAACTCAGACTTCTAATATTGACGCATCTGAGGCTGTGTCTACCTGTGATAATTTATTTCATGAATAACAGTAGGTCAAGGTGTGGGTTATTGGTGGTGTGTGTTGCCGTGACGGCTCGTCATGCGTTGGTGCATGGTCTTACTGCCTAATGGTGTGTGTGTGTGTGTGTGTGTGTGTGTGTGTGTGTGTGTGTGTGTGTGTGTGTGTGTGTGTGTGTGTGTGTGTGTGTGTGTGTTTTGTGTGTGAGTGTGTGTGTGTGTGGTGTGTGTTGTGTGTGAGTGTGTGTACTCACCTAGTTGTACTCACTAGTTGAGGTTGCGGGGGTCGAGGTGTGTGGGGTGTGTGTGTGTGTGTGTGTGGGGGTTTGTGTGGGTGTGTGGGTGCGTGTGTGTGTGTGTGTGGTGTGTGTGTGTGTGTGTGTGTGTGTGTGTGTGTGGGTGTGTGTGTGTGTATGTGTGTGTGTGTGTGTGTGTGTGTGTGTGTGTGTGGTGTGGGTGGGGTTGGTGGGTGTGTGTGGTGTGTATGTGGGTGTGTGTGTGTGTGTGTGTGTGTGGGTGTGGGTGTGTGTGTGGGCGTGCGTGTGTGTGGGTGTGGGTTGTGTGTGTGGGTGTGTGTGTGGGTGTGTGTGGGTGTGTGTGTGGGTGTGTGGGTGTGGGTGTGTGTGGTGTGTGTGTGTGTGTATGTGTGTCTGTGTGTGTGTGTGGGTGTGGGTGTGGGTGTGTGGGTGTGTTGTGGTGTGTGTGTGTGTGTGTGGTGTGTGGGTGTGTGTGTGTGGGTGTGTGTGGGGGTGTGGGTGTTGTGTGTGGGTGTGTGTATATGTGTGTGTGTGGGTGTGGGTGTGGGTGTTGTGTGTGTGTGTGTGGGTGTATATATAGTGTGTGTGTGTGTGTGTGTGTTGTGTGTGTGTGTGTGTGTGTGTGTGTATGTGTGTGTGTGTGTGTGTGTGTGTGTGTACTCACCTATTTGTACTCACCTATTTGTGGTTGCAGGTGTGTGTGTGTGGGTGTGGGTGTGTGTGGGTGCGTGCACAAGCACTGTGTGAACGAGACATATACTGACAGATTCGATTTCTTTTCATGTTTGTTTTGGTTCGTGTTTGTATCGTCTTCATTGCCTCCTCGTGCTCTCTTCCAATGACTGCTGTGATACCTCAATCGCCTCAGAATTAGTTGTGCTGCCGCCTTAGCTGCTAGTTTGTTGTGTACTCGCAGCTCATCCTGTGAGCGATATCGCAGACAGGATAACAAAGGTCACATGGGGCCATTATCAGTTCTCCCTGGCCATTGTTACACCATTACGTATATTAGTCATTGTTTCATGTTGATAATCTATACAATGCAGTATGGGGATAAAGTCTCAGAGATTTTTAAAATATCTTATTGCCTATAAGACATCACTGGTTATCGAGTATAGGTCTCGTGATCTAGCAGTTTACGCGTCTGGTCGACTCAAGATGTGGATATCGTCTGAAGGTATCAGTTATCATGTTTGGACACTTAAGATATACTATTGCTCTAGTGAATGTTCCTGTGTCTGTCCACACTCTGTGTTTGACCATACATTGTGTCTGTCCACACACTGTCTGTCCACACCCTTTCTGTCCACACTCTTTCTGTCCACACCCTACTTCTGTCCATGTCATTATCTTTGTCTCTCTATACACCTGCCACCAGTATAACCTGCCTCGCAGTGCTAGTGTTTTGTGATCCCCTGACCTTTTCTTCACGGTTATGTTGAATCTGACACATTTCATTATGAAAGTCACTCACAGAGTAGTGGAGGACTTCTGTTGCCTCCTGTAACCTTGTTCCGCACAGAGTAGTGGAGGACTTCTGTTGCCTCCTGTAACCTTGTTCCGCACAGAGTAGTGGTGGACTTCTGTTGTATACTGTAACCTTGTTCCTCACAGAGTAGTGGAGGACTTCTGTTTCGTGCTCTAACCTTGTACCTCACAGAGTAACTGAAATTCTGTTGCATGCTTTTTCCTTACTTTCTATAGTTGTCTTGGGCAAGACAGTAAGGAGGACCCACCTCCCTAGACTCCTTTCGGCTCCACATCTGATATCCTTCGCCTCCTCCACCACCCCAGGAGTCTGTATTTCTCTCTCTCTCTCTCTCTCTGGTTCGACATGTTTAACCAGAGTCTGAGTTGTTCTCTCGAGAATCGATGTGGTTATTTGAGATAAAGGAGGACAAGTGGGGATTAAATATAGACGGGGAAGAAAAGGGGAGGATAGGTGGAGGAGAAAATAGAAGGGATAAACAGAGGAGAAGAAAGACTAGGAGGAGAGCGAAAGGGGTCGTTCGTAATACTATATTTCTGGTGTTTGAGAAAATTAATAGGGAAGTAACGGGGTATCCAACCCCAAGAGGAGGACACAAGGGAGGAAAGGAGTAACGAGGAGAAGGGTGAAGATGAAGAGAACAAAAGAATGAAAACAGGGAAATAAGGAAGAGGAGGTAATTAGCGGGCACTAAGAAAGCAAGGACATAGAAGAGGGTAATATGTTAGATTAGGTAGACTAGGGAGAAGAGGAAGTACAAGTGAACAGGATAGTGGGTGGGTTGGGAGACCTCCAGCGACGGGCTGGAGTTTTGAGACTCTATGACCGCGGGTTCAATCCCGGCCGGGGGTATGGTTTATATATATACGGGAAATCAGACCTGCCAGTCTGATTCCTTCCAACACCTGATTGTTATTCCATCACACGGGATGGTGTTTTACTGTCATATTCCATCACACAGGATGGTGTTTCACTGTCATATTCCATCACACAGGATGGTGTTTCACTGTCATATTCCATCACACAGGATGGTGTTTCACTGTCATATTCCATCACACAGGATGGTGTTTTACTGTCATATTCCATCACACGGGATGGTGTTTCACTGTCATATTCCATCACACAGGATGGTGTTTCACTGTCATATTCCATCACACAGGATGGTGTTTCACTGTCATATTCCATCACACAGGATGGTGTTTCACTGTCATATTCCATCACACAGGATGGTGTTTCACTGTCATTATTCCATCACACGGGGTGGTGTTTCACTGTCATATTCCATCACACAGGATGGTGTTTCACTGTCATATTCCATCACACGGGATGGTGTTTCACTGTCATATTCCACCACACGGGATGGTGTTTCACTGTCATATTCCATCACACAGGATGGTGTTTCACTGTCATATTCCATCACACGGGATGGGTAAGTTTTGAAAGGTGTCAGCCTGAGTTGGGAGACTTCAATAGTGTAATGAGACTTATCGTCTAAGGAAGAGAGAGGACGGAAGGGAAAAAGGGGGGGGGAAGAAAAGAATTCACAGAGGGGAGGGGGTGATGAGGAATGGGGTGATAAGGAATGGGGGAGGATAAGGGATGGACGGGGGTGTTTGCAAGGGTGGAATATAATCCCTGAGTTTTAGGATTAAGTATTAATCTACGATTCCTAGAGAGAGAAGAGAAGAGAGAGAGAGAGAGAGAGAGAGAGAGAGAGAGAGAGAGAGAGAGAAGAGAGAGAGAGAGAGAGAGAGAGAGAGAGAGAGAGAGAGAGAGAGAGAGAGAGAGAGAGAGAGAGAGAGAGAGAGAGAGAGAGAGAGAGAGAGAGAGAGAGAGACAGACAGACAGACAGACAGTCAGACAGAGATTACCTACTCGCTATTACAGATTTACAGTTACAAGAGCAGAACTATTTTCGTGGTATCAATAATGGGCACTGTGACCTTCCCCAGGATGCCTAGTTAGTGGTGGTAGCAGCAGTAGCTACATCAGCCTGAGGGACTGACCACCTCAGATACCACCTTATTACAACCCAGGAGTTCAAATGGCCTGTTATCCTGGGTGTAAAGGGAGCAAAATAAACACAGCAGAAAAGTTTTGACTTATATTATCCTTCACCAATTTAGAACAGCAGTATGTACACTATATACACTATGTACAGTGATAGGTATTAGTGCACTCCACGGTAAGCAAGGCAGAATAGAAGCCACAAGAGAGCAGACCGTGCTTCAACCAGGAGAGTGGTACCCACATAACCTCTGCGATTGCCAAAACCATCTTCTTATTGGCTGGAACCTGGTTACTAGTTGAACGACGGGGCCCCATCGTCAACTCTCAGTCACCTGGTTCGCTGGTTGGGGGAGATAGCCTGTAAATGAGGGTGTGTACATGCGCCGAATAAAGATAAAGGTTACGTACTCTTTGCATGCCACACACCTCTACAAGGTTGATGGACAGATTACATCATCTTCATTTCACTACTATACACCTACTGCCTCTGTATTTGACTGATGAAGCCGACTCTTTCAACAATACAACCCTATGAATGCGATGCATGAAAGACACATTACTGTGTGTACCGTGAGGCAGGAGGATGCTCACTCTCCCCTAGTTTCCCTTCTCTCCTCAGAGAAAATAGTATAAAGTACAGACAAGTTGAAGATTAAAACACGTATCTTAACATTGAAGTGTTTGGGATGCTGTAAGGCCAGCCATCGAGTACGTAGCCCCAGCATGGAGCCTTCTCCTTATTACCCACATTAAAGACAGGCGAGCGTTCCAAGATAGGAGAGTGTTCGAAGAGGGGGAGGAGTGTTCCAAGACAGGAGAGTGTTCGAAGAGGGGGGAGGAGTGTTCCAAGACAGGAGAGTGTTCGAAGAGGGGGAGGAGTGTTCGAAGAGGGGAGGAGTGTTCCAAGACAGGAGAGTGTTCGAAGAGGGGGGAGGAGTGTTCCAAGAGAGGAGAGTGTTCCAAAAGGGGAGAGTGTTCCAAGAGGGCAGTATACACAGTAAGCAGGGTGGTGGGTGGAGGTGGTCGGACCTGGGAGTCTGCAACTTGTCAGAGACAAGTGAGAATGTTGGGGAGAATGGTTGGAGGGGTGGGAGAGGAAGGGGAGAGTGTTGTTGAGGGAATAAAGGTGTTCTTAGGAGTAGAGATGAGGGGAGGAGGAGGAGGAAAAAATAAGGAAGGGACGCACCATACAACAGTCTCCCACCGTAGCGTGTACTGTGATGAGTGTAGGTGGGATAGGTATGTGGGGGAAGGTAGATAAATACGTGGGGTGGTAATAGATCTCTCTCTCTTTCCCTCTCTCTTTCTCTCTCTCTCTCTTTACACAGGGTTTGACAAGGTTAGATTGACAAGGTATTTACAAGTTAAGGATTCCTAACTTTATTGACAAGCTAAGAGCTGTTACCTACATCAGCTCATTTGAAAGCATTTTTATTGTTATGAAACATACAAGTAGGGAACAGGATGAAGTTGGAGCCATCTGTGGGCCAGCATTTTCATCTGATCAACTGACTTTATCTCGTTGACATCATAATGCTGTACGACGGTGTTCTAGACCGAGTCATCCTGGGGATAAATGATCTCAGATGAAGTGATGTTCTGGAGAAGGGTACAGCCAGAGTGAAGTTGCTGCTTTCTGTCCGTCTTGTGGTATAGAAGCTTGTTTCACGCTGTCCTCGAAGTGGATCCAAGTGTGGTACTTTGACAATGTTGGCCTTGTACATAACAGTAAGGCCACCCACATCCCTCCTGTGTTAAAGGCTCTGCTGAAATGACAGATCTATCCAGGATGGATCCAGGCGAGAGATGAGACGTCTTGCTCTGTTCTCTACTCTGTCAAGCAGTCGCAGATAAGAGGAGGGTCAGGCAAACCTAGAAAGTGGACCATACTCAAGGTGTGAATGTACACAAAGAGTAGTGGTCAACAGAGTTAAATCGGAGGCTGCCATAGTGAAGAGCTCTGTTCCACAAGGCACAGTACTCGCCCCCATCTTATTCCTTATCCTCATATCAGACATAAACAGAGATATACACCACAGCACCGTATCATCCTTTGCGGATGATACTAGGATCTGCATGAGGCTGTCATCTGCTGAGGACGCGGTTAACCTCAAGAAGATATAAACAAAGTTTTCCAGTGGGCAACGGTAAACAAAATGATGTTCAATGAGGACAAATTCCAACTACTCCGTTATGGAAAACTGGAGGAGATAATAACTAGAACAGAGTATACTACTGACTCCGGCCATACAATAGAGCGGAAAAATAATGTAAGGGACCTGGGAGTAGTAATGTCTGAAGATCTCACTTTCAAGGATCACAACAGTGCCACGATCGCACGTGCAAAGAAAATGATAGGATGGATAATGAGAACTTTCAAAACGAGAGATGCCAAGCCCATGATGATCCTTTTCAAATCACTTGTTCTCTCTAGGCTGGAATACTGCTGTACATTAACATCTCCATTCAAAGCAGGTGAAATCGCAGATCTAGAGAGTGTACAGAGATCCTTTACTGCACGTATAAGTTCTGTCAAGCACCTTAACTACTGGGAATGCTTGGAAGCACTTGACTTGTACTCGTTGGAACGCAGGAGGGAGAGATATATCATAATCTACACTTGGAAAATCCTGGAAGGAATGGTCCCAAATCTGCACACAGAAAATCACTCCCTACGAAAGTAAAAGACTGGGCAGGCGATGCAAAATGCCCCCAATAAAAAGTAGGGGCGCCATTGGTACACTAAGGGAAAAGACCATAAGTGTCCAGGGCCCAAAACTGTTCAACAGCCTCCCATTAAGCATTAGGGGAATTGCCAATAAACCCCTGGCTGCCTTCAAGAGAGAGCTGGACAGATACCTAAAGTCAGTGCCGGATCAGCCGGGCTGTGGCTCGTACGTTGGACTGCGTGCGGCCAGCAGTAACAGCCTAGTTGATCAGGCCCTGATCCATCGGGAGGCCTGGTCATGGACCGGGCCGCGGGGGCGTTGATCCCCGGAATAACCTCCAGGTAACCTCCAGGTAGCAGCCTCTACTGTCAAGCAGATGCGAGATACGGCGAAGTGCTGTAAGCTTCCTGGCTGCCTTGTTTGCAAGATTTACAACGTGGTTCTTCATGGTCAGTTTGGAGTTAAATTTCACCAGAAGGATATCAACTTCTTCCCTAAGTACCAACACTCTCCCATTCATACTTACTACTGCTCCGGCATTACCATCATGGTGCCTCTCCCCCCCCCCCTTCCTCTCTCTCTGTAACTCTCTCCGTCTTTTTTTTTACACAAGGTTTGACAAGGTTAAGTTAAGGATCCCTAGCTTTATTGAAAAGCTATTTACTCTCTCTCTCTCTCTCTCTCTCTCCCTTTTCATCAACTTTCTGTTAATCTTTTTTGCCTTGTCATGTTTTTCATTTTCATTCAATTATCACATCTCTCCCTTGTCCACCTTCTCTCCCTCTTCGCCCTTGTCTTCGTTTCCTTTCTTCTCTCTTTTTTCACCTGTTTCTTCACTCCCCTCTTCCTTTTCTCTTTTATATTTCTTCTCTTTTCTCCTCCTCTTTCTTTTTCTTCCTTCTCTTTCTTCTCTCCTTCATCCCTTTTCCCTTCCTTCTCTCTTCACCTCCCTCTTCTCTTGCTCCTATCTTTATTTTGTTGCTTCCCATGATTTATTCTTCTGTACTGTTGCTGCTTCTGTTACTGCTGCTCCTGTTACTGCTGCTCCTGTTACTGCTGCTACTGCTGTTACTGCTGTTGCTGCTCCTGTTACTGCTGCTGTTGCTCCTGTTACTGCTGCTGCTGTTGCTGCTTCTATTACTGCTGCTGCTGTTGCTATTCCTGTTACTGCTGCTGCTCCTATTACTGATGCTGTCTCTGTTACTGCTGCTTCTGTTACAATTACTGCTGCTGCTTCTGTTGCTATTACTGCTGCTGCTGTTGCTACTGCTGCTCGTGCTTTTGTTATTGATGCTGCTGTTCTGTCCACAGTCCCGTTTTTGTATTTTGTGGGGTGAGTAATGTGGGGTTTGTTGGGTTGGGGAGAGCAGTGTTTGGGTAGAGGGGAAGTGGTGGGGGAGGGGAGGGGAGGGGTGGGGGTGGTGGGGCAGGAAGTGAGGGGTGTAGCGTGGCTGGTCATTACCTGAGACAGGTGACATGGATGAATGATCACTACCTGTCTGCTGCTGTTGTTGTTGTTGTTGCAGCTGCTGCTGCTGTTGTTGCAGATATTGTTGCTGTTGCAGGTATTGTTGTTGCAGATGCTGTTGTTACTGCTGCTATTGTTGTTGCAGCTGATGCTATTGTTGCAACTGCTGCTGTTGTTGCAGCAGCTGCTGTGTTCGCGAGTATCTTAATGGTAGCCAGGGTGTGGCTCTCTCTCTCTCTCTCTCTCTCTCTCTCTCTCTCTCTCTCTCTCTCTCTCTCTCTCTCTCTCTCTCTCTCTCTCTCTCTCTCTGTCTCTCTCTCTCTCTCTCTCTGTCTCTCTCACTCTCCCAGTCCATAAAACTTTTCACTGCTTAAACGTAGTTTTAATCAAAACCTTCCAGTGGGCCAGAAAACAACATTGTCTTGAGTGAGGAAAACATTCCAGACGCTCCACTCTAGAAAAAGGAAGAATTTGAACCTGGAACAGAGTGTAAACCAAACTCAGACAACTTAAGAGAGGAGAAGAGGAGTGTGAACGACCTAGGTGTGATATTATCGATGATCTTACCTGGAAAATACTTGAGGAGCTGGTCCCAAATCTTCACACTGCCATAGCAACATACTGGAGTGAGAGATCTGGGAAGAAGTGTGATATAAACCCAGTGAAAAGCACGGGTTCCGTGGTTACAATAAGAGAACATTGTATCAACATCCGTGAGCACAATAAGAGAACATTGTATCAACATTCGTGGTCACAGATTATTCAACATCTTACCACAAGATATCAGAAACACTGCTGGAGCAGTCTTCAAGAGGAAACTAGAGAGGTATCTTCACCGGGCGCCAGATCAACCAGGCTGTGATGGATATGTGGGTCAGCGGGCCACCAGCAGCAACATTCACTTGTTCTCTCTAGACTATAATATTGCTGTGCACAAACATCCCCTTTTAAGGCAGGTGATATCGTTGAAGCGAACAGTATACAGTATACAGGAGACTTTCACTGATCGTGTAAATTCAGTCAAACACCTAAATTATTAGGAGTGTTTGAAGTCCCTTGAACTGTACTCGTGGAACTGGGACCAGAAAGACACATTATAGTGTATATTGGAAAATTCGGGAGGAATTAGCCCCAAATTTGCACACCCACGAGAGATAAATATCTCCAGTGAAAAGCAGGGGCGCCGTGAGTACTCTGAGAGAGCACTTTAAGTGTAAAGGGACCACGACTCAATACTCTCTTCTCGTACGTAAAGGAAATTGCTATGAGACTTCTGGTTGTCTTGTAGAGGGAACTAGACGGGTTCGTAAAGTCAGTGCTTGACCAACCGGACTGTGGTGCATGCGGTGGACCGCGTGCGGCTAGTATCAAGAACCTCGTTGGTCTGGGACCAGGGCACGGGAGCTGTGACCCCCCCCCCCTGACCCTGTGAGGATACATCCGCTTCAAACACCGTTTGTCCACTCAGATATCTGCTTTAACACGTGCGTCACCACGCACTGTCAGTACCGACCCCTCATGTCAACCCTCGACACCCCTCACGTCAACCCTCGACACCCCTCATGTCAACCCTCGACACCCCTCATGTCAACCCTCGACACCCCTCACGTCAACCCTCGACATCCCTCACGTCACCCCTCTACACCCCTCACATCAACCCTCAACGTCACCCCCTCACGTCAACCTCTCCCTGAGAGATGGTAATTCCTGAGTGATAGTGACTCCAGCTCTGACGCATCGAAGCCTTGCAGTAATCCCCTACTGATTTAGCGCTCCGTGCAATGCAATGGCAAGATAGATAGATAGATAGATAGAGAGAGAGAGAGAGAGAGAGAGAGAGAGAGAGAGAGAGAGAGAGAGAGAGAGAGAGAGAGAGAAGGAAAGAGAGAGGTTGTCCTTGAAGCTGGAAGAGAGCTTAGCGTTAGAGCTTTGTACTGGGGTATATGCACTAGAGCTGTGACAGACAGTGTTCATCCTCTTACTGGTATAGAGTTTTATCTGTTGATCCAGTCACCAGGTGACAGCTGAGAGACTCCTGTTTTGTGGTGGTAGTTGTGACCGATGGTGGTTGTGGGTGTTGGTGGTGGTGGTAGTTGTGACCGATGGCGGTTGTGGGTGTGGTGGTGGTGGTAGTTGTGACCGATGGCGGTTGTGGGTGTTGGTGGTGTGGTAGTTGTGACCAATGGTGGTTGTGGGTGTTGGTGGTGGTAGTAGTTGTGACCGATGGTGGTTGTGGGTGTTGGTGGGTGGTGGTAGTTGTGACCGATGGCGGTTGTGGGTGTTGGTGGTGGTGGTAGTTGTGACCGATGGCGGTTGTGGGTGTTGGTGGTGGTGGTAGTTGTGACCAATGGTGGTTGTGGGTGTTGGTGGTAGTTGTGACCAGTGGTGGTTGTGGGTGTTGGTGGTGGTGGTAGTTGTGACCAGTGGTGGTTGTGGGTGTTGGTGGTGGTGGTAGTTGTGACCGATGGCGGTTGTGGTGTTGGTGGTGGTGGTAGTTGTGACCAATGGTGGTTGTGGGTGTTGGTGGTGGTAGTAGTTGTGACGATGGTGGTTGTGGGTGTTGGTGTAGTTGTGACCAGTGGTGGTTGTGGGTGTTGGTGGTGGTGGTAGTTGTGACCAGTGGTGGTTTGTGTGTATATAATAATATATATATATATATATATATATATTATAATATATATATATATATATATATAATAATCTAGTAACCATTTATACTAACCTAATCTAACACTTCTGTTTGTAGTTATATATATATATATAACTGACATGTGTCATTGCTAACTAACTTAGTGATTGATTACTAACCAAACTAACACATGTTCTGGTGTTGCAGATGTTGCATCTACCACAGCGGAAACATCAGGTGAGTCTAGGTGACCTTACACTGCTTGCTTTGTGCTTTCCCAGGGTGGGAAGTTGTGCACGCCTAGTGTAGGAGGTTGTGCACTCCCAGGGTGGGGGTTGTGCACTCCCAGGGTGGGGAGGTTGTGCACTCCCAGGGTGGGGGTTGTGCACTCCCAGGGTGGGGAGGTTGTGCACTCCCAGGGTGGGGAGGTTGTGCACTCCCAGGGTGGGGGTTGTGCACTCCCAGGGTGGGAGGTTGTGCACTCCCAGGGTGGGGGTTGTGCACTCCCAGGGTGGGGAGGTTGTGCACTCCCAGGGTGGGGAGGTTGTGCACTCCCAGGGTGGGAGGTTGTGCACTCCCACGGTACCTAACGATTTTCCCATGGCACTGATGATTTTCTACGGTACCTAGTTATTTTTCCACGGTACCTAATGATTTTTCCCAGGGGTACCTAATGATTTTCCCACGGTACCTAATGATTTTCCCACGGTACTTAATTATTTTCCCACGGTGCCTGATGATCTTCCTACGGTACCTGGTGATTTTCCCATGGTACCTAATGATTTTCCCATGGTACCTAATGATTTTCCCATGGTACCTAATGATTTTCCCATTGTACCTAATGATTTCCCCACGGTACCTAATGATTTCCCCACGGTACCTAATGATTTTCCCACGTTGCCTGATGATCTTCCTACGGTACCTGGTGATTTCCCCATGGTACCTAATGATTTTCCCACGGTACCTGATGATTCTTTCCACGGTACCTTACGATTTTCCCACGGTAACTACTGATTTTCTCAAGGTACCTACTGATTTTCCCACGGTATCTAATGATTTTCCCACGGTACGTAATGATATTCCCACGGTAGCTGATGATTTTCCCACGGTATGTGATGATTTTCCCACGGTACAAGATAGTTCTCCCAGGGTGAGGAGGTGGTATCCCTGGTAGGGAGAGCACTAACATCGACTGGTATTGGGATGAGGGAGAGTAAAGCCCTTGAGTTTAACGAACACGTGAATGATTTAGACAGCAGGAGATGAGTGCGTGAGTGAGTGAATACTGTTGGTGAGTAAGTCAGGTATCTATCATATATATATAGCTCTTCCTAGCACTCCTGACCTCTGCCTGTTGACCTGCTAGCCTGCCTGCCTGCTTACTGGCTTACATGTCTGCTGGCCTGCTTGCTTTCCTGCTTATTGCCTTACATGTCTGCTGTCCTGCTTACCTATCTAATTAGTTGTTTGTCGCGTGGAGTGCAGGAGTGTGTAGGATGTTGCTCTACACCAACCAACAACCTTGTTATAACTTTCCGCTCTGCTGTACTGTCTGAGACAGTGTCACTGGTTGGTGGGAGGAAGAGGAGGTGAAGGAAGAGGAGGTGGTGGAAGGGGAGGTGGAGGAAGAAGAGAAGGAGGTAGTGTGGATGAGTTTTAGTGGCCGTGTGTGTGTACTCACCTAGTTGTATTCGCCTAGTTTTGATTGCAGGGGTCGAGTCACAGCTCCTGGTCCCGCCTCTTTACTGGTCGCTACTAGGTTACTCTTCCTGCTTCATGAGCTTTATCATACCTCTTCTTAAAGTTATGTATGGATCCTGCCTCCACTACATCACTTCCCAGACTAGTCCACTTCCTGATAACTCTGTGGCTAAAGAAATACTTCCTAACATCCCTGTTTCATCTGAGTCTTCAACTTCCAACTGTGACCCCTTGTTGCGTGGTCCTCGTCCAATTGAATTCTTCTCATCAACTTCACATCATCTGCAAACAGGAACACTATGGAGTCTATTCCTTCCGTCATGTCGTTCACAAATACCAGAAACAGCAGCGGTCTTAGGACTGACCCCTGTGGAACCCCGCTCGTCACAGGCGCCCACTCTGACACTTCGCCACGTACCATGACTCGCTGGTGTCTTCCTGACAGGTATTCTCTGATCCATTGTAGTGCCTTCCCTGTTATTCCTGCCTGGTCCTCCAGTTTTTTTGTGTATGTGGTGTGTGTGTGTGTGTGTGTGTGTGTGTGTGTGTGTGTGTGTGTGTGTGTGTGTGTGTCTGTGTCTGTGTCTGTGTGTGTGTGTGTGTGTGTGTGTGTGTGTGTGTTTGGCATGTGTTTAGTGTGTTTTTTAATAAGCAGTGAACTTAGAAGATAGACAAGACTGGCGTCCCAGCGCCACCTGAGACTGTCATTCAGTGGTGTGTCAGGTTCAGCTCCCTTGTTCCACAAGCCCAGCCTTCTCTACCTCACCGCACGTCAAAAAAAGAAGAGAATAGTGCAGAGTGCTGCATAGTTTCCTAATGCAGTTAAAAATATCAACATCGAAGGTTTGAAGACAATCTAAAGAGGCAATAACAAGTTATCACATGGAAATTAAGATATTTTTAATAAAAATGGCAGATTGGTCACATATATGGCCCACAGGCAGTTATAAACCTTCTACTCGGTAGCATATATCAGCATTGAAGGTTTCAAGCTGATCAGAAGATACATTCTCTAGTTATCTCACAAAATAATGAGGAATTTCTTAATGAATGAGTTTAATTGTTATTTTACCGTATTTCCCTTATCAGATTTAAATAATTTTCTTAAACTTGTGTTGATCATTATTACTTGTGGCACCTGTGTGGCACCTGTGTGACACCTGTGTGGCACCTGTGTGACACCTGTGTGGCACCTGTGTGACACCTGTGTGACACCTGTGTGGCACCTGTGTGGCACCTGTGTGGCATCTGTGTGACACCTGTGTGACACCTGTGTGGCACCTGTGTGGCATCTGTGTGACACCTGTGTGACACCTGTGGCACCTGTGTGGCACCTGTGTGGCACCTGTGTGGCACCTGTGTGGCACCTGTGTGACACCTGTGTGGCACCTGTGTGGCATCTGTGTGACACCTGTGTGACACCTGTGTGGCACCTGTGGCACCTGTGTGGCACCTGTGTGGCACCTGTGTGGCACCTGTGTGACACCTGTGTGGCACCTGTGTGGCACCTGTGTGACACCTGTGTGGCACCTGTGTGGCACCTGTGTGGCACCTGTGGCACGTGTGGCACCTGTGTGGCACCTGTGTGACACCTGTGTGACACCTGTGTGGCACCTGTGTGATACCTGTGTGATACCTGTGTGACACCTGTGTGGCACCTGTGGCACCTGTGTGGCACCTGTGTGACACCTGTGTGGCACCTGTGTGACACCTGTGTGGCACCTGTGTGTGACACCTGTGTCGCACCTGTGTACACCTGTGTGGCACTGTGTGGACACCTGTGTCCACCGTGTCACCTGTGTGGCACTACCTGTGTGCACCTGTGTGACACCTATGTCACTGTGTACACCTTGTGCACCTGTGTTAACACCTATGTGGCACCTGTGTGACACCTCTGTGGCACCTGTGTGACACATTTGTGGCACCTGTGTGAAACATTTGTGGCACCTGTGTGACACATTTGTGGCACCTGTGTGACACATTTGTGGCACCTGTGTGATACATTTGTGGCACCTGTGTGACACATTTGTGGCACCTGTTTGACACCTGTGTGGCACCTGTTTGACACATTTGTGGCACCTGTGTGACACATTTGTGGCACCTATGTGGCACCTGTGGGACACATTTGTGACGCCTATGTGACACCTGTGTGGCACCTGTGTAACACCTTTGTCGCACCTGTGTGACACCTGTGTGGCACCTGTGTAACACCTCTGTGGCACCTGTATGACACCTGTGTGGCACCTGTGTCGCACCTGTGTAACACTGTGGCACCTGTGTGACACCTATGTAACACCTGTGTGGCATCTGTGTCGCACCTGTGTAACACCTATGTGGCACCTGTGTGACACCTATGTGGCACCTGTGTAACACCTGTGTGGCACCTGTGTAACACCTATGTGGCACCTGTGTGACACCTCTGTGGCACCTGTGTGACACATTTGTGGCACCTGTGTGACACATTTGTGGCACTTGTGTGACACATTTGTGGCACGTGTGTGACACCTGTTTGACACATTTGTGGCACCTGTGTGACACCTATGTGGCACCGGTGTGACACCTCTGTGGCACCTGTGTGACACATTTGTGGCACCTGTGTGGCACCTGTTTGACACCTGTGTGGCACCTGTTTGACACATTTGTGGCACTTGTGTGACACATTTGTGGCACCTATATGACACCTATGTGACACCTGTGTGACACCTTTGTGGCAGGTCCTGTGACAGTATGTACCAGCAGTGTGATGTTATTGTGTCAGGTGTGACACCTGTCTAGCAGGTACCGTAGTAATCAAGGCAGGTGTGTCATACCTGTCCTCCTGCAGAACTGTCACTGGCTACCTCCTGCTTCACGTATCTCAGGTGTCAGTTGCAATATTACCTCTGTACGATAGACGGCTGGGATCAGCTGTTCAGTAATCACCGTGTGGGGGAGGAGGGTGTGTGTGTGTGTGTGTGTGTGTGTGTGCGCTTGTATCTGGTGAAGGTGTGTGTGTATGTGTGGTGAAGGTGTGTGTGTGTGGGGAGGGGGGAGGAGGTCATGTCTACCTGTAAATAATGAACATGTCTTCTAACCAGTTTCACATATTTTAACACGTGTTAATATTCTCTAACACCCTCTATTCTTCCAGATGTTGTATATATCACCAACACAACTCGACAGACGGGTAAATTAACCTCTTTATCTTCCGCATGACTCCATCTGTGTGTGTGTGTGTGTAACACGCAATTCAGCTGTTTAATTCAGTTGCTTGTGTTGCTTAGTTTGTATATATAAGAGTGTTTGTGGTCTTTTTTTGCTCTTCTGTATTCTTAGTTTTGTTTAGTCTCTGTCAGCGCTGTTATTGTCATGTCATGTTCTTCCATTCATTCCTTGTTTTGCTCAGTCTCTGTTAGTGGTGTTATCTTCAAGTCTTCTTCTTCCATCATTTCCTTCTGCTTTTTTTTTCTCTCTTGCATCTCAGTCCCATATCCTCTTTTTCCCCATTACTCCTCCCTCTCCCCCATCTCCCTCTTTCTCGTGCCTCTATCTTCTTGTGTCTCCTTCCTATATTACTCTTTCCCCTCTCCCTGTTTTTTTCCTGCCTATTTTCTCTTCCCTTTCCCATACACATCTCTCCCCCGTTGTCTCCTCTTTTCCCCTCCCCCTCCTCTTCTTCTTCCTCCATTCCCCTCTCTTACCCTTCCTGGGTAAATTATTTGCTTAACGCCGTCGTGTTATGCCCCCAGACTCTGGAAACCAGACACAGGTAAGTTGAAGGTAAATTAGTATGACATTATAATGTATAGCAGCTCGTGTTTACATTCTTCCTTCAGTTTCGTGTAGTTATTATTGCGTTTGTAAAAGTGGAGGCAGTGCGTGTAAATCTCGTGTGTTTGTTAAAATGGAAGCAGTGCTTGTTATTTCGTGTTGTTGTGCTTCTTAAAGAGGCAGTGCTTGTAAGTTTCGTGTTGTTGTGCTTCTTAAAGAGGCAGTGCTTGTAAGTTTCGTGTTGTTGTGCTTCTTAAAGAGGCAGTGCTTGTAAGTTTCGTGTTGTTGTGCTTCTTAAAGAGGCAGTGCTTGTAAGTTTCGTGTTGTTGTGCTTCTTTAAGAGGCAGTGCTTGTAAGTTTCGTGTTGTTGTGCTTCTTTAAGAGGCAGTGCTTGTAAGTTTCGTGTTGTGCCTCTTTAAGAGGCAGTGCTTGTAAGTTTCGTGTTGTTGTGCTTCTTTAAGAGGCAGTGCTTGTAAGTTTTCGTGTTGTTGTGCTTAAAGAGGCAGTGCTTGTAAGTTTCGTGTTGTGCTTCTTTAAGAGGCAGTGCTTGTAAGTTTCGTGTTGTTGTGCTTCTTTAAGAGGCAGTGCTTGTAAGTTTCGTGTTGTTGTGCTTAAAGAGGCAGTGCTTGTAAGTTTCGTGTTGTGCTTCTTTAAGAGGCAGTGCTTGTAAGTTTCGTGTTGTTGTGCTTCTTTAAGAGGCAGTGCTTGTAAGTTTCGTGTTGTTGTGCTTAAAGAGGCAGTGCTTGTAAGTTTCGTGTTGTGCTTCTTTAAGAGGCAGTGCTTGTAAGTTTCGTGTTGTTGTGCTTAAAGAGGCAGTGCTTGTAAGTTTCGTGTTGTGCTTCTTTAAGAGGCAGTGCTTGTAAGTTTCGTGTTGTGCTTCTTTAAGAGGCAGTGCTTGTAAGTTTCGTGTTGTGCTTCTTTAAGAGGCAATGCTTGTAAGTTTCGTGTTGTTGTGCTTCTAAAAGAAGCAGTGCTTGTAAGTGGAAGCAGTGCTTGTAAATTTCGAGTTGTTGTAGTTGGAGCGTCAGGTAATGCGTGTTAGAGTGAGTTTGATGGTTGTTGGCGTGGTTGGTTGCGTATTTGCGTGACTGGGAGTAATTTGTTAGTGGTGGGCGACCATGAACTGCCCCGCTGTTGTTGGTGACCCTCTCTCCCACACTGCCTGTCTGTTGCCTGTCTGCTTCTGTTTCTTTATTGTTTGTTTGTTGCCTGTCTGCGTCTGTTGCTTGATTATCTGTTGCCTGTCTGCTTCTGTTGCTTGATTATCTGTTGCCTGTCTGCTTCTGTTGCTCGCCTGTGTCTGATGCCTGAGTTTTTGCCTGCTATCTCTTTCTGTTTATCTGTTGCTGTTCTGTTGCTTACCTGCATCTGTTGTCTGATGCTTCTCCGTTTGTCTGTTGCCTGTCTTCTGTGTCCTTGCTGTTGGTGTTCGTCCATTTGTTTGTGCAAGGGGTCGCGTCCTAGCTCCCGACCCCGTCTCTTCAACATCGTCGTCCGTAAGGGGCTCGCTGCTGGCCTTTAAAAACCCGCATCGTACCTAATCTTAAATCTGTGTACTGAGTTTGACCCTGCTTCCCTGTCGCTGTAAAAACACTTCCTAACATCCCTGTGACTCGTCCGTTCCCCTTAACTGTTTTTGCGTTCTTGTATTTTGTTTTTACTACGAACGGACTGGGAAGTGTCCGTGAGGTGTACGTATTAAGTGTACTTAGAGGGAAGGGGCGGATGAGTGGGTACTGGATGGGGTAGGGGATGGTGGGGGCATGTATATATGTGTGTGTGTGTGTGTGTGTGTTTGTGTGCAAAACAACCACAGGGGGACGTTGAATGTTAGCTCTGGGCCTTTCGTGTTGCAATCAACACATCATCAGGAGCTTGCAGTGTTGCAGAAGAGAGGAGGATGTCCAAGCAGATATATTGATAGGAAGCGTCTCTTCTGGAGCAAACGCCGCCCACACCTCGGCCGCCCACTTTGTGACATTAGGTGTACTGGGTTATGTTCTGCACCTGTCTCTTTCTCCGGGAAGCAGCGGCCCTTTGGAGGTCAGTCAGGCGCTGTTGTAGTGACCTCTGTACACACACACATACACACACACACACCTTGGGGTGACCATAACACCGAACACATCACCGGAGGCACACATCAACCAAATAACCGCTGCAGCATACGGGCGCCTGGCAAACCTGAGAATAGCGTTCCGATACCTTAATAAGGAATCGTTCAAGACACTGTACACTGTGTATGTTAGGCCCATACTGGAGTATGCAGCACCAGTCTGGAACCCACACCTGGTCAAGCACGTCAAGAAGTTAGAGAAAGTACAAAGGTTTGCAACAAGGCTAGTCCCAGAGCTCAAGGGAATGTCGTACGAGGAAAGGTTGAGGGAAATCGGACTGACGACACTGGAGACAGAAGGGTCAGGGGAGACATGATAACAACATACAAGATACTGCGGGGAATAGACAAGCTGGACAGAGATAGGATGTTCCAGGAGGGGACACAGGAACAAGGGGTCACAACTGGAAGCTGAAGACTCAGACGAGTCACAGGGACGTAGAAGTTATTCTTCAGTCATAGAGTTGTCAGCAAGTGGAATAGCCTAGCAAGTGAAGTAGTGGAGGCAGGAACCATACATAGTTTTAAGAAGAGGTATGACAAAGCTCAGGAAACAGAGAGAGAGAGGATCCAGTAGCGATCAGTGAAGAGGCGGGGCCAGGAGCTGAGTCTCGACCCCTGCAACCACAATTAGGTGAGTACACACACACACACACACACACAGAGGGAGTTAGGGATTGAAGGAAGCCAGGAGGGAGTGAGAGATAAATTGACAGATGAATGACAGGTAGATGCAAGTATTGATGTGATTATTTTATATCCAACTTTGTTTACCTGAGAGGGGGGTTGCATGAGGGGGGTTGCATGAGGGGGAGTGGGATGTGGTGCTAGGCAAGGATGAATTGAGAGGAAAGGTGTGGAATAGGATAGGGGAGGGGTGGGGGTGAAGTTTCATGGGATGGGGTGGGGGTTTTAGGGGGTAGGGTGAGGTTTCAGGGGTAGGGATGAGGTTTCAGGGGCTAGGGTGAGGTTTCAGGGGGTAGGGGTGAGATTTCAGGGGCTAGGGGTGTTTCAGGGGGTATGCGTGAGGTTTCAGGGGGTAGGGGTGAAGTTTCATGGGGTAGGGGTGAGGTTTCAGGGGTAGGGGAGAGGGCTTCAGGAGGGGTGGGAGTGAGCGTTTTAGTTGGGGATGGTTAGGGTTCAGGGGGGTGGGGGAGGAGAGTCAACCACGCAGGACCGTGACTCACTAACAATGTTGACCCAGCGTAGTTGTTGTGTTCTTGCGTTATTGAATGTGCTGGGTGGCGTTGTTGACTACGCAGTCCTCCACTACTGTCTGCGTAAGTCACCTCTTCACCTGGTAAGTTACCTGTTCACCTGCATAAGTCACCTCTTCACCTGGTAAGTTACCTGTCCACCTGCGTAAGTCACCTCTTCACCTGGTAAGTTACCTCTTCACCTGCGTAAGCCACCTGTTCACCTGCGTAAGTCACCTGTTCACCTGCGTAAGTCACCTGTTCACCTGCGTAAGCCACCTGTTCACCTGCGTAAGCCACCTGTTCACCTGCGTAAGCCACCTGTTCACCTGCGTAAGCCACCTGTTCACCTGCGTAAGTCACCTGTTCACCTGTGTAAGCCACCTGTTCACCTGCGTAAGCCACCTGTTCACCTGCGTAAGCCACCTGTTCACCTGCGTAAGCCACCTGTTCACCTGCGTAAGCCACCTGTTCACCTGCGTAAGCCACCTGTTCACCTGCATAAGTCACCTGTTCACCTGCGTAAGTCACCTGTTCACCTGCGTAAGCCACCTGTTCACCTGCATAAGTCACCTGTTCACCTGCGTAAGTCACCTGTTCACCTGCGTAAGCCACCTGTTCACCTGCGTAGTCACCTGTTCACCTGCGTAAGTCACCTGTTCACCTGCGTAAGTCACCTGTTCACCTGCGTAAGCCACCTGTTCACTGCGTAAGTCACCTGTTCACCTGCGTAAGTCACCTGTTCACCTGCGTAAGTCACCTGTTCACCTGCGTAAGCCACCTGTTCACCTGCGTAAGTCACCTGTTCACCTGCGTAAGTCACCTGTTCACCTGCGTAAGTCACCTGTTCACCTGCGTAAGTCACCTGTTCACCTGCGTAAGTCACCTGTTAGTCATGGTTCCTATATGAACTGATACTTGTTATAGGAAGGACTGACTTTCTACCATTTCTGTACCGTGTTTGTTCCGTGTCTGTACTGTGTACCGTGTTTGTTCCGTGTCTGTACTGTGTACCGTGTTTGTTCCGTGTCTGTACTGTGTACCGTGTTTGTTTCCATGTCTGTACTGTGTACCGTGTTTTGTTCCGTGTCTGTACTGTGTACCGTGTTTGCTCCGTGTCTGTACTGTGTACCGTGTTTGTTCCGTGTCTGTACTGTGTACCGTGTTTGTTCCGTGTCTGTACTGTGTACCGTGTTTGTTCCGTGTCTGTACTGTGTACCGTGTTTGTTCCGTGTCTGTACTGTGTACCGTGTTTGTTCCGTGTCTGTGCTGTGTACCGTGTTTGTTCCGTGTCTGTACTGTGTACCGTTTGTTCCGTGTCTGTGCTGTGTACCGTGTTTGTTCCGTGTCTGTGCTGTGTACCGTGTTTGTTCCGTGTCTGTACTGTGTACCGTGTTTGTTCCGTGTCTGTGCTGTGTACCGTGTTTGTTCCGTGTCTGTACTGTGTACCGTGTTTGTTCCGTGTCTGTGCTGTGTACCGTGTTTGTTCCGTGTCTGTGCTGTGTACCGTGTTTGTTCCGTGTTTGTGCTGTGTACCGTGTTTGTTCCGTGTCTGTGCTGTGTGCCGTGTTTGTTCCGTGTCTTTACTGTGTACCGTGTTTGTTCCGTGTCTGTACTGTGTACCGTGTTTGTTCCGTGTCTGTACTGTGTACCGTGTTTGTTCCATGTCTGTACTGTGTACCGTGTTTGTTTCCGTGTCCTGTACTGTGTACCGTGTTTGCTCGTGTCTGTACTGTGTACCGTGTTTGTTCCGTGTCTGTACTGTGTACCGTGTTTGTTCCGTGTCTGTACTGTGTACCGTGTTTGTTCCGTGTCTGTACTGTGTACCGTGTTTGTTCCGTGTCTGTACTGTGTACGTGTTTGTTCCGTGTCTGTGCTGTGTACCGTGTTTGTTCCGTGTCTGTACTGTGTACCGTGTTTGTTCCGTGTCTGTGCTGTGTACCGTGTTTGTTCCGTGTCTGTGCTGTGTACCGTGTTTGTTCCGTGTCTGTACTGTGTACGTGTTTGTTCCGTGTCTGTACTGTGTACCGTGTTTGTTCCGTGTCTGTGCTGTGTACCGTGTTTGTTCCGTGTCTGTGCTGTGTACCGTGTTTGTTCCGTGTCTGTACTGTGTACCGTGTTTGTTCCGTGTCTGTGCTGTGTACCGTGTTTGTTCCGTGTCTGTACTGTGTACCGTGTTTGTTCCGTGTCTGTGCTGTGTACCGTGTTTGTTCCGTGTCTGTGCTGTGTACCGTGTTTGTTCCGTGTCGTACTGTGTACCGTGTTTGTTCCGTGTCTGTGCTGTGTACCGTGTTCCGTGTCTGTGCTGTGTACCGTGTTTGTTCCGTGTTTGTGCTGTGTACCGTGTTTGTTCCGTGTCTGTGCTGTGTGCCGTGTTGTTCCGTGTCTTTACTGTGTACCGTGTTTGTTCCGTGTCTGTGCTGTGTACCGTGTTTGTTCCGTGTCTGTACTGGTACCGTGTTTGTTCCGTGTCTGTGCTGTGTACCGTGTTTGTTCCGTGTCTGTGCTGTGTACCGTGTTTGTTCCGTGTCTGTACTGTGT
>NC_069433.1:19586433-19588933 GCF_026875155.1 Cherax quadricarinatus
AGCAGTGGGTCAAGTTGGTGGTGGGTCCGGGAAGATGTTGTTGTGGCAGTGGGTCAAGTTGGTGTGGGGTCCGGGAAGAGGTTGTTGTGGCAGTGGGTCAAGTTGGTGGTGGGTCCAGGAAGAGGTTGTTGTGGCAGTGGGTCAAGTTGGTGGTGGGTCCGGGAAGAGGTTGTTGTGGCAGTGGGTCAAGTTGGTGGTGGGTCCGGGAAGAGGTTGTTGTGGCAGTGGGTCAAGTTGGTGGTGGGTCCAGGAAGAGGTTGTTGTGGCAGTGGGTCAAGTTGGTGGTGGGTCCGGAAGAGGTTGTTGTGGCAGTGGGTCAAGTTGGTGGTGGGTCCGGGAAGAGGTTGTCTTGGCAGTGGGTCAAGTTGGTGTGGGTCCAGGAAGAGGTTGTTGTAGCAGTGGGTCCAAGTTGGTGGTGGGTCCGGGAAGATGTTGTTGTGGCAGTGGGTCAAGTTGGTGGTGGGTCCGGGAAGAGGTTGTTGTGGCAGTGGGTCAAGTTGGTGGTGGGTCCGGGAAGAGGTTGTTGTGGCAGTGGGTCAAGTTGGTGGTGGGTCCGGGAAGAGGTTGTTGTGGCAGTGGGTCAAGTTGGTGGTGGGTCCAGGAAGAGGTTGTTGTGGCAGTGGGTCAAGTTGGTGGTGGTCCGGGAAGAGGTTGTTGTGGCAGTGGGTCAAGTTGGTGGTGGGTCCAGGAAGAGGTTGTTGTGGCAGTGGGTCAAGTTGGTGGTGGGTCCGGGAAGAGGTTGTTGTGGCAGTGGGTCAAGTTGGTGGTGGGTCCAGGAAGAGGTTGTTGTGGCAGTGGGTCAAGTTGGTGGTGGGTCCGGGAAGAGGTTGTTGTGGCAGTGGGTCAGGCTGCCTGTTGTTGGTGGGTCCAGAAGAGGGGGTTGTCATGTGGCAGTGGGTGATGGGGGGACGGCGTTGTGTCCTTCGTTGAAGGTATTTACACGGTGTACCAGTGGGTGGTGGAGGTCCGTGGGGCTGTACCAGTGGGTGGTGGAGGTCCGTGGGGCTGTACCAGTGGGTGGTGGAGGTCCGTGGGGCTGTACCAGTGGGTGGTGGAGGTCCGTGGGGCTGTACCAGTGGGTGGTGGAGGTCCGTGGGGCTGTACCAGGGTGATATTGATACAAGGCAGCAACAACATGGGCTTTGGTATATCATGGGCGCTACTGGCCTTTGTCATGTAGGAACGAAGCACGAGTCAAAGGGGAGGGTGGAGAGGGGAAGGGGTTAGAGGAAGGGGAGAAATAGAGGGAGGGACGAGGGAGGGGAAGGAGAAGGTACTCTGTGCGCTGATGAGAACGCTGACGCACCGACATAGTAATCGATGTCTGGTAATCGATGTCGACCTGGATTTCGAGATTACCAGAGCCACATTCCTGAGTGGTCGTGTTTACACCCGCCTCTCCCTACGCCTCTCCTTCCAACCTCCACTCATGTTATTACTCACACGAGCCATCTAATGAGATTGAAGGAGACGATAAACCCAATTCGAGCGAGGGAGCCCCGGCTTCGAACTGCTGCTGTGTTTGCTTAGTCGAAGTTTTTACGCCGGTGGAGAGGTTGAACTCGCGCAGTGCAGTTACTGAGGCTTGAGTTCAGTTGAACTTCAGGATATAGAACAGTAGTAGGCAGCCATACGGGTCATATGGTAATTCTTCTCATTGTTGTTGACCTCACATAAGACAGTCTGTGGAAAGTATTTCAACTAGAGAAAAAAACTGCTGAGAAGGTTGTCCTAAATTTGTCGAATTAGGTTCTAAGGATTTATAGAAGCGGGTCCTTTCCCTCTGTTATCATCCTCTTCCCTCCACTCTTCGTGTGTCTTCCTTCCTCCCTCCCCAGCAAGGCGATGGTGGAACGTCACCATTGGTTCATATCGTCAGCTGTCAAAATCAGCTGGAATTGGTGGAGGATTTGACTGGGCAAGGTTGATGCCCTAGTGGAGGGGTTCCACGGGGGTCTTAGCCTCTCTCTTGGTGATCCCTGGACAGTTCCGTGGTGAGGGACCCCATAAATATCACTGAGGGGTGTACGTCTCTCAGTGTATATACACTAATATATTGTTCACTTTAACCCCTATATTAGGGGGTTTAAAGTGTTCGTGATTGACGTGTGAACAAGTGACGTGAAAACTTACTGACCTTGCTGCAACCGATAGGTTTTAAGCCCCATTAACCTCCAAATCAAATTTTAATTCTATCTAAGCATCAACCACTACACAGTACGACTTTTCAACAACCCCCCTCCCTCTTTCCTTCCCACTAACACCACCACAGCAACCAACCACTACCACGCCAGCCTGGCCACTTCCCTTTTGAAAACCAATAACAGAAGAGGGAGTGATTTTCCCTGCCAACGTTCTCCATAACTCTTCGGAATAAAAAGAATATATCTTCAATATTTCCTCTGGTACAGCCTCGAGGTTGGTGACTTGACTCTCTTGTTTGTCTTCGCAGCTGGGGACAAATAATCATTTGCTTATGGAAATTAATGAGAGTGATGAG
>NC_069433.1:19591433-19598651 GCF_026875155.1 Cherax quadricarinatus
AGTGCTGATAGATGGAGAGTGGTGCCTGGTGCTTCAAGAAAGTGCTGATAGATGGAGAGTGGTGCCTGGTGCTTCAAGAAAGTGCTGATAGATGGAGAGTAGTGCCTGGTGCTTCAAGAAAGTGCTGATAGATGGAGAGTAGTGCTGGTGCTTCAAGAAAGTGCTGATAGATGGAGAGTAGTGCCTGGTGCTCAAGAAAGTGCTGATAGATGGAGAGTAGTGCCTGGTGCTTCAAGAAAGTGCTGATAGATGGAGAGTAGTGCCTGGTGCTTCAAGAAAGTGCTGATAGATGGAGAGTAGTGCCTGGTGCTTCAAGAAAGTGCTGATAGATGGAGAGTGGTGCCTGGTGCTTCAAGAAAGTGCTGATAGATGGAGAGTAGTGCCTGGTGCTTCAAGAAAGTGCTGATAGATGGAGAGTGGTGCCTGGTGCTTCAAGAAAGTGCTGATAGATGGAGAGTAGTGCATGGTGCTTCAAGAAAAGTGCTGATAGATGGAGAGTAGTGCCTGGTGCTTCAAGAAAGTGCTGATAGATGGAGAGTAGTGCCTGGTGCTTCAAGAAAGTGCTGATAGATGGAGAGTAGTGCCTGGTGCTTCAAGAAAGTGCTGATAGATGGAGAGTAGTGCCTGGTGCTTCAGAAAAGTGCTGATAGATGGAGAGTAGTGCTGGTGCTTCAAGAAAGTGCTGATAGATGGAGAGTAGTGCCTGGTGCTTCAAGAAAGTGTGATAGATGGAGAGTAGTGCCTGGTGCTTCAAGAAAGTGCTGATAGATGGAGAGTAGTGGCCTGGTGCTTCAAGAAAGTGCTGATAGATGGAGAGTAGTGCCTGGTGCTTCAAGAAAGTGCTGATAGATGGAGAGTAGTGCCTGGTGCTTCAAGAAAGTGCTGATAGATGGAGAGTAGTGCCTGGTGCTTCAAGAAAGTGCTGATAGATGGAGAGTAGTGCCTGGTGCTTCAAGAAAGTGCTGATAGATGGAGAGTAGTGCCTGGTGCTCAAGAAAGTGCTGATAGATGGAGAGTAGTGCCTGGTGCCTCAAGAAAGTGCTGATAGATGGAGAGTAGTGCCTGGTGCCTCAAGAAAGTGTGATAGATGGAGAGTAGTGCCTGGTGCCTCAAGAAAAGTGCTGATAGATGGAGAGTAGTGCCTGGTGCTTCAAGAAAGTGCTGATAGATGGAGGTAGTGCCTGGTGCTTCAAGAAAGTGCTGATAGATGGAGAGTAGTGCCTGGTGCTTCAAGAAAGTGCTGATAGATGGAGAGTAGTGCCTGGTGCTTCAAGAAAGTGCTGATAGATGGAGAGTAGTGCCTGGTGCTTCAAGAAAGTGCTGATAGATGGAGAGTAGTGCCTGGTGCTTCAAGAAAGTGCTGATAGATGGAGAGTAGTGCCTGGTGCTTCAAGAAAGTGCTGATAGATGGAGAGTAGTGCTGGTGCTTCAAGAAAGTGCTGATAGATGGAGAGTAAGTGCCTGGTGCTTCAAGAAAGTGCTGATAGATGGAGAGTAGTGCCTGGTGCTTCAAGAAAGTGCTGATAGATGGAGAGTAGTGCTGGTGCTTCAAGAAAGTGCTGATAGATGGAGAGTAGTGCCTGGTGCCTCAAGAAAGTGCTGATAGATGGAGAGTAGTGCCTGGTGCCTCAAGAAAGTGCTGATAGATGGAGAGTAGTGCCTGGTGCCTCAAGAAGTGCTGATAGATGGAGAGTAGTGCCTGGTGCCTCAAGAAAGTGCTGATAGATGGAGAGTAGTGCCTGGTGCTTCAAGAAAGTGCTGATAGATGGAGAGTAGTGCCTGGTGCTTCAAGAAAGTGCTGATAGATGGAGAGTAGTGCCTGGTGCTTCAGAAAGTGCTGATAGATGGAGAGTAGTGCCTGGTGCTTCAAGAAAGTGCTGATAGATGGAGAGTAGTGCCTGGTGCTTCAAGAAAGTGCTGATAGATGGAGAGTAGTGCCTGGTGCTTCAAGAAAGTGCTGATAGATGGAGAGTAGTGCCTGTGCTTCAAGAAAGTGCTGATAGATGGAGAGTAGTGCCTGGTGCTTCAAGAAAGTGATGATAGATGGAGAGTAGTGCTGGTGCTTCAAGAAAGTGCTGATAGATGGAGAGTAGTGCCTGGTGCTTCAAGAAAGTGCTGATAGATGGAGAGTAGTGCCTGGTGCTTCAAGAAAGTGCTGATAGATGGAGAGTAGTGCCTGGTGCTTCAAGAAAGTGCTGATAGATGGAGAGTAGTGCCTGGTGCTTCAAGAAAGTGCTGATAGATGGAGAGTGGTGCCTGGTGCTTCAAGAAAGTGCTGATAGATGGAGAGTAGTGCCTGGTGCTTCAAGAAAGTGCTGATAGATGGAGAGTAGTGCCTGGTGCTTCAAGAAAGTGCTGATAGATGGAGAGTAGTGCCTGGTGCTTCAAGAAAGTGCTGATAGATGGAGAGTAGTGCCTGGTGCTTCAAGAAAGTGCTGATAGATGGAGAGTGGTGCTGGTGCTTCAAGAAAGTGCTGATAGATGGAGAGTGGTGCCTGGTGCTTCAAGAAAGTGCTGATAGATGGAGAGTAGTGCCTGGTGCTTCAAGAAAGTGCTGATAGTATGGAGAGTAGTGCCTGGTGCTTCAAGAAAGTGTGATAGATGGAGAGTAGTGCCTGGTGCCTCAAGAAAGTGCTGATAGATGGAGAGTAGTGCCTGGTGCTTCAAGAAAGTGCTGATAGATGGAGAGTAGTGCCTGGTGCTTCAAGAAAGTGCTGATAGATGGAGAGTAGTGCCTGGTGCTTCAAGAAGAAAGTGCTGATAGATGGAGAGTTAGTGCCTGGTGCCTCAAGAAAGTGCTGATAGATGGAGAGTAGTGCCTGGTGCCTCAAGAAAGTGTGATAGATGGAGAGTAGTGCCTGGTGCTTCAAGAAAGTGCTGATAGATGGAGAGTAGTGCCTGGTGCTTCAAGAAAGTGCTGATAGATGGAGAGTAGTGCCTGGTGCCTCAAGAAAGTGCTGATAGATGGAGAGTAGTGCCTGGTGCTTCAAGAAAGTGCTGATAGATGGAGAGTAGTGCCTGGTGCTTCAAGAAAGTGTGATAGATGGAGGTAGTGCCTGGTGCTTCAAGAAAGTGCTGATAGATGGAGAGTAGTGCCTGGTGCTTCAAGAAAGTGCTGATAGATGGAGAGTAGTGCTGGTGCTTCAAGAAAGTGCTGATAGATGGAGAGTAGTGCCTGGTGCTTCAAGAAAGTGCTGATAGATGGAGAGTAGTGCCTGGTGCTTCAAGAAAGTGCTGATAGATGGAGAGTAGTGCCTGGTGCTTCAAGAAAGTGTGATAGATGGAGAAGTAGTGCCTGGTGCTTCAAGAAAGTGCTGATAGATTGGAGAGTAGTGCTGGTGCTTCAAGAAAGTGCTGATAGTTGGAGAGTAGTGCCTGGTGCTTCAAGAAAGTGCTGATAGATGGGAGTGGTGCCTGTGCTTCAAGAAAGTGCTGATAGATGGAGAGTAGTGCCTGGTGCTTCAAGAAAGTGCTGATAGATGGAGAGTAGTGCCTGGTGCTTCAAGAAAGTGCTGATAGATGGAGAGTAGTGCCTGGTGCTTCAAGAAAGTGCTGATAGATGGAGAGTAGTGCTGGTGCTTCAAGAAAGTGCTGATAGATGGAGAGTGGTGCCTGGTGCTTCAAGAAAGTGCTGATAGATGGAGAGTGGTGCCTGGTGCTTCAAGAAAGTGCTGATAGATGGAGAGTAGTGCCTGGTGCTTCAAGAAAGTGCTGATAGATGGAGGTAGTGCCTGGTGCTTCAAGAAAGTGCTGATAGATGGAGAGTAGTGCCTGGTGCCTCAAGAAAGTGCTGATAGATGGAGAGTAGTGCCTGGTGCTTCAAGAAAGTGCTGATAGATGGAGAGTAGTGCCTGGTGCTTCAAGAAAGTGCTGATAGATGGAGAGTAGTGCCTGGTGCTTCAAGAAAGTGCTGATAGATGGAGAGTAGTGCCTGGTGCCTCAGAAAGTGCTGATAGATGGAGAGTAGATGCCTGGTGCCTCAAGAAAGTGCTGATAGATGGAGAGTAGTGCCTGGTGCTTCAAGAAAGTGCTGATAGATGGAGAGTAGTGCCTGGTGCTTCAAGAAAGTGATGATAGATGGAGAGTAGTGCCTGGTGCCTCAAGAAAGTGCTGATAGATGGAGAGTAGTGCCTGGTGCTTCAAGAAAGTGCTGATAGATGGAGAGTAGTGGCTGGTGCTTCAAGAAAGTGCTGATAGATGGAGAGTAGTGCCTGGTGCTTCAGAAAGTGCTGATAGATGGAGAGTAGTGCCTGGTGCTTCAAGAAAGTGCTGATAGATGGAGAGTAGTGCTGGTGCTTCAAGAAAGTGCTGATAGATGGAGAGTAGTGCCTGGTGCTCAAGAAAGTGCTGATAGATGGAGAGTAGTGCCTGGTGCTTCAAGAAAGTGCTGATAGATGGAGAGTGGTGCTGGTGCTTCAAGAAAGTGCTGATAGATGGAGAGTGGTGCCTGGTGCTTCAAGAAAGTGCTGATAGATGGAGAGTAGTGCCTGGTGCTTCAGAAAGTGCTGATAGATGGAGAGTAGTGCCTGGTGCTTCAAGAAAGTGCTGATAGATGGAGAGTAGTGCCTGGTGCTTCAAGAAAGTGCTGATAGATGGAGAGTAGTGCCTGGTGCTTCAAGAAAGTGCTGATAGATGGAGAGTAGTGCCTGGTGCTTCAAGAAAGTGCTGATAGATGGAGAGTGGTGCCTGGTGCTTCAAGAAAGTGCTGATAGATGGAGAGTAGTGCCTGGTGCTTCAAGAAAGTGCTGATAGATGGAGAGTAGTGCCTGGTGCTTCAAGAAAGTGCTGATAGATGGAGAGTAGTGCCTGGTGCTTCAAGAAAGTGCTGATAGATGGAGAGTAGTGCCTGGTGCTTCAAGAAAGTGCTGATAGATGGAGAGTGGTGCCTGGTGCTTCAAGAAAGTGCTGATAGATGGAGAGTAGTGCCTGGTGCTTCAAGAAAGTGCTGATGATGGAGAGTAGTGCCTGGTGCTTCAAGAAAGTGCTGATAGATGGAGAGTAGTGCCTGGTGCTTCAAGAAAAGTGTGATAGATGGAGAGTAGTGCCTGGTGCCTCAAGAAAGTGCTGATAGATGGAGAGTAGTGCCTGGTGCTTCAAGAAAGTGCTGATAGATGGAGAGTAGTGCCTGGTGCTTCAGAAAGTGCTGATAGAATGGAGAGTAGTGCCTGGTGCTTCAAGAAAGTGCTGATAGATGGAGAGTAGTGCCTGGTGCTTCAAGAAAGTGCTGATAGATGGAGAGTAGTGCCTGGTGCTTCAAGAAAGTGTGATAGATGGAGAGTGGTGCCTGGTGCTTCAAGAAAGTGCTGATAGATGGAGAGTATGCCTGGTGCTTCAAGAAAGTGCTGATAGATGGAGAGTAGTGCCTGGTGCTTCAAGAAAGTGCTGATAGATGGAGAGTGGTATAAAAATAGCTTTACGGGGCGTAGATAAATATTTGAATTTGTCTTCACTGCTTCCTGTGTCCCAGAGGACCTGACCGTAGAGAGAGAGAGAGAGAGAGACGAGAGGAGGAGAGAGAGAGAGAGAGAGAGAGAGGAGAGAGAGTGAGAGAGAGAGAGTGAGAGAGCGAGAGAGGAGGAGAGAGGGAGAGTGAGGAGAGAGAGAGAGGAGAGGAGAGAGAGAGAGAGAGAGGGAAGAGGGAGGGAGAGAGAGGAGAGAGAGAGAGAGAGAGAGAGGGGAAGGGATGAAGCGAGTCAGTGAAGCTCAATGCAGCTATTAGCTGATAAAAGGATTTCTGTGTATCAGCATACCAGACTACCTCCCGTGTTACATCTGTGTGGGTGTGGGTGTGGGTTGTGGGGTGTGGGTGTGGGTGTGGGTGTGGGGTGGGAGGGGGAGATTATCACGCTCCGGGGGGGGGGGGTTGTTATGAAAGGTTATCATGTTTGTAGAGAGGGAGGGAGGGACGGGAGGGAGGGAGGGAGGGAGGGAGGGAGGGGGGGATGATGGAGGAATATCTGGGGGAGGGGGGAAGCCAGGCACTAGAACGGAATGTTCCATTGTTTCATTATGTATTATACGTGGTATTGTGTATAATTAAGAGTCTCTCTCTCTCTCTCTCTCTACTCTCCTCTCTCTCTCTTCTCTCTCTCTCTCTCTCTCTCTCTCTCTCTCTCTCTCTCTCTCTCTCTCTCTCTTCTCTCTCTCTCTCTCTCTCTCTCTTTGAGATACAAATACGAGAAAAACTGTCTTTGCCACTAAAACTAAAAAAGTTTTGGACCCCTTACACTTATTACGTTGTATGTGAGTGTTCATGACAGCTCTGCTTCTCAGTGAAGGTTTTGTGTACCTGTCAACCTTCTTGCTTTCATAAGGAGAGATTTGTGTGTGTGCAGATTCATAACCAGTTCCTCCAGGATTTTCCAGGTGTAAATTATGATGCATCTTGGCTTACATTCCAGGGAGCACAGGTCAACGGACTTCAACCTTTTCACAGTAATTGAGGTGCTTTATTGTACGTGCAGTGAAGGTTCTGGGTACATCCTGTAGATCAGTAATTTGGTCTGTCTTAAAAGGGGCTGTTAGTGTATACTGGAGAGGGATTGTACAGCAGTATCCAGCCTAGAGAGAACTTAGAAAAGGATCATCATGGGCTTGGCATCCCTTGTTTGGAAGATTCTCATTATCCAACCTTTTATTTTCCTCGTGGCTGTGGTATTGACACTGCTGTGATCCTTGAAAGTGAGATCCTATGACATTATCACTCCCAGGTCCTTCACGTTAGTTTTTTAAACGCTTAGTTTTGTGCTGGTTTTATACTCCGTTCTGGCTTTTATTTCCTCAGCTCCACTTCTTCAACTGTTTGCAACTCTCTTTAAGATGCATCAGTTTATCAGTCAATAGTTCTTTGCTATTGCTTAGCTGCCACTCCTGTGGAGTGGAGTAAACGTCTATTATTGTAAATGGATGTGGGCGTGACAGATGTAGGCTCACTCTCCGTAGTGTGTTGAAGGCAGATGATTGGGATTCTTGTAGTTCTTGATGACCGTGGAGTTCCACGGGTCTGGGCCAGGGCAGAGTGCACGGCTATGCTGTCAGTGGCTTCTTCGAAGTTCAGTGGAGTTTAGTGTTAATGTCGCAAATTGTGAAGATGCTTTGACAGAGTTTTGGGTTCGTTTGTGAAAAATCCATTGTGTTTGTCAGTCTTCAGTCTGATTACGGCTCACCGAACACGAGAGTAAATTTTGCGACTTCAGTATTTCGCCTTTATGTTGCTGT
>NC_069433.1:19599151-19621651 GCF_026875155.1 Cherax quadricarinatus
AGTTTAGAGCTTGATTTTCATTAAACTTCAGGATATAAAAATAGTAGGCAGCCATACGGGTCATAGGGTAATTCTTCTCATTGTTTGTTGACCTCACAAAAGACATCTGTGGAAAGTATTTCAACTAGAGAAAAAAACTGCTGAGAAGGTTGTCCTAAATTTGTCGAATTAGGTTCTAAGGATTTATAGAAGCGGGTCTTTTCCCTCTGTTATCATCCTCTTCCCTCCACTCTTCGTGTGTCTTCCTTCCTCCCTCCCCAGCAAGGCGATGGTGGAACGTCCACCATGGTTCTATCGTCAGCTGTAAAAATCAGCTGGAATTGGTGAAGGATTTGACTGGGCAAGGTTGATGCCCTAGTGGGGGGGTTTCCCCGGGGGGTCTTAGCCTCTCTCTGGTGATCCCTGGACAGTTCCGTGGTGAGGGACCCCATAAAAAATCACTGAGGGGTGTACGTCTCTCAGTGTATATACACTAATATATTGTTCACTTTAAACCCCTATATTAGGGGGTTTAAAGTGTTCGTGACTGACGTGTGAACAAGTGACGTGAAAACTTACTGACCTTGCTGCAACCGATAGGTTTTAAGCCCCATTAACCTCCAAATCAAATTTTAATTCTATCTAAGCATCAACCACTACACAGTACGACTTTTCAACAACCCCCCTCCCTCTTTCCTTCCCACTAACACCACCACAGCAACCAACCACTACTACGCCAGCCTGGCCACTTCCCTTTTGAAAACCAATAACAGAAGAGGGAGTGATTTTCCCTGCCAACGTTCTCCATAACTCTTCGGAATAAAAAGAATATATCTTCAATATTTCCTCTGGTACAGCCTCGAGGTTGGTGACTTGACTCTCTTGTTTGTTCTTCGCAGCTGGGGACAAATAATCATTTGTTTTATGGAAAATTAATGAGAGTGATGAGGACCAGTAGTCCAAGGATGAATGGGCGGATTGACGAGTGGATGGGACTAGAATGGCTGGGATGGATTATTATAGCAGGGCTTAGATGAACAGGTCCTGATCATGTCTTGACCCAGTCATTGGCTCCTTAAATAACATCTTAAAAGACGTTTATTAATATTGACTCTTGTGTCCTTGACTCAGATTCTTATTTACTACTAATATTATATTATATTATTACTACTACTACTACTACTACTACTACTACTACTACTACTGCTGCTGCGCTGCTGTTATATATACACTACACTACTACTACTGCTGCTGCTGCTGCTGCTGCTGCTGCTGTTAACTACTACTACACTACTACTACTACACTACACTACTGGTGCTGCTGCTGCGTGTCTGTTACTACTACTACTACTGCTGCTGCTGCTGCTGCTCTGCTATACTCTTACTTACTACTACTATACTACTACTACTCTGCTGCTGCTGCTGTTTGTTACTACTACTACTACTACTAACTGCTGCTGCTGCTGTTACTACTACTACTACTACTGCTGCTGCTGCTTGCGCGTTACATGCTACTACTACTACTACTACTTACTACTGCTGCGCTGCTTCTGCTGTTACTACTGCTACTACTACTAACTACTACTACTATTACTGCTACTACTACTACTACTGCTGCTGCTGCGCTGCTGCTGCTGCTGCTGTTACTACTTACTACTATACTAATACTACTGCTACTACTACTTTACTACTACAACTGCTACTGTCTGCTACTATACTACTACTACTCCCTGCTGCTGCTGTTACTACTACTAATTACTGCTGCTACTTGCTGTTACTATACTACTACTATTTGCTACTACTATTACTACTGCAACTGCTACTGTACTACTACTACTACTACTCTTACTGCTGTTACTACACTACTACTACTATACTGCTGTTTACTGCGGGTTACTAATACTACTTTAACTACTACTGACTACTGCTGCTGCTGCTCTGCTGCTGTTACTACTTACTACTACTACTACTGCTGCTGCTGCTTGTGCTGTTACTACTGCTACTACTACTACTACTACTGCTTGCTGCTGCTGCTCCCTGCTGCTGCTGCTTCTGCTGTTACTACTGACTACTACTACTACTACTACTATTACTGCTACTACTACTACTACTACTGCTGTTTGCTGTTTGGCTGCTGTTACTACTACTACTATGCTACTACTACTACTACTGCTACTACTACTACTACTCCCTACTACTACTACTACTACTACTGCTACTATGCTACTACTACATATTACTACTCAACTGCTACTGCTGCATTACTACTACTATTTACTACTGTGCTTACTACTACTACTACTACTGCTGCTACTGCTGTTATACTACTACTGCTGCTACTACTACTACTACTGCTTTTAAACTACTACTACTACTACTACTACTACTCTGCTACTCATTATTACTACTACTTGCTGCTACTGCTACTACTACTACTAACTACTGCTGTTACTACTACTACTACTCCCTGCTACTTCTGTTACTACTACTACTACTACTGTTCTACTTTACTACTACACTGCTACTGCTGTTACTACTACTACTACTACTACTATACTACTACTCTACTACTACTCTGCTGCGTTACTACTTACTACTACTGCTGTACTTCTGTTAAAACTACACACTATAGTTACACAACTACTGCTGCTACTACACTACTACTACTACTACTACTATACTACTACAAAAAAACACTACTACTACACTGCTGCTGCTGTTAACTACTGCTGCTACTGCTGTTACACTACTACTATGCTACTCTGCTGTTACTACTACTACTCTACTACGTTACACTACATTATACTACAATGCTACTGCGTTATACTATACTACTACTACTACTCTATACTACTACTATACTACACTGCTGTGCTGTTACGTTAAGAAATTTTTAAAAAACCTTTTTTGAAACAAATTTTTGGCTTTTTGAGGGTTTTTTTATTGTTTTTAAAATCTATAATTACCGGGTGTTCCTAATGAATTTCCTTAAGAAATCTATAATGGGGTGGGCCTGGTGCTTCAAAAATCTATATATATTTTCTTAAGGAAATGCTAAATAATTGCGGTTTGCTTCAAAAATTTCTATAATAATAGTGCCTGTGTTTCAAAAGTGCTGAAAAATATGCCCTTAAAAAAATGCTGATAATAATAGTTGCCTGTGTTAAAAATCCAATAGGGGGGTAGTCCCCTGTGCTTCAAAAATCTATAATGGGGGGTTGCTGTGCTTAAAAAGTTATAAATGGGAGTGTGCCTGGTGCTTCGGGCTTTGGAGGTTCCGGGGTCTTCAAAAATGCTATTATAATATGCCTGGTGTTTCGGTGCTGTGTGGAATATCCGGGTCCTTCAAAAAGTGCTGTTAAAATTTCCCCTGGTTGCTTCCAAAAAATGCGATAATAATATCCTTGTTTCAAAAATGCTGTAGATAAATTTCCTGGTTTTCAAAAGTGCTAATAATAATTGCCTTCTTTCAAAAATCTAAAAATAATATCGGGTTCTTTCAAGAAATGCTGAAATAATTATCTTCTTCAAAAAGTGCTTAATAGGTTGCTGTTCTTCAAGAAGTCTGATAATAATTCCTGGGGGCTTCGAAATGCTGTATAATATGTGGTGCTTCAAAATCTATAAAAAATTGTTGTTCAAGAAAATGCTATAGTGGAGATTTGTGCCTTTTTCAAAAGTTCATAGAGGGGAATGTCCTGGTTTAAAGGTTATAGATAAAATGTCCTTGTTCAAGAAAGGCTGTAGATGGAGGTGGTCCTGGCTTAAGAAAGTGCTGTAGATGGAGAGGGTGCCTGGTGCTTTAAGAAAGTGTGATAGATGGGGTAGTGCCTGGTGCTCAAAAAAGTGTGATAGATGGAGATTGCCTGGTGCTTCAAAAAAAAGGTGATAGATGGGGAAGTGTGCCGGGTGCTTCAAGAAAGTGCTGATAGAGGGAAGTAGTGCCTTTGTTTTTCAAGAAAGTGCTGATAGATGGAGAGTGGTGCCTGGGCTTCAAGAAAGTGTGATGATGGGATAGGCCGGGTGCTTAAAGAAAGTGCTGATAGATGGAGAGTGGTCCCGGGGGTGCTTAAAGAAGTGCGTAGAGGAGAGAGTGCCGGGTGCTTCAAAAAAGTGTGATAATGAGAGTATGCCTGGTGCTTCAAGAAAGTGCTGTGATGGAAGTGTCCCTGGTGCTTCAAGAAGTGTGATAGAGGAGAGTGTGCCTGGTCTTTCAAGAAAGTGCGATAGATGGAGGTTTTTCCCGGGTGCTTCAAAAAGGTGAAATGGAGAGTGGGCCTGGTGTTCAAGAAAGTGTGATAGATGGAGAGTGTCCCTGGTGCTTCAAGAAAGTGCTGATAGATGGAGAGTAGTCCCGGTGCTTAAAGAAAGTGCTGTAGATGGGAGTGTGCTGGTGCTTAAAGAAAGTGCTGATAGATGGAGAGTGTCCGGGTGTTTCAAAAAGTCTGATAGTGGGAGGTGTCCCGGTGTTTAAAAAAAAAGTGCTGATGATGGGAGTGTCCCGGGTGCTTCAAGAAAGTGTGATGATGGAGATTTGCCGGGTCTTCAAGAAAGTGCTGATGATGGAGAGTGTGCCTGGGGCTTAAGAAAGTGCTGATAGGGGGGGGGAGGGTGCCTGGTGCTTCAAAAAAGTGTGATGTGGGAGTGGTGCCGGTGCTTCAAAAAAAGTGCTGATAGATGGAGGTAGTCCCTGGTGCTTAAAAGAAAGTGTGATGATGGGGAGTGTCCCTGGTGCTTAAAGAAAGTGCTGATAGATGGAGAGTGGTGCCTGGTGTTTTAAGAAAAAGTGTGATAGATGGAGAGTGTGCTGGTGCTTAAGAAAGTGCTGATAGAGGAGAGTAGTGCCTGGTGCTTCAAAAAGTGCTGATAGAGGGAGGTTCCCTGGTGCTTCAAAAAGTGCTGATAATGGAGATAGTCCCTGGTGCTTCAAGAAAGTGTGATGATGGGATAGTGCCTGGTGCTTCAAAAAGTGCGATAGATGGAGAGGGGTCCCTTTGGGGGCTTCAAGAAAGGCTGATAGATGGAGAGTAGTCCCTGGGCTTCAAAAAAATGTAAAAGATGGAGAGTATGCCGGGGGTGCTTAGGGAAAAGGGGGCCTTGAAAAAATATGGGGAGTAGTCCCGGGTGTTCAAAAAAGTGTGATAATGGAGAGTAGGCCCTGTGCTTCAAGAAAGTGCTGATGATGGGAGTGTGCCTGGTCCCTTCAAGAAAGTGCTGATAGAGGGAGAGTAGTGCCTGGTGCTTAAGAAAGTGTGATAGAGGAGAGAGGGGGCCTGGTGCTTCAAGAAAGTGTGATAGAGGGAAAGGTTGCCTGGTGCTTCAAGAAAGTGTGATAGATGGGATAGTGCGGTGTTTCAAGAAAGTGCTGATAGAGGAGAGTAGTGCCTGGTGCTTCAAAAAAAGTGCTGATAGATGGAGAGTAGTGCCTGGGCTTCAGAAAGTGCGATAGATGGAGGTGTCCCGGTGTTCAAAAAAAGTGCTGATAGTGGAGAGTGTGCCGGGTGCTTAAAGAAAGTGCTGATAGATGGGGGTATGGGTGCTTCAAGAAAGTTGATAATGGAGAGTGTCCCTGGTTTCAAGAAAGTGCTGATAGATGGAGATGGGTCCTGGTGCTTCAAGAAAGTGCTGATAATGGAGAGTATCCCTGGGCTTCAAGAAAGTGCTGATAAGGGGAAAAGGTGTCCCCTGGTGCTTCAAGAAAGTGCTGATAGATGGAGAGTGGTGCCTGGTGCCCAAGAAAGTGCTGATAGATGGGGGAGTGGTGCCTGTGCTTCAAGAAAGTGCTGATAAGGGGAGAGTTTTCCCCGGGTGCTTAAGAAAGTGCTGATAAAATTGGGGGAGTATTTTCTGGTGCTTCAAGAAATTTCCCTGTTTAGATGGAGGTGGTGCCTGGTGTTTACAAGAAAGTGCTGATAGATGGAGAGTGGCCCCCGGGTTTTCAAAAAGGGAAAGTGCTATAAGGGGAGAGTGGTGCCGGGTTTTTGCTTCAAGAAAGTGCTGATAGATGGAGAGTGTGCCTGGTGCTTCAAGAAAGTGCTGATAGATGGAGAGTAGTGCCTGGTGCTTCAAGAAAGTGCTGATAGATGGAGAGTGGTTAAAATGTTTACGGGGCGTAGATATATTTGAATTTGTCTTCAAAAGCTTCTGTGTCCCAGAGGTCCTGGTCCGTAGAGAGAGATGAGAGAGAGGAGAGATGGAGCGAGAGAGTAGAGAGAAGGCGAAGAGAGAGAGGAGTAAGAGAGAGTTAGGGTAGATGAGAGAGAGAAGAGTGGAGAGGGGAGAGAGTAGAGAGAGAGAGGAGAGAAGGAGAGAGAGAGAGAGAGAGGAGAGAGAGAGGAGAGAGGAGAGAGAGAGGAGGGAAGGAGAGAGAGAGAGGGGGAAGGGAAGAAGCGAGATCAGTGAAGTCAATGCAGCTATTAGCTGATAAAAGGATTTCTGTGTATCAGCATACCAGACTACCTCCCGTGTTACATCTGTGTGGGTGTGGGTGTGGGTGTGGGTGTGGGTGTGGGTGTGGGTGTGGGGTGGGAGGGGGAGATTATCACGCTCCGGGGGGGGGGTTGTTATGAAAGGTTATCATGTTGTAGAGAGGGAGGGAGGGAGGGAGTGGGGGAGGGAGGGAGGGAGGGAGGGGGGTGATGGGAGGTATCTGGGGAGGGGGGGGAAGCCAGGCACTAGAACGGAATGTTCCATTGTTTCACTTATGTATTATACGTGGTATTGTGTATAATTAAGAGTCTCTCTCTCTCTCTCTCTCTACTCTCTCTCTCTCTCTCTCTCTCTCTCTTCTCTCTCTCTCTCTCTTCTCTCTCTCTCTCTCTCTCTCTCTCTCCTCCTCTCTCTCTCTCTCTCTCTCTCTGAGATACAAATACGAGAAAAACTGTCTTTGCCACTAAAACTAAAAAGTTTTGGACCCCTTACACTTATTACGTTGTCCGTGAGTGTTCATGACAGCTCTGCTTCTCAGTGAAGGTTTTGTGTACCTGTCAACCTTCTGCTTTCATAAGGAGAGATTTGTGTGTGTGCAGATTCATAACCAGTTCCCCCAGGATTTTCCAGGTGTAAATTATGATGCATCTTGGCTTACATTCCAGGGAGCACAGGTCAACGGACTTCAACCTTTCACAGTAATTGAGGTGCTTTATTGTACGTGCAGTGATGGTTCTGGGTACATCCTGTAGATCAGTAATTTGGTCTGTCTTAAAAGGGGCTGTTAGTGTATACCTGGAAGAGGGATTGTACAGCAGTATCCAGCCTAGAGAGAACTTAGAAAAGGATCATCATGGGCTTGGCATCCCTTGTTTGGAAGATTCTCATTATCCAACCTTTTATTTTCCTCGTGGCTGTGGTATTGACCTGCTGTGATCCTTGAAAGTGAGATCCTATGACATTATCACTCCCAGGTCCTTCACGTTAGTTTTTTAACGCTTAGTTTTGTGCTGGTTTTATACTCCGTTCTGGCTTTTATTTTCCCTCAGCTCCACTTCTTCAACTGTTTGCAACTCTTCTTTAAGATTGCATCAGTGTTATCAGTCAATAGTTCTTTGCTATTGCTTAGCTGCCACTCCTGTGGAGTGGAGTAACGTCTATTATTGTAAATGGATGTGGGGTGACCAGATGTAGGCTCACTCTCCGTAGTGTGTTGAAGGGCAGATGATTGGGATTCTTGTAGTTCTTGATGACCGTGGAGTTCCACGGGTTTGGGCCAGGGGCAGAGTGCACGGCTATGCTGTCAGTGGCTTTTCGAAGTTCAGTGGAGTTTAGTGTTAATGTCGCAAATTGTGAAGATGCTTTGACAGAGTTTTGGGTCTCGTTTTTTGAAAAATCCATTGTGTTTGTCAGTCTTCAGTCTGATTAACGGCTCACCGAACACGAGAGTCATATTGCGACTTCAGTATTTCGCCCATTTATGTGCTGTCGTCAGTGTGAGTTCCATCTTGTTAAGCAAAGAACCGATACTGGATGTGAAGTTTTTGTTCTGGTTATGGCATATAAGATTTTGGATTTTTTTCCAGTTTCAGTCATTTATTCTTGCTGACTCCTGAACTCTTATGATTGTGAGGAGGGAAGGTGAGGGAGTGTGATTGTGAGGAGTGAAGGTGAGGGAATCAGGTGAAGGTGAGCTAGTTCGGAATGCTGTGTAGAATCACTATATTGATTCAGAGAATGTTATATTAACGTGTTGACGTAGTTGTGTGTGTGCTGAGCTAGCTGTGTTTGCTAGGGGAAGGGGGGTCGAGCCACAGCTCCTGGTCCCCAGCTTGACGGGCTTTTGCTGATTCCGGGCCTCCCCTGCTTGATTATACCCACTCCTGAAACTTTGTATAGTGTGGGCCGTCACTCTTTCGTTTAGTGCATTCACCTGACCACCTAACACTCACCTGACCACCTAACACTCACCTGACCACCTAACATTCACCTGACCACCTAACATTCACCTGACCACCTAACATTCACCTGACCACCTAACATTCACCTGACCACCTAACACTCACCTGACCACCTAACACTCACCTGACCACCTAACATTCACCTGACCACCTAACACTCACCTGACCACCCAACATTCACCTGACCACCTAAACATTCACCTGACCACCTAACATTCACCTGACCACCCAACACTCACCTGACCACCTAACATTCACCTGACCACCTACATTCACCTGACCACCTAACATTCATCTGACCACCCAACACTCACCTGACCACCCAAACTCACCTGACCACCTACATTCACTGAAACCACCTACATCACTGACCACCTAACACTCACCTGACCACCTAAACATTCACCTGACCACTAACACTTCACTGACCACCTAACACACCTGACCACCTAACATTCACCTGACCACCTAACATTCACCTGACCACCTAACATTCACCTGACCACCTAACACTCACCTGACCACCTAACATTCACCTGACCACCTAACACTCCTGACCACCTAACATTCACACTGACCACCTAACATTCATCTGACCACCTAGCATTCACCTGACCACCTAACACTCACCTGACCACCTAACATTCACCTGATCACCTAACACTCACCTGACCACCTAACATTCACCTGACCACCTAACACTCACCTGACCACCTAACATTCACCTGACCACCTAACACTCACCTGACCACCTAACATTCACCTGACCACCTAACACTCACCTGACCACCCAACATTCACCTGACCACCTAACATTCACCTGACCACCTAACACTCACCTGACCACCTAACATTCACCTGACCACCTAACACTCACCTGACCACCTAACATTCACCTGACCACCTAACACTCACCTGACCACCTAACACTCACCTGACCACCTAACATTCACCTGACCACCTAACACTCACCTGACACCTAACATTCACCTGATCACTAACACTCACCTGACCACCTAACATTCCCCCTGACCACCTAACACTCACCTGACCACCTAACATTCACCTGACCACCTAACACTCACCTGACCACCTAACATTCACCTGACCACCTAACACTCACCTGACCACCTAACATTCACCTGACCACCTAACATTCACCTGACCACCTAACATTCACCTGACCACCTAACACTCACCTGACCACCTAACATTCACCCGACCACCTAACACTCACCTGACCACCTAACATTTTACTGACCACTAACACTCACCTGACCACCTAACACTCACCTGACCACCTAACATTCACTGACACCTAACATTCACCTGACCACCTAACATTCACCTGACCACCTAACATTCACCTGACCACCTAGCATTAAACTGACCACCTGTTACCATGAGAACAGTGATAGACTGGATAACTAGAACTTTCAAGACGAGAGATGCTGAGCCAGTGATGATACTGTTTAAATCACTTGTTCTCTCCATACTGGAATACTGTTGTATACTGTCCACCACCTTCATGGTTGACTGGAATACTGTTGTATACTGACCACCACCTTCATGGTTGACTGGAATACTGTTGTATACTGACCCACCTTCTGGTTGACTGGATATGTTGTATATGGGCCACCACCTTCATGGTTGACTGGAATGCTGTTGTATACTGACCACCACCTTCATTGTTGACTGAAAACTGTTGTATACTGACCACCACCTTCATGGTTGACTGGAATACTGTTGTGTTGCTTAGAGACTGGTCGTAGTTCTGTGGTCGTCATTGTGTTGCTTAGAGAATGGTCGTAGTTCTGTGGTCGTGATTGTGTTGCTTAGAGAATGATCGTAGTTCTGTGGTCGTGATAGTGTTGCTTAGAGAATGGTCGTAGTTCTGTGGTCGTGATAGTGTTGCTTAGAGAATGGTCGTAGTTCTGTGGTTGTGATTGTGTTGCTTAGAGTATGATCGTAGTTCTGTGGTCGTGATTGTGTTGCTTAGAGACTGGTCGTAGTTCTGTGGTCGTGATTGTGTTGCTAGAGAATGGTCGTAGTTCTGTGGTCTTGATTGTGTTGCTTAGAGAATGGTCGTAGTTTTTGTGGTCGTGATTGTGTTGCTTAGAGAATGGTCGTAGTTCTGTGGTCGTGATTGTGTTGCTTAGAGAATGGTCGTAGTTCTGTGGTCGTGATTGTGTTGCTTAGAGAATGGTCGTAGTTCTGTGGTCGTGATTGTGTTGCTTAGAGAATGGTCGTAGTTCTGTGGTCGTGATTGTTTTGCTTAGAGAATGGTCGTAGTTCTGTGGTCTTGATTGTGTTGCTTAGAGACTGGTCGTTGTGGTCGTCATTGCTGGTGTCGGGGGCAGGTTTTGAGATGATGGGTAGCAAAGATATGAAGAACACCAGGAGGCGGGAGTAGCGTGGGAGCGCCCGTGGTGCCAGCCCTCACACCCACGGTAACAACACTAAACACTTTCACTGACACCAAGTGTTGAGTGTAGTGCCTGATGCTGTCGAGTGTAGTGCCTGATGCTGTCGAGTGTAGTGCCTGATGCTGTCGAGTGTAGTGCCTGATGCTGTCGAGTGTAGTGCCTCTTGTTGGAGGTGTCTCAGTGTTGTGGGTGTACCCAGTGTTACACCAGATGGCTCTTGTTCAATTAACTGGAAGTCCAAGTACCCGGGTGTGAGTAAATTGTCGTGGGTGGCATCCTGGGGTGGTGGTGGTGGGGTACCTTAGATAATTCTGGAATTTATAATGAAGTGAGGTGGGATATCAGCTCTTACCTTGTAAGTTGAACGTTAATAAGAGTCAGTGGTCGTGGCAGATCTTCCACCTACAGCTCTTGGTACCGCTACACGCATTTATGTTTGTTATCTTTGGGCGGCGTGTGACTGGTGCGCCCACACGCCCGTTATCCCGGGGATTGTGGCGGTGACCTTGGTTCACATCAAGCGGGGGTTCCTGGGGTGGGGGGGTTGTGTTATTCCAGCCTCACTACCACCACTACAACTGTTACTCAAACTACAACCACCTAAAACTGTTACTACAACAACTACAACTACCACCACCACTAAATGTTACTACAACAACTACAATTTACCACCACCACTACAACTGTTACTACAAACAACTACAACTACCACCCCACTACAAACTTACTACAACAACTACACTACCCCACCACTACAACTGTTACTACAGCAACTACAACTATCACCACCACTACAAACTGTTACTCCCAACAACTACCAAAAACCACCCCCCACCACCACTACAACTGTTACTACAACAAACAACTACTACCACCACTACAACTGTTACTACAACAACTACAACTACCACCACCATACAACAACTACAACTAAAACACCACCACTACAACTGTTACTAAAAACAATACAACTACCACCTACAACTGTTACTACAACAAGTACAACTACCACCACCACTACAACTGTTACTACAACAACTAAAAACTACCACTCCACCCCCAAAGCACCACCACCCACCACTACAACTGTTACTACAACAACTACAAACTACCACCCCCACCCCCACTACAACGTTACTACAACAATACAACTACCACCAGCACCACCACACAAACGTTACCTCACCAAACTAAAACCCACCACACCACCACTACAACTGTTACTAAAACAATCCCACCACCACCTACTACAATGTTACTACAACAACTAAAAACTACCACCACCATTTACAACTTTACTACAACAACTACAACTTTTCCACCACCCCCACTACAACTGTTACTACAACAACTACAACTACCACCACTACAACTGTTACTACAGCAACTACAACTACCACCACTACAACTGTTACTACAACAACTACAACTACCACCACTACAACTGTTACTACAGCAACTACAACTACCACCACTACAGCTGTTACTACAACAACTACAACTACCCCACTAAAACCCGTTCCCTACACAACTACAATTTCCACCACTACAACTGCTACTACAACAATACAACTACCACCACTACAGCTGTTACTACAACAACTACAACTACCACCACTGCAACTGTTATTACAACAACTACCACCACCACTACAACTGTTTCTACAACAACTACAACTACCACCACTACAACTGTTACTACAACAACTACAACTACCACCACTACAACTGTTACTACAACAACTACAATACACCACTACAGCTGTTATTAAAAACAACAAACTACCACCACTACAACTGTTACTACAAAAACCCACAATTACCACCACTACAACTTTTTTCTACAACAACTACAACTACCACCACTAAAACTGTTACTACGACAACCACAATTCCCACCACTACAACTGTTACTACAACAACTACAATCCACCACTCAACTGTTACTAAAACAACTACAACTACCACCAGTACAACTGTTACTACAACAACCACAATTACGACCACTACAACTGTTACTCCCAACAACCACAATTACCACCACTACAACTGTTATACAACACTACAACTACTACCACTACAACTGTACTACAACAACCACAATTACCACCACTGCAACTGTTCTACAACAACTACAACTACCCCCAACTAAAACTTTTACTAAAAACTACAACTACCACCACTACAAACTGTTACTACAAAAACCCACAATTACCACCACTACAACAAACAATTACCCCCACTACAATGTTACTACAACAACTATAACCACCACGCAACTGTTACTACAACAACCACAATTACCACCACTACAACGCTACTAAAACAACTACAACTACCACCATACAACTGTTATAACAACAACCACAATTACCACCACTACAACTGTTACTACAACAACCACAATTACCACCACTACAACTGTTACTACAGCAACTACAACTACCACCACTCAGCTGTTACTACAACAACTACAACTACCACCACCATTTACCACTGTTACTACAGAAACTACAACTATCACCACCACTACAACTGTTACTACAACAACTACAACTAGCACCACTACAACTGTTACTACAAAAACCCACAATTACCACCATACAACTGTTACAAACAACAACCACAATTAAACACCACTACAACTGTTACTACAGCAAATACAACTACCCACCATACAACTGTTGCTAAAACCCAACTGCAACTACTACCACTAAAAAACTGTTACTACCAACTACCACCACTCAACTGTTACTACAACAACTACAACTACACCACCACTACAACTGTTACTACAGCAACTACACATCTACCACACTACAACTTTTTACTAAACAACTACAACTACCACCACTACAGCTGTTACTACAACAACTACAACTACCACCACTGCAACTGTTACTACAGCAACTACAACTACCACCACTAACAACTTTTTACTAAAACAACTACAAATACCACCACTACACTGTTTACTAGGCACTACAACTACCATCACTACAATGTTTTTAAAACAACAACTACCCCACTACAACTGTTATTACACCAACTCCACCCCCCACTACAACTTTACTGCAACAACTACCAATTACCACCACCACTACAACACTACAACTACTACCACCACTACAACTGTTACTACAAAAACCCTACACTACCACCACTACAACTGTTACTCCCAACAATTTCAACTACCCCACCATTTACAGCTGTTACTACAACAACTCAACTACCCCACTCCCACTGTTACTACAGCACTACAACTATCACCACTACAGTTTGTTCTACAACAACTACAACTCCACCACTACCCCGGGTTCTACAGCACCTACAACTTCCACCACTTACAACTGTTACTACAACAGCTACAAAACCACCACCACTACAGCTGTTACTACAACAACTACAACTACCCACCACTACAACGGGTTCTACGCAACTACAACTACCACCTACAACTGTTACTACACAACTACAACTACCACCACTACAACTGTTACTACAACACTACAACTACCCACCCACCCCTTACAACTGTTACTACGCCAACTACCACCCTTACAACTGTTACTACAACAACTAAACTACCACCACTACCAGCTGTTACTACAACTTCACTACCACCACCACTACAACTGTTACTACAGCTCTACAACTACCACTCCCACTACAACTGTTATTTACACAACTACAAATACCCCCCACTACGGTGTTACTACACTCTACCACCTTAATTCCCTATTTGTATTGTAGGTTACATATGTCACTGGGAGGGATGTAGTTGTTGATGGACTGTAGCCCCTCCACTCTCTCTTACTCTCCTGGCTCTCTCTCACTCCCCCTGAATCTCTCTCACTCTCCCTGACTCTCTCACTCCCTGGCTCTCTCTCTCTCCCTGGCTCTCACTCTCCCTGGCTCTCTCTCACCTGCCGGCTCACTCTCACTCTCCTGGCTCTCTCTCACTCTCCCGGGCTCTCTCACTCTCCCTGCCTCTCTCACTTTCCTGGCTCTCACTCTCCCTGGCTCTCTCTCACTCTCCCGGGCTCTCTCCCTCTTCCTGGCTCTCTCTCACTTCCTGGCTCTTCCTCACTCTCTCTGGCTCTCTCTCGCGATCTCCCTGGCCTCTCAACTCTCCCTGGCTCTCTCAACTCTCCCGGGGCTCTCTCTCACTCTCCCTGGCTCTCACTCTCCCTGGCTCTCTCATCTCCCGGGGCTCTCTCACTCTCTCTGGCTCTCTCTCACTCCCTGGTCTCTCCCCACTTCCCTGGCTCTCTCTCACTCTCGGGCCCTCTCACTCTCCTGGCTCTCTCTCCTCCCTGGTTTCTCACTCTCCTTGGCTCTCTTACTCTCCTGGCTCTCTTCTCATTTTCCCTGGCTCTCACTCTCCTTGGCTCTCTCTTACTCTCCCTGGCTCTCTCACCTCCCTGGTTCTCTCTCACTCCCTGGCTCTCTCCTCTTCCTAGCTCTCACTCTACCTGGCTCTCTCTTACTCTCTCTTTTCTCTCCCTGGATCTCTCCTCACTCTCCCTGGCTATGTCTCACTCCCGGGCTCTCACTCTCCCGGGCCCTCTCTCACTCTCCCTGGCTCCCTGGCTCTCTCACTCTCCCAGGATCTCTCCTTCTCCTGGCTCTCTCCCTTCCCCTCTGACTTTCCCCTGGCTCTCTCACTCCCTGGCTCTCACTCTCCCGGGCTGTCTCTCCCTGGCTCTCTTTCACTCTCCTGGCTCTCTTTCACTCTCCCTGGCTCTCTCTTACTTCCCTGGCTCTCTCTTACTCACCCTGGCTCTCCCCCACTCCCCCTGGCTCTCTCTCACTCTCCCTGGCTCTTCTCACTCCCTGGCTCTCTCTATTTTCCAGGAACTCTCACTCTCCCTGGCTCTCTGTCTCACTCCCAGGACTCTCTCACACTCCCTGGCTCTCTCACTCTCCCGGGCACCCCTCAATCTCCCTGACTCTCTCTACTCTCCCTGGCTCTCTCTCACTCCCTGGCTCTCTCACTCTCCCTGGCACTCTTCACTCTCCCTGAATCTCTTCATGTACCTGACTCACTCTTTCTGGCGCTCTCTCACTCTCCCTGGCTCTTACTCTCCCTGGTTTACTCTCCCTGGCTCTCACTCTCCGGGGTCTCTTCACTCTCCCTGGCTCTCTCTCACTCCCTGGCTCTCTTTTTACTCTCTTTGGCTCTCTCTCACTCCCTGGCTCTCTCCTCTCCCTGCTCTCTCACTCTCCCTGGCTCTCTCTCACTCTCCCTGCTCTCACTCCCAGGACTCTCTCACTCTCCCTGGCTCTCTCTCACTCTCCCTGGCACTCTCACCTCACTCTCCCTCGGCTCTCTCTCACCCCCTGACTCTACTCTCCCTGGCTCTCACTCACTCCCTGGCTCTCTCTCATTCTCCCTGGCACTCTCTCACTCTCCCTGAACTTTCTCACTCCCCCTGGCTCTCTCTCATCTCCCTGGCACTCTCTCACTCTCCCTGACTTTCTCACTCTCCTGGCTCTCTCTCATTCTAGCTGGCTCTCTCTCACTCCCTTGGCTCTCTTCACTCCCCTTTGGCCCTCTCCTGACTCTCTCTCTCACTCCCTGCTCTCATTCTCCCGGGCTCTCTCTTACTCTCCCTGGCTCTCTTTTAAATCTCCCTGGCTCTCTCTTACCTCCCTGGCTCTCTCTCACTCTTCCTGGCTCTCTCTTACTCTCCTGTCTCCACTCTCCCTGGCTCTCTCCCCTCACTCCCTGGCTTTCATTCTCCCTGACTCTCTCTACTCTCCTGGCTCTCTCTTACTCCCTGGTCTCTCTCACTCCTGGCTCTCTCTCATCCCCCTGGCTTCACTTTCCCTGGCTCTCTCTTACTCTCCTGGTTTCTCTTACTCTCCCTGGCTCTTCCTCACTCTCCCTGGTTTCTCTCTTACTCTCCTGGCTCTCCCCACTCTCCCTGGCTCTCACTCTCCCGGGCCCGTCTTTCTCTCCCTGGCTTTTCCTTTTTCCTGGCTCTCTTACTCTCCCTGGCCCCTCACTCCCCCTGGCTCTCTCTCATCTCCCTAGTTTCTTTCCTTTCTCTCTTTTTAAATGTCCCTTGTTCCTCCCTTTTGTATAATTTAATTCCATTTTAATTCTTATCTCTCTGTCTCCCCCTCTCTTTCTGTCTGTCTCCCCCTCTCTTTCTCTGTCTCCCCCTCTCTTTCTCTCTGTCTCTCCCTCTCTTACTCTCTGTCTCCTCCCTCCTTTCTCTCTGTCTCCCCCTCTTTACTCTCTGTCTCCTCCCTCTCTTTCTCTCTGTCTCCCCCCTCTCTTACTCTCTGTCTCATCCCTCTCTTTCTGTCTCCCCCTCTCTTACTCTCTGTCTCCTCCCTCTCTTTCTCTCTGTCTCCCCCCTCTCTTACTCTCTGTCTCTCCCTCTTTTTTTTTTTTTTTTTTTTTACACAGGGTTTGACAAGGTTAAGGATCCCTAGTTTTATTGACAAGCTATTTACAGGTTAAGGATTCCTAACTTTATTGGCAAGCTAAGAGCTGTTACCTACATCAGCTCATTTGAAGCATTTTTATTGTTATGAGACATACAAGTAGGGAACAGGATGAAGTTGGAGCCATCTGTGGGCCAGCATTTTCATTTGATCAACTGACTTTATCTCGTTGACATCATTATGCTGTACGAATGTGTTCCATACTCGAGTCATCCTGGGTATGTATGATCTCAGATGGAGTGATGTTCTGGAGAAGGGTACAGCCAGAGTGAAGTTGCTGCTTTCTGCCCGTCTTGTGGCATAAAAGCTTGTTTCACGCTGTCCTCGAAGTGGATCCAAGTGTGGTACAATATTGGACCTTGTACATAACAGTAAGGCCACCCACATCCCTCCTGTGTTGAAGGCTCTGCTGAAATGACAGATCTATCCAGGATGGATCCAGGCGAGAGATGAGGCGTCTTGCTCTGTTCTCTACTCTGTCAAGCAGTCGCAGATGAGAGGGGGGGGGGCAGGCAAACCAAGAAAGTGGAGCATACTCAAGGTGTGAGCGTACTTGCGCCTCGTACAGGATCTTGCAACCCTACTGTCAAGCAGATGGGAGATACGGCGAAGTGCTGTAAGCTTCCTGGCTGCCTTGTTTGCAAGATTTACAACATGGTTCTTCATGGTTAGTTTGGAGTCAAATTTCACCCCAAGGATATCAACTTCTTCTCAGGTGCCAACATCCTCCCATTCATCCTTACTACTGCACCAGCATTACCATCATGGTGCTAGAGACGATCATCATTTGCGGTTTCTCAGGTGCAAATGTTACTTGCCATCTATTTCCCCAAGCTGATATAGCTCTCAGCTGGTGATTGATGTAGCTTAGAGCAGCTGGCATTTCTTCTCTTGGATAAGTGAATGTCAGTGTACAGTCGTCTGCATATGCATGTGATTCTGGGATGAGATGAAGAAGGTCGTTGAAGTAGACATTCCATAACAGTGGACCCAGCACGCTTCCTTGTGGAACACTTGCCCCAATACTCTCTGTCTCCTCCCTCTCTTACTCTCTGTCTCCCCCCTCTCTTACTCTCTGTCTCCTCCCTCTCTCTCTGTCTCCCCCTCTCTTACTCTCTGTCTCCTCCCTCTCTTTCTCTCTGTCTCCTCCCTCTCTTACTCTTTGTCTCCCACCTCTCTTACTCTCTGTCTTCTCCCTCTCTTACTCTCTGGTTAAAATAAAACAGAGATAGTTTTACCAATATTAGTATTCAGGAAGCGACCGTTGTATATTGGAAGCTTGTAAATGGAACAGTTGTTCATGTTGTCTGGCTGAACAAATGTTAGTTAGTGTGTGTGTATGTGTGTGTGTGTGTGTGTGTGTGTGTGTATTCCCCTAATTGTACTCACCTAATTGTGGTTGCAGGGGTCGAGACTCAGCTCCTGGCCCCGCCTCTTCACTGATCGCTACTGGATCCTCTCTCTCTCTGCTTCCTGAGCTTTGTCATACCTCTTCTTAAAACTATGTATGGTTCCTGCCTCCACTACTTCACTTGCTAGGCTATTCCACTTGCTGACAACTCTATGACTGAAGAAATACTTCCTAACGTCCTGGCCCCGCCTCTTCACTGATCGCTACTAGGTCACTCTCCCTGAACCATGAACTTTATCGTACCTCTGCTTAAAGCTATGTATGGATCCTGCCTCCACTACATCGCTTCCCCAAAATATTCCCCTTACTGACTACTCTGTTTGGGTGAAGAAATACTTCCTAACATCCCCGTGATTCATCTGTGTCTTCAGCTTCCAACTGTGTTCCCCCTTTTTACTGTGTCCAATCTCTGGAACATCCTGTCTTTGTCCACCTTGTCAATTCCTCTTTAGTATTTTGAAGTCGTTTTTCATGTCCCCCTATCTCTCCTGCCCTCCTCAGTGTCGTCAGGTTGATTTCCCTTAAACCCCTTCTCCTCGTAGGACATACCTCTTAACTCTGGGACTAGTCTTGTTGAAAACCCTTGCACTTTCTCTAGTTTCTTTACGTGCTTGGCTAGGTGTGGGTTCCAAACTGGTGCCGCATACTCCAATATGGGCCTAACGTACACGGTGTACAGGGTCCTGAACGATTCTTATTAAGATGTCGGAATGCTGTTCTGAGGTTTGCCAGGCCCCCCAATATGCTGCAGCAGTTATTTGGTTGATGTGCGCTTCAGGAGATGTCCCTGGTGTTTTTACTCACCCAAGATCTTTTTGCTTGAGTGATGTTTGTAGTCTTGGCCCCCTAGACTGTACTCCGTCTGCGGTCTTCTTTGCCCTTCCCCAATCCTCATGACTTTGCACTTGGTGGGATTGAACTCCAGGAGCCAGTTGTTGGACCAGGTCTGCAGCCTGTCCAGATCCCTTTGTAGTTCTGCCTGGTCTTCGATCGAATGAATTCTTCTCATCAATTCACGTCATCTGCAAACAGGGACACCTCGGAGTTTATTCCTTCCGTCATGTCGTTCACAAATCCAGAAACAGCATGGTCCTAGGACTGAACCTGTGGGCCCCCGCTGGTCACAGGTGCCCACTCTGACACCTCGCCACGTCCCATTACTCGCTGCTGTCTCCTGACAAAGTATTCCCTGATCCATTGCAGTGCCTTCCCTGTTATCCCTGCTTGGTTCCCCAGTTTTTGCACTAATCTCTTGTGTGGTACTGTGTCAAACGCCTTCGTGCAGTCCAAGAAATGCAATCACCCCCCCCATCTCTTTCTTGTCTTACTGCGGTCCCCATGTCATAGAACTCCAGTAGGTTTGTGACACAGGATTTTCCCATCTCTGAAACCTGTTGGCTGTTGGTGTGAGGGATCATCCTTTCTAGATGTTCCACCTTCTTCTCCTAACAATCTTTTCCTTGATTTTGCATGCTATACATGCCAGTGAAAATGGTCTGTAGTTTAGTGCTTCATGTCGGGCTCCTTTTTTAAGATTGGGACCACATTTGCTGTCTTCCATGCCTAAAGGCAATCTCCCTGTTTCGATAGATGTATTGGAATATTGTTGTTTAGGGGTACACATAGCGCCTCTGCTCCCTCTTCAGGACCCATGGAGAGATGTTTTTGGCCCCATTGCCTTTGGGGTTATCTAGCTACTCAGAAGCCTCTTCACTTTTCCTCGGTGGTGTGTACTGTGTCCAGCACTTGGTGGTGTACCCACCTCCCCGTCTTTCTGACCCCCTTCGTCTCCTCTGTGAACACTTCTTTGAATCTCTTGTTGAGTTCCTCAATACTTCACGGTCATTTCTTGTTGTCTCTCCTCCTTCCTTCCTTAGCCTGATACCTGGTCCTTGACTGTTGTTTTCTTCCTGATGCGGCTGTATAACAGCTTCGGGTAGATTTGGCTTTTGCTGCTATGTCGTTTTCATATTGACGTTGGGCCTCCCTTTCTTTCTGTGCATATTCGTTTCTGGCTCTACGACTGCTCTCCTCATTTCCTGGGTCCTTTGCCTTCTATATTTCTTCCATTCCCTAGCACACTTGGTTTTTGCCTCCTTGCTTTCTTGGGTGAACCATGGGCTCACCCTGGCTTTTCCTTATTCCTGTTACCCTTGGGTACAAACCTCTCCTCACCCTTTCCTTGCACATTGTTGCTACATATTCCATCATCCATTTAACTGGCTTCCCTCCCAGTTCTCTGTCCCACTGAACCTCATTCGGGAAAGTTCCTCTTTCCCTGTGCAGTCCCCTTTCCTGTAGTTTGGTTTCATTTGCCTGGCCTTCCTGCTTCCCCCTCCACTTGTAGCTCTACTGTGTATTCGAAGCTCAAAACCACATGATCGCTGGCCCCAAGGGGCCTTTCATATGTGTGTCCTCAATATCTGCACTATTCAGGTGAATACTAAGTCCAGTCTTGCTGGTTCATCCTCTCCTCTCTCTCTTGTAGTGTCCCTTACGTGTTGGTACAGAAGTTTCCGTACCACCTCCATCATCTTAGCCCTCCATGTATCTTGCCCCCCATGTGGCTCCAAGTTCTCCCATTCGATCTCCTTGGGGGTTAAAAGTCCCCCTGATCAGGGTTTTGCCCCGCATGCATGAGTCTTCTGGCCACTGCACCCAAATGTGTCAACCATCGCTCTATTGCTCTCTCATACTCTTCCCTTGGCTCCTGCTGTTCTGTGGTGGGTTATACATCACTGCAATTATCACCTTGGGACCACCAGAGTGAAGCGTTCCCGCTATGTAAAACACTTTCTTCTCTGCTGTCTCCTCTCTCCAGCTCATCAAAATTCCATCGGTGTTTGATCAGCAATGCCATCCTCCACCCCCCCTGTTCCTTCTGTCTTTTCTCAGAATCTGGTATCCCGTGGAAAGATGGCATCTGTTATCATACCTGTAAGCTTGGTTTCTGTGATCGCTATGATGTCTGGTGATGCCTTTTGACTCTTTCGTGCCACCCTCCCACTTGTTTGTTTTTCCATCAGGTTTGTGTACCATACCTTCAGTTTCCTTTCCAAAACTGTGGTTTGGGGGGCCTGTGGGGGTGGGAGACTGGTGCATACTGTGGGGTTCTATGGTTGGGGGTTTGGGTGGAAGCTGTGGGTATGGATTGTATTGTATGTTGGGATGGTGTGATAGGTTGTGGGTTTTTGAGGATAGTTGTGTGTGTGCTTGCCTTGCTGCTCTGGTTCTGCTCTGACTGACCTCTGTGGTTCCATCCTTGTCTCCTTTCCTAGTCCTTTCGCTTTTTTGTCCTCTCCCCCACTGCTGTCTCTCTGTTTTTTCTGTCTCTGTCTAGGAACACCTTCTTGTATTCTTCCGAGCTTTTCAACCGTGGTTTTTTCTGGAGGATCCTGTTCCCACTGTTTCTGTCTTTAGAATCAGCTTGATCGGTCGGGTTTTCCCCTTCACTTTCCCCCTATTCTCTGAAAATTACAATCTCATCCATGTCTTCTCCCCCATTTCCGTGATGATTTTCTCAATCTCCTTTCTTTCTTCCCGCCGTCTTTCAGTGTGTGTCCTTTCCTCTCTCTCCCGAAGCCCATGGATAAACACTGATTTTGCCCTTTCTTTTTTCCATTGCCTCTCCCTCTGTGACTCTGGTTCCTGTCTGTATGTGGTCATTTCTCCCTTGATTTTTCCAGTGGCTCTTGGTAGCATGGTTGTGCCTCACATTTGACTATCTCCCCCTCCTTTTGCTTCTTCCCTTCCACTCCCTTTCCCCTTTTTTGCAGGCTGATATGACCTTAGCATAATTCTATCTCCTTCCTTCCCGTTCAGCCTTCATCTTCGT
>NC_069433.1:19624151-19640788 GCF_026875155.1 Cherax quadricarinatus
CAGCCTGAGCTGCGAGACTTCAGTAGATCTGTCAGCCAGAGCTGCGAGACTTTAGTAGATCTGTCAGCCTGAGCTGCGAGACTTCAGTAGATCTGTCAACCTGAGCTGCGAGACTTTAGTAGATCTGTCAGCCTGAGCTGCAAGACTTTAGTAGATCTGTCAACCTGAGCTGCGAGACTTCAGTAGATCTGTCAACCTGAGCTGCGAGACTTCAGTAGATCTGTCAGCCTGAGCTGCGAGACTTCAGTAGATCTGTCAGCCTGAGCTGCGACACTTCAGTAGGTCAAAAAGGATATCAGACTGCTGAAGTTGTGGAGAAGTTTCTCCAGCAAGGGGGGCCTCAGCCCCCTGTCTACACTCCCACACAGCGGTGCAGGTGTGGGCTAGGGGGGGGGCGCAGAAGTGCATTACATTTTCACTAACAGTGAATATGGGAGCCTAAACATGTGCCTTCGAAGTGTCAGATGTTTGTAAGTGCCACTTACACTTTAAGAGGACACACCTGAGTTAAGAGTGCCCAAGTGCACCATACTGTGTGAAGTTGGTGTGCTGGTCAGGTCTAATATCTCTCTCTCTCTCTCTCTCTCTCTCTCTCTCTCTCTCTCTCTCTTCCTCTCTCTCTCTCTCTCTCTCTCTTTTCTCTCTCTCTCTCTCTATCTTTAATTTTTGAAGCGGCGAAGGGTAAGCCAGTGGAAGGCCTCGGTCAGATGACCAAAAGCTCCAGCTGCGGGTCATGATATGACTAGGACTCGCGTCAGGAAACACTTGTCCTCTTTTCTAATTAACTACCTTTCTTCCTTGTTGCGAACTCGTTTCCCCCTCGTAGATGCTGACTCTGAAGTTAGTAGCTGGCAGATTTGCTGGTCTTCCTCAACTGACATTTGTTAATCTCTCTCAGACTGCAGTTTTTAATCTCTCGCTCAATACTCTGCTAATCTCCCAGTTAGCTGCAGATTTGTTGAAGTCCCCAGCTAATGACAGTGTAAGTCTCCAGTCAGGATGCCAGATCTGCTGTGTCTTCCAGCTCAGGAACAACTTGCAAAATTTCAGTGGGATGAAAATCTGCTGAAGTCTTCCAAACCTGTAGATGAAGATTGCTGAAGTCTTCAGTCGGTGACAGATTGCTAAAGTTTTCCCAGCTCGATGCAGATCTGTGAAGTTTTCCAGTTTGATGACAATTGTTAAGTCTTCGGGCCAGTGCAGAAACTGCTGTGTTCCCACACTGTAACTACCGTGTACAATATGTTAGCAGCGCACTGCAGTGTTCCCACACTGAACTCCCTGTAAAATTATAGTAGCAGCAGCACTGCTGGTGTTCCCCACTGTAACTTCGTGTACAATATAGTTGCAGCACCCAGCTGTTGTGTTCCACAACTGTAACTACCTGTACATATAGTAGCAGCAGCACTGCTAGTGTTCCACACTGTAATACGTGTACAATATAGTAGCAGCAGCACTGCTAGTGTTCCCACACTGTAACTACCGTGTACAATATAGTAGCAGCAGCACTGCTGGTGTTCCCACATTTAACTACCGTTACAATATAGTAGCAGCAGCACTGCTAGTGTTCCCACACTGAAACCCTACCGTGTAAAATTATAGTAGCAGCACTGCTGGTGTTCCCACACTGTAACTACCTGTACAATATAGTAGCAGCAGCACTGCTAGTGTTCCCACACTGTAACTACCGTGTACAATATAGTAGCAGCAGCACTGTGGTGTTCCCACACTGTAAACTACCGTGTACAATATAGTAGCAGCAGCACTGCTGTGTTCCCACACTGTAACTACCGTGTACAATATAGTAGCAGCACCCATCTGGTGTTCCCACACTGTAACTACCGTGTACAATATGTAGCAGCAGCACTGCTAGTGTTCCACACTGAAAACTACCGTGTACAATATAGTGGGCAGCAGCACTGCTGTGTTCCCACACTGTAATTTACCGTGTACAATATAGTAGCAGCAGCACTTTGGTGTTCCCACACTGAAAACTCCCGTTTTACAATATAGTAGCAGCAGCACTGCTGGTGTTCCCACACTGTAACTACCGTGTACAATATAGTACAGCAGCACTGCTAGTGTTCCACACTGTAACTACCGTGTACAATATAGTAGCAGCAGCACTGCTGGTGTTCCCACACTGTAACTACCGTGTACAATATAGTAGACAGCAGCACTGTAGTGTTCCACACTGTAACTACCGTGTACAATATAGTAGCAGCAGCACTGCTAGTGTTCCCACACTGTTAACTACCGTGTACAATATAGTAGCCAGCAGCACTGCTAGTGTTCCCACATGTAACTACGTGTACAATATAGTTAGCAGCAGCACTGCTGGTGTTCCACTACTGTAACTACCGTGTACAATATGTGAGCGCAGCATGCTGGTGTTCCCACACTGTAACTACCGTGTACATATAGTAGCAGCAGCACTGCTAGTGTTCCCACACTGTAACTACCGTGTTACAACTATAGTGCAGCAGCACTGCTGGTGTTCCCACACTGTAACTACCTGTACAATATAGTAGCAGCAGCACTGCTAGTGTTCCCAACTGTAACTACCGTGTACAATATAGTAGCAGCAGCACTGCTGTGTTCCCACACTGAACTACCGTGTACAATATAGTAGCAGCAGCACTGCTGGTGTTCCCACACTAAACTACCGTGTACAATATAGTAGCAGCAGCACTGCTAGTGTTCCCACACTGTAACTACCGTGTACAATATAGTAGCAGCAGCACTGCTAGGTGTTCCCACACTGTAACTACCATGTACAATTAGTAGCAGCAGCACTGCTAGTGTTCCACACGGGATACACCGTGTCAATATAGTAGCAGCGCACTGCTGTGTTCCCACACTGTAACTACCGTGTACAATATAGTAGCAGCAGCACTGCTAGTGTTCCCACACTGTAACTACCGTGTACAATATAGTGGGCAGCAGCACTGTTTTGTTCCCACACTGTAACTACCGTGTACAATTAGTAGCAGCAGCATTTCTAGTGTTCCCACACTGTAAACTACCTGTAAAAATTATAGTAGCAGCAGCACTGTGGTGTTCCCACACTGTAACTACCGTGTACAATATAGTACAGCAGCACTGCTGTGTTCCACACTGTAACTCCCGTGTACAATATAGTAGCAGCAGCACTGCTGGTGTTCCCACACTGTAACTACGGTGTAACAATATAGTAGCAGCAGCACTGCTAGTTTTCCCCACACTGTAACTACCGTGTACAATATTAGTAGCAGCGGGCACTGCTAGTGTTCCCACACTGTAACTACCGTGTACAATATAGTAGCAGCAGCACTGCTGGTGTTCCACATTTGTAACTACCGTGTACAATTATAGCAGCAGCACTGCTGGTGTTCCCACATGTAACAAACCGTGTACAATATAGTAGCAGCAGCACTGCTAGTGTTCCCACACTGTAACTACCGTGTACAATATAGTAGCGCAGCACTGCTGGTGTTCCACACGTAACTACCGTGTACAATATAGTAGCAGCAGCATGTAGTGTTCCCACACTGTTAACTACCGTGTACAATATAGTAGCGGGAGCACTGCTGTGTTCCCACACTGTAAACTACCGTGTACAATATAGTAGCAGCACACTGGGGTTTGTTCCCACACTGTAACAAACCGTGTACAATATAGTAGCAGCAGCACTGTGGTGTTCCCTACTGTAACTCCCGTGTACAATATAGTAGCAGCAGCACTGCTGGTGTTCCCACACTGAAACACCTGTACAATATATTTTAGCGCAGCACTGCTGGTGTTCCACACTGTAACTTACCGTGTCCCAATATAGTAGCAGCAGCACTGCTAGTTTTTCCCACATTTGTAAACTACCGTGTACAATTAGTAGCAGCAGCACTGCTGGTGTTCCCACATTTAACTACCGTGTACAATATAGTAGCAGCGCATGCTAGTGTTTCCCACACTGTAACTACCGTGTACAATATAGTAGCAGCAGCACTGTGTGTTCCCACACTGTAACTACCTGTACAATATAGTAGCAGCAGCACTGCTAGTGTTCCCACACTGTAACTACCGTGTACAATATAGTAGCAGCAGCACTGCTGGTGTTCCCACACTGTAACTACCGTGTACAATATAGTAGCAGCAGCACTGCTGGGTTTCCCACACTGTAACTACCGTGTACAATATAGTAGCAGCAGCACTGCTGTGTTCCCACACTGTAACTACCGTGTACAATATAGTGCAGCAGCACTGCTAGTGTTCCCACACTGTAACTCCCGTGTACAATATAGTAGCAGCAGCAATGCTGGTGTTCCCACACTGTAACTACCGTGTACAATATAGTAGCAGCAGCACTGCTGGTTTTCCCCCACACTGTAATACCGTGTACAATAAAAGTAGCAGCAGCACTGCTGTGTTCCCACACTGTAACTACCGTGTACAATATATAGTCCCCAGCAGCACTGCTGGTGTTCCCAACACTGTAACTACCGTGTAAAATTATAGTAGCAGCAGCACTGCTGGTGTTCCCACACTGTAACTACCGTGTACAATATAGTAGCAGAGCACTGCTAGTGTTCCCACACTGTAACTACCGTGTACAATATAGTAGCAGCACACGGGTGGTGTTCCCACACTGTAAACTACCGTGTACAATATAGTAGCAGCAGCACTGCTGGTGTTCCCACTGTAACTACCGTGTACAATATAGTAGCAGCAGCACTGCTGGTGTTCCCACACTGTAACTACCTGTCATTAGTAGCAGCAGCACTGCTAGTGTTCCCACACTGTAACTACCGTGTACAATATAGTAGCAGCAGCACTGCTAGTGTTCCCACACTGTAACTACCGTGTACAATATAGTAGCAGCAGCACTGCTGGTGTTCCCCAATTAACTACCGTGTACAATTTAGTAGCAGCAGCACTGCTAGTGTTCCCACACTGTAACTACCGTGTACAAATAGTAGCAGCAGCCCCGTGTGTTCCCACACTGTAACTACCTGTACAATATAGTAGCAGCAGCACTGCTAGTGTTCCCACACTTTTAATCCCGTGTACAATTAGTAGCAGCAGCACTGCTGGTGTTCCCACACTGTAACTACCGTGTACAATTAGTAGCAGCAGCACTGCTGGTGTTCCCACACTGTAATACCGTGTACAATATAGTAGCAGCAGCACTGCTGGTGTTCCCACACTGTAACTACCGTGTCTTATAGTAGCAGCAGCACTGCTAGTGTTCCACCACTGTAACTACCGTGTAAAAATATAGTAGCAGCAGCACTGCTGGTGTTCCCACACTGTAACTACCGTGTACAATATAGTAGAGCGCACTGCTGGTTTTTCCCCACTGTAACTACCGTGTACAATATAGTAGCAGCAGCACTGCTGGTGTTCCCACACTGTAACTACCGGTACAATTTTAGTACAGCAGCACTGCTAGTGTTCCCACACTGTAACTACCGTTACAATATAGTAGCAGCAGCATTTGCTGGTGTTCCCACCACTGTAACTACCGTTTTACAATATAGTAGCAGCGCACTGCTGGTGTTCCCACACTGTAACTACCGTGTACAATATAGTAGCAGCAGCACTGCTGGTGTTCCCACACTGTAACTACCGTGTACAATATAGTAGCACCCAGCACTGCTAGTGTTCCCACACTGTAACTACCGTGTACAATATAGTACAGCAGCACTGCTGGTGTTCCCACACTGTAACTACCGTGTACAATATTAGTAGCAGCAGCACTGCTGGTGTTCCCACACTGTAACTACCGTGTACAATATAGTAGCAGCAGCACTGCTAGTGTTCCCACACTGTAACTACCGTGTACAATATAGTAGCAGCAGCACTGCTGGTGTTCCCACACTGTAACTACCGTGTACAATATAGTAGCAGCAGCACTGCTGGTGTTCCCACACTGTAACTAACCGTGTACAATATAGTAGCAGGAGCATGCTAGTGTTCCCACACTGTAACTACCGTGTACAATATAGTAGCAGCACACTTGGTGGTGTTCCCACACTGTAACTACCGTGTACAATATAGTAGCAGCAGCACTGCTAGTGTTCCCACACTGTAACTACCGTGTACAATATAGTAGCAGCAGCACTGCTGGTGTTCCCACACTGTAAACTACCGTGTACAATATAGTAGCAGCAGCATGCTGGTGTTCCCACACTGTAACTACCGTGTACAATATAGTAGCAGGAGCACTGCTAGTGTTCCCACACTGTAACTACCGTGTACAATATAGTAGCAGCACACTGGTGGTGTTCCCACACTGTAACTACCGTGTACAATATAGTAGCAGCAGCACTGCTGGTGTTCCCATACTGTAACTACCGTGTACAATATAGTAGCAGCAGCACTGCTGGTGTTTCCCACACTGTAACTACCGTGTACAATATAGTAGCAGCAGCACTGCTGGTGTTCCCACACTGTAACTACCGTGTACAATATAGTAGCAGCAGCACTGCTGGTGTTCCCACACTGTAACTACCGTGTACAATATAGTAGCAGCAGCACTGCTGGTGTTCCCACACTAACTACCGTGTACAATATAGTAGCAGCAGCACTGCTAGTGTTCCCACACTGTAACTACCGTGTACAATATAGTAGCAGAACACTGCGAATTTATATATTTGGTATAACTATCCTCCAGACAATCTCAACTTCAGCAACGTCGTTTCTGCGACGTTCCAGACTCTCACTTCTTCCTCTTCCTCATCGCTTTTATTTACCTCACTATTTTCTCCTCTTCCTCTTCCCTCTTCCTTTGCGTTTACGTCTGTTCCTCCTCCATCTCACTTCCATCTACGTCTCTCTTACGTCTCTTCTACGTCTCGCTCACTCCCCTCTTACCACTCCCCGGCTACCTCGCTTTCAATTCCCTTTCGAACCTCTCTCTCTCTTACTTTTTTTCTCTCTTTTTTCTCTCTCCCTCTTTCACTCAGCATCACAGTTTCTCTCCCTCCCTAGGATAAAGATCACGTGACAGTTCCCCTCCCCCTCCCACGAGGCTGGTTCACCGTGGTGGTGGTGGGGAGGTTTGAGTAGCTTAACCTAACCCACCCCCATAACCCCCATCACCCATCCCTCTTCTATTTCCCTCCTGTACAGAGGATTTTTTCCCGTTCGTTAAATTTTTATCCCGGGAGATTATGGAAGGGGGTGATGGTCCCCCCTCCCACAGCTCCCTCCCAGTGTGAGGCTGCCACAGTGACGAAGCTCTGTGCCTCGAGGCACAGTACTCTCCTCACTTCTGTTTCTCAATATTACATCAGACATAGACAGAAACATAAACCACAGCAGTGTAACATTTGCTGATGACGAAAGAATCTACGACAGTGACGTCCCTAGAAGATACACTGAATCTTTAAGTGGATATAAATCAAGTCTTGCAGTGGACCTCGGATAACAATATGATGTTTAAAGAGGGCAATTTTAAATTGTTCTGCTATGGAAGAATGGAGGAAATAAAGATTAACAGGACAAACTCACTCCAAGGCTGAGGGACTGATTACCTCGCCTGGATGGCGAAAACGTCTATAAATAAAGTTTACCCAGATATTGCACATGTTTATAATTCTTCATTGGTAGAGGGAAAGTTGCATGGGGGAGACCTGGGAGTGATGATGTGGGAAGATCTCACATTTAAGGATGACAACAATGTTGTCATGTTTGCCACGAGGACAGTGATAGACTGGATAACTAGAACTTTCAAGAAAAGAGATGCTGAGCCAGTGATGATACTGTTTAAGTCACTTGTTCTCTCCAGACTGGAATACTGTTATATTCTAACCACCACCTTCAAGGCTCGCTGGAATACTGTTGTATACTGACCACCGCCTTCAAGGCTGGCTGGAATACTGTTGTATACTGACTACCACCTTCAGGCTGGCTGGAATACTGTTGTATACTGACTACCACCTTCAAGGCTGGCTGGAATACTGTTGTATACTGACTACCACCTTCAAGGCTGGCTGGAATACTGTTGTATACTGACTACCACCTTCAAGGCTGGCTGGAATACTGTTGTATACTGACTACACCTTCAAGACTGGCTGGAATACTGTTGTATACGGGACTGGGTGTTGACATCCGGAAACGTCCTTCAAGTATCCCACTAGTTGCAGTGCCCAAGTTAGATGGACCATCGGGTTCACCACCTGGGGGACCACCTGTGCATCCAGGTGCACAGCCTGTCTCACTGTAACAACATACAGCAAGTGCTGCGCACCGTTTAGTGCACGGCAAAGTTGAAATCTTTTAGTGCACCCCAGAGTTGAGGTATTTAGTGTACGCCAGAGCTGAAGTCTCTTTAGTACCCCTCGAAGTTGAAGCCTACTCGAACTCCCCAAGAGCTCCCCGGGTTCCTCTAACTTCGAAGGGTCTGTCATCTCTCTTCCTGGGAGTGAGGAGCGCTGACGCTCTCTTGCTTTCCTAATTCTGGAGTTTTTACCCTCGTGTCCTCGACTGTAGTTGCTTGCAGAGAGAGGGGGGGGTCGATTCATAGCTCCTGGTTGGATTCCTGCTTCCCAAGATCCAGCCGTACTTACACTTCAGACTGTGTATGGTGTTTGTCTGATAGCACGAGGTGTTCCACACACCTTCCTGAGGTCTACACATTACTTCCTGACATCCCTATGGTTTATTTTTGACATTAGCTGCTAGTATTATGGTTTATCTTTGTCAATAGCAGCTTATACTATGGTTTATATTTGTCAATAGCTGCTAGTACTATGACTTGTTTCATATATAACTGTCCCCTGTCTCCCGATCCTCTTACCTTGGCTTCTTCCTGTCTGTTCCATCATCCAGTGACCTGAGTATTGTTTTGGTGTGTGGGGTGTGTGTGTGTGTGTGTGGTACCACTAGAAAGATTTACTGGATATATCTCCGCTAAATGGGTGGATTAGTGGGCCTTACAGCAATGTATGTGACACCCAGTGTGTGAGTGCCAGAGCTACCAGCTCTTCAGTGCTCTAAGCTCTACGTAGCTTCCTACGCAGGGCGTCAGAGGTGTGCATGTTGTCAGGGTGTGAGAGGTGCTCTTTTCCTATATTTATTTAATTGTTAAGGTATTTGTTAGAAGAATTTGTTTTAATTGTTCTGACTAAAAACAAATAGTACTGACAGTGTGCAGTGAAGCCAACATGAATATTGGATTAAAGATGAGAGAGAGAGAGACGCTCCCTCTACAGGCTGAGACGAATGATAACAGATCTCAGAGAAAACAGATTCTTTGAAGCACAAAGGAAAAGTCGGGTTTAGAGAAACGGAGAATAATCAGCACAGACTGCTGTATGGAGTCCAGGAGAGGGGAGAGAGAGAGGAGAGAGAGAGGAGAGACAGGAAGAGAGAGGAGCCAGCATAAATGAACTTAGAAATCCCAAATACTTCTTAGTGAGAGAAAACCCAGAGCAAAAACCAAAACCCCAGTGTACTCCCGCCCGTTTTACACACCTTTCTGTCTCTTGTTCCCATCTTACTCTCCTATTACTATTTCTACTGCTGCTTCTACACACTACTTTTCCTACTTTTACTTCTACGCACTTCTATACACCACTTCTCCACTCTCTTTTTCCTCTCTTGGTCTCTCCCTGTCCCTCCCAAATATAAGGGCTCCCTCTTTTGGGGTTAGTGTGCTTGAAATGGTAAATAAGACCAAAAACGTCGTGGAAAGTTTCTCCTCGTGGGGTTTTTTGGTATTGTTCCAGTCACGGTATTGTGTTTTTATTGTTCTTTACTTTTAAAAGGGGTCTTAAAGGAGGTGGGACCCATGATGGTAAAAATTGAGTGAAATACTAAAGTCGAATGCGTTTCGGGTTTTTCATTGAACCACTTTTCACTACAGACAAAGACCCGCGGTTTTTCAGAGTGACACTTAAAACGTCCAAAACGTCTCCAAAATTTTATTGTGGTCTTCCCCCATTCCCTTGGGGGACATAAAACAGCATCCGGGCTTCTGTCCCCGAACTGACTTTCCATCAGTATTCATAAAAAAAATGCGGGAAAGCCACTACCCCGGGCCCTTAAATTTCTTGACTAGGGGGGCCTGGACGCAGGCGTCATCCAGCAGCAATAAATACCCCGTTTTGATAAAAATTTCAAAGATGGCGGTACAGCGTCGAAAACACCCGCCAGCCAAAGTTCAAAACCTTTACTTTTTGAGATCTTGAACGGCTCTTAAGAGAAAGGTTGACATTCACGGGAGTCACAACAAATGACAATCCCCCCCAAAAGTTTGCTGGGCTTGAACTCTAATGCACTTGTTGACCAGTCCTGCGTTTGTCCGGGTGGATTTGTAGCCTTTTTTGTCCTTTTTTGTCATCGTGTTGTGTGTGGTTGGTGGTGTGTGTGGTGTGTGTGTGTGTGTGGTTGTGGTGTGGGGCCCATCATAATGTGCCCACTGAATTTATGTTTTCAAGCCTTTGTTTATTTTTCTCTCATTTTCGATAGCTTGTCCTTGCTTTTTTTGCTGTTGGGTTTCTTTTGTTTACCTTGTTGCTCGTTCACGAAAGTGTTGTTTGGGCCCTGTGGCACTGCAGGGGAGTTTAGCCAAGATTTGAACCCCGTTTTCTGGGGTTGTATGTACGCAGTGTGGCTGTGTACATTTCGGGGGTGTGTTAGGTGTGTGGGGTTCCATGGCTAGGTGATGTGTAGGTCAGTGTTAGGTGATGTGCGGCATGGTTGGGTGTTGGGTGTCGGATGTTTTAGGGGATGTGTCGGGTTTGTTTTGGTTGCTTGCCCAGGTCTTCACTTTCACCAAAAAAAGGGGACAGCACAAAACTTAAATTTTGCTGTCGTTAAAACTTGTAAAAAAACATTGTTTTTCTACCCAGGTTTTCTTGTTTTTCCTCCTTTAAAACACCGTCATTCTTTGTCCTAGATGCTGTTTTATTTTGTGTTGCATGAAACACTCTCTTTGTGTCGGGTGATACGCACACTTGTCAGTCCTATTCCCCTGTTTCTCATTTACGACTGACCACCCCTCCCATGACTGAGGGACTGCCCACCACCTACATGATGAGGACTGACCACACCTACCAGGGACTGGGGGGCTGACTAACCTACCAGATGAGGGACTGACCACCACCTCCATGACTGGGGGTCTACTACCCCCAGATGAGGGAGGGCCACCATCCATGGGGGGGACTGACCACCACCTACCATGACTGAGGGAAGCACTACCACCATGACAGAGGGACTGACCCCACCTCCATGACTGAGGGACTGACCCCACCTACATGACGAGGGACTGATACTCCCTACCTGACAAGGGATGCCCACACTACCATGTGAGGGACTGACCACCACTCCAGACTAGGGCTAACCACCACCTCCCATGATGGGGACTGACCCCCCACCTCCCATGACTGAGGGACTGCCACACTACCATGATGAGGACGACTACACCTCCCAGACTGAGGGACTGACACCCCCCATACGAGGACTGACATACCTCCCAAGACTGAGGGATGACACCACCTCCCATGATGAGGGATGACCACCCCACCATGACTGGGGACTGACTACAACCTCCATGACGAGGGACTGACCCCACCTACCATGACTGAGGGAGACACCACCACCATGACTGAGGGACTGAATCCCCTACCAGACAGAGGGACGACCCCCACCTCCCATGACTGAGGGATTTGGACCCCCCACCTACCATGTGAGGGACTAACCCCCACCTAATGCTGGGGGGACTGTCCACCCCCATGACTGAGGGACTGACTACTACCCTCCCCATGACAGGGGGATGACCACCACCTCCCTGACTGGAGCGACTACTACCTACCCGACTAAGGGGAGACCACCCCCTACCAGATGAGGGACGACCACCACCTACCATGACTGGGGCTGACCACCACCTACCATGACTGAGGGATGCCACCCCTCCCATGATGAGGGCTGACCCCCACCTCCCATGACTGAGGGACTGACCACCCCCACCTTTCTGAGGGACTGACCCCCATACCATATGAGGGACTGACCACCCCCCCCTGACTGGGGGGTGCCCACCACCTACCAGATGGGGATGCCCACCCCCTACCATGATGGGGACTCCCACCACCCAAGACGGGGACGCCCACCACCTACCATGACTAGGGACTGACTATCCCTACCATGACTGGGGGGACTGACCACCCCCCACCATGACTGAGGGACTGACCCCCCACCTCCCATATGGGGGACTGACCCCCACCTCCCATGACTGAGGATAAAACCTACCTACCTGATGGGACTGACCACCCCCCCCCCATGCGAGGGACTGACCCCACCTACCTGACGAGGACTGCCACCCCCCTACCATGAGAGGGACTGACCCACCTACCTGACTGAGGGATGACCCCCACCTCCCATGATGAGGGACGACTATACCTCCCATGACGAGGGACTGACCCCCACTACAATGGACTGAGGGACTGCCACACCTACATGACTGGGGGATGACCACCCCACCATGACTGAGGACTGACTATACCTACAGACTGAGGGACTGACCCCCCCTCCCATGACTGGGGGACTGACACCCCCTACCATGACGAGGGACTGATACTACCTACCTGACGAGGGATGACCACCCCCTACCATGTGAGGGACTGCCACCACCTCCCATGATGGGGGGACTGACTACACCACCTGATGAGGGACTGACCCCCCCTCCCAGACTGAGGGACGACCCACTACCAGACTGGGAGACTACTCCCTCCATACTGAGGGGCTGACCACCCCCTACCGGGATGAGGGATGACCCCCACCTACCATGCGGGGGGTGATATACCTACCTGATGAGGGACGACCACCCCACCATGATGAGGGACGACTATACTACCATGACAGAGGGACTTACCACCACCTCCCAGACTGAAGACTGATATACCTCCCCGGGACTGAGGGAGACCCCCACCTACCATGACTGAGGGACTGACCACCACCCCCCATAATGAGGGAGACTACTCCCTCCATGCTGGGGACTGACCCCCCCCTACCATGCTGAGGGATGCCACCACCTCCCAGACGGGGGATGACTCTACCTACCATGATGAGGGACTGCCCACCCCCTCCCATGATGGGGGCTGACTACTACCTCCATGACTGGGGGACTGACCACCCCCACCAGACGGGGGACTGACCACCACCTACCAGACTGAGGACTGCCCCACCACCTCCCATGACTGAGGGTGCCCACCCCCTACCATGACTGGGGACTGACTACTCCCTACCATGACTGGGGGGGGACCACCCCCTACCAGACTGAGGGACTGACAAAACCCTCCCTGATGGGGGATGACCCCCACTCCCGTGACTGAGGGACTGAATACCTCCCATGACGGGACTGACCACCACCTACCATGGGGGGGATGACCCCACCTCCATGACTGAGGGACTGATACTCCCTCCCATGATGGGGGCTGCCACCCCCTACCATGATGAGGGACTGCCCCCACCTACCTGACTGAGGGACTGACCACCACCTACCAGACTGAGGGAAAAAACCACCATGAACCCCCAAAACTTTTTTAAACCCGTTCATTGCATGTTATTCCGCACGCAGCAGTATCATGTGACATCGTGTACCACCTAATTGTGGTTCAGGGGTCGAGTCATACCCAGGCCCCCCCTCTTCGCTGATTGCTACTAGTCCTCCTTCCCTGCCCCATGAGCTTTTTCTACCCCGTCTTAAATTATTAGGTTCCCGCCTCCACTACGAAAATTTTTAGGCTATTCCACTTTTCCCACAACTCTATACTGAAGAAATACTTCCAACATCCCTTTGATTCATCTGAGCTTCAACTTCCATTGTGACCTTTGTTTCTGTGTCTCCCCTCTGGAACACCCGTCTTTGTCCACCTTTCTATTCCCTGCAGTATTTTATATGTGTTTTCTGTTCCCCCGAACTCCTGTCTTCCAGCGCCGTCAGGCCCATTTCCTTTAACCCTTTTTTCGTAGGGCATTCCCCTTAGCTCTGGAATTTTGTCTTGTTGCAAAATTTTGCACTTTCCCTAATTTTTTGACGTGCTTGACCAGGTGGGATTCCAAAATGGGGCTGCTACTCCCGTATGGGCCGGGGGGGTAAATGGTGTACATCTTTAACGATTTCCTTCTGAGGTATCGGAATACTTCCTTAGGTTTGGGAGAGCCCTACGCTGCAGCAAAATCTGATTGTGTTTGTTGTGGGTTTTAAAGTGGGGTGTGTTTATGTTTTGTAAGTGTGTGTGTGTGTGTTTTGTACGTGTTTTGTGTTAGAGATTCTTTCGTGTATAAAAATAATTTCTTTATTTCTAAAGTAAGCACAAGGTTACGGACGTAGTTGACATCAAAGGGCTAACTCTACAGATGTTTTAAATTCGTGGGGATTTTGATGGGTTGGAGGTAAACACAAGTCGTTTTGGGGGTTATGAGTCTGTGATAAGGGAGAGCCCAAAATGCCCGGGCCTTCACCTCTAGGCCTACGGGGGGCTGGGCCGATGCAGCGCACCCCCCTCATCGGCATCCCCTACGTCACATGGGGCCCAGCAAAGGGGGGTGATGTAAAATATATGATGGGACTAACTATGATACTCAAAAAAAATATAAAACAAGGGGTCAACTATGCTGCACAGAAATCCCCTTGTTTTGCAGGCATTTCAGCAATTAGGTCATTTTGCCCGGATGCGACCACACCCGTCGTAACACCCAGGTACCCAATTTTTTTTTGAGGAAAAATAGACAAGGTTTTTAAAGAAACACGCCCATGTTTTTTTATCTACGGGAATGAACCCGGACCCTCGCCACCTGGGCCACCCGGCCAGGTGCCACCCCCTTGCACTGTTCTCATGTTGAATGTACGTCAATAAAATAAGTGTTTTTGGTTTTCTTTTTGATAAAAACATTTTTTACTGAAGCCAGGTAGCTTTGTTTTTTTTAGTGTTGTTGTTGGCAGTGTTGTTGTTGGCCGCTGTTTTATTGTTAGTGTTGGTTGGCAGCTGTTGTTGTTGACAGCTGTTTTTATTGTTTGCTGTTGTTGTTTGGCAGCTGTTGTTGTTGTCAGCTGTTGTTGTTGTTAGCTGTTGTTGTTGGCAGCTGTTGTTGTTGTCAGCTGTTGTTGTTGTTAGCTGTTGTTGTTGGCAGGTCGCAAAAGTATGAACTTCATACTTGGGTAATTAACTGTATCAGTCTGAGCTGCCCACACTGCCTTCAAGATGTCTTCAGTGATTCCACTGAGGTCCAGCAGCTAAGACAACTTCAAGAAGATGGGAAAAGTAGAATAGGGAGAGATTAAGATTACCAGTTAACGTTGGTGGGGAAATACCCTGCGCTCTAACATGGTGTAGGTGGGGAAGTGCAGGTGGAGGGAGAGAGAGAGAGAGGTGAAACACTGGTACACATACTAGATTAGGGGGAGGTGGAAGGCAAAGCCACAGTGCCAGACAAAACTGGGCACTAGGGTACATGAAGACGGTATATAAGGGACTAGAAACTGTCTTAATATTGTGTTGGCCACCTTACCTGTACTGAGGGAGGGCCATTATCTGGGAGAGGAGGGAGGGCTATTATCTGGGAGGGAAGGGAGGGCCATTATCTGGGGAGAGGGAGGGAGGGCCATTATCTGGGAGGAAGGGAGGGAGGGAGGGCTATTATATGGGAGGGAAAGGAGAGCTATTGTGCGAGAGGTGGAATAGGAGACGATTATCTTGCACTGAAGGAAGAGTGAGGCAATGTCTGAGGGAAGAGGAGAGAAGAGGCATTGTTTGTAGCGATGGTAAGAGGCATTGTTTTGTAGCGATGGTAAGACGCATTGTTTGTAGTGATGGTAAGAGCATTGTTTGTAGTGATGGTTAAGAGGCATTGTTTGTAGTGATGGTAAGAGGCATTGTTTGTAGTAATGGTAAGAGGCATTGTTTGTAGTGATAGTAAGAGGCATTGTTTGTAGTGATGGTAAGAGGCATTTGTTTGTAGTGATGGTAAGAGGCATTGTTTGTAGTGATAGTAAGAGGCATTGTTTGTAGTGATGGTAAGAGGCATTTTTTGTAGTGATAGTAAGAGGCATTGTTTGTAGTGATGGTAAGAGGCATTGTTTGTAGTGATGGTAAGAGGCATTGTTTGTAGTGATGGTAAGAGGCATTGTTTGTAGTGATAGTAAGAGGCATTGTTTGTAGTGATGGTAAGAGGCATTGTTTGTAGTGATAGTAAGAGGCATTGTTTTGTAGTGATGGTAAGAGGCATTGTTTGTAGTGATTGGTAAGAGGCATTGTTTGTAGTGATAGTAAGAGGCATTGTTTGTAGTGATAGTAAGAGGCATTGTTTGTAGTGATAGTAAGAGGCATTGTTTGTAGTGATAGTAAGAGGCATTGTTTGTAGTGTGGTAAGAGGCATTGTTTGGGAGTGATAGTAAGAGGCATTGTTTGTAGCGATAGTAAGAGGCATTTTTGTGGGAATGGTAAGAGGCATTGTTTGTAGTGATAGTAAGAGGCATTGTTTGTAGTGATAGTAAGAGGGGATTGTTTGTAACGATAGTAAGAGGCATTGTTTGTAGTGATAGTAAGAGGCATTGTTTGTAGTGATAGTAAGAGGCATTGTTTGTAGTGATGGTAAGAGGCATTTTTTAGTGATGGTAAAGGCTTGTTTGTAGTGATGGTAAGAGGCATTTTTTGCGT
>NC_069433.1:19641288-19689301 GCF_026875155.1 Cherax quadricarinatus
TCAGCCCCCCAGCATCCTAGCCCCTCTCAGCACCCAGCATCCTAGCCCCTCTCAGCACCCAGCATCCTAGCCCCTCTCAGCACCCAGCATCCTCGTATCTTTACCTTTGTTTACATTTCTCTGGACTGGTAATGGAACATGTGCGATCTTCAACTGTTTGTTTGTTCGTAAGTTTTGGTTAATTTTAATAATAGATTTGTGTATATCTTATGGTAGAAAATGATAAAACACCTTAGTATCCACATATATTTTATCCATTTATAATATACACCCCAAAAAATCATTTTAAAGAAATCCGCGTGTAAGTGTACTCGCTGTTCAAAGCAGCGTTGGTTCAAGGTTCACTTGTGCTACTCTGAGCTTTCCAATGCATTACTGTCTGCTGGTATCTGTCGAAAATAACGTCCGATAACACGAGACATCTCGTAAAAAAACGGGTGACAGGGAGACAAATCACTGGTACAAGTCACAGTACCTGACAACAGCTCTGAACCAGTACATAACACCTGTCATCCAGCTTCCTTATACTGATTGATAATCACTGCAAACAATGCCTCTTACCATCACTACAAACAATGCCTTTTACCATCACTACAAACAATGCCTCTTACCATCACTACAAACAATGCCTCTTACTATCACTACAAACAATGCCTCTTACTATCACTACAAACAATGCCTCTTACTATCGTTACAAACAATGCCTCTTACTATCACTACAAACAATGCCTCTTACTATCACTACAAACAATGCCTCTTACCATTACTACAAACAATGCCTCTTACTATCGCTACAAACAATGCCTCTTACTATCACTACAAACAATGCCTCTTACCATCACTACAAACAATGCCTCTTACTATCACTACAAACAATGCCTCTTACTATCACTACAAACAATGCCTCTTACTATCACTACAAACAATGCCTCTTACTATCACTACAAACAATGCCTCTTACCATCACTACAAACAATGCCTCTTACCATCACTACAAACAATGCCTCTTACTATCACTACAAACAATGCCTCTTACCATCACTACAAACAATGCCTCTTACTATCACTACAAACAATGCCTCTTACCATCACTACAAACAATGCCTCTTACCATCACTACAAACAATGCCTCTTACCATCACTACAAACAATGCCTCTTACTATCACTACAAACAATGCCTCTTACCATCACTACAAACAATGCCTCTTACTATCACTACAAACAATGCCTCTTACCATCACTACAAACAATGCCTCTTACCATCACTACAAACAATGCCTCTTACTATCACTACAAACAATGCCTCTTACCATTACTACAAACAATGCCTCTTACCATCACTACAAACAATGCCTCTTACCATCACTACAAACAATGCCTCTTACCATCACTACAAACAATGCGTCTTACCATCGCTACAAACAATGCCTCTTACCATCGCTACAAACAATGCCTCTTCTCTCCTCTTCCCTCAGACATTGCCTCACTCTTCCTTCAGTGCAAGATAATCGTCTCCTATTCCACCTCTCGCACAATAGCTCTCCTTTCCCTCCCATATAATAGCCCTCCCTCCCTCCCTTCCCTCCCAGATAATGGCCCTCCCTCCTCTCCCCAGATAATGGCCCTCCCTTCCCTCCCAGATAATAGCCCTCCCTCCTCTCCCCAGATAATGGCCCTCCCTCAGTACAGGTAAGGTGGCCAACACAATATTAAGACAGTTTCTAGTCCCTTTATTACCGTCTTCATGTACCCTAGTGCCAGTTTGTCTGGCACTGTGGCTTTGCCTTCCACCTCCCCCTAATCTAGTATGTGTACCAGTGTTCACCTCTCTCTCTCTCTCCCTCCACCTGCACTTCCCCACCTACACCATGTTAGAGCCAGGGTAGTTTCCCCACCAACGTTAACTGGTAAATCTTAATCTCTCCCTATTCTACTTTTCCCATCTTCTTGAAGTTGTCTTAGCTGCTGGACCTCAGTGGAATCACTGAAGACATCTTGAAGGCAGTGTGGGCAGCTCAGACTGATACAGTTAATTACCCAAGTATGAAGTTCATACTTTGCGACCTGCCAACAACAACAGCTAACAACAACAACAGCTGACAACAACAACAGCTGCCAACAACAACAGCTAACAACAACAACAGCTGACAACAACAACAGCTGCCAACAACAACAGCTAACAATAACAACAGCTGTCAACAACAACAGCTGCCAACAACAACAGCTAACAATAACAACAGCTGCCAACAACAACAGCTGCCAACAACAACAGCTAACAATAACAACAGCTACCTGGCTTCAGTAAAAATGTTATTATCATATAGAATATACCAAAAACACTTATTTTATTGACGTACATTCACACATGAGAACACGTGCATAGTGTGGCACCGTGGCCTGGTGGCCACGGTGGCGAGGGTCCGGGTTCGATTCCCAGTGAGAGTAGAAACACTGGGCGTGTTTCTTTACACCGTTGTCTATGTTCCCCATCAGTAAAATGGGTACCTGGGTGTTAGTCGACTGGTGTGGGTCGCATCCTGGGACAAAACTGACCTAATTTGCTAGAAATGCTCTGCATAACAAGTGGATTTCTGTGTCAGCATAGTTGATCCCTTGTATATGTATATTTTATTTGAGTATCATAGTTAGTACCATCCATATATTTTACATACACGACCCCTTGCTAGGCCCAGTGTGACGTCACGGGATGCCGCATGAGTGGGATGCGCTGCATCGGCCTCAGTTCCCCGTAGGCCTAGCAGGTGAGAGGACAGGCAGTTTGGGCTCTCCCTTATCACAGACTGCATAACACCCAACGACTTGTGTTTACCTCCAACCATCAAATCTCCACGAATTCTCACAACATCTGTAGAGTAGTATGTCCTTGATGTCAACTACGTCCGTATACCTTGTGCATGTACTTGTAGAAATAAAGATATATTATTATTATACACGCAAGAATACGTACATAAGCACGAGAACACGTACATAAACACACACACACACTTACATACACATACATACACACCCACACTTACACACACACACACACACACACATCAGATAATTGCTGCAGCGTACGGGCGTCTACCAAACCTAAGGATAGTATTCCGATACCTCAGTAAGGAATCGTTCAAGACTGTACACCATTTACGTCAGGCCCATACTGGAGTACGCAGCACCAGTTTGGAATCCACACCTGGTCAAGCACGTCAAGAATTAGGGAAAGTGCAAAAGTTTGCAACAAGACTAATTCCAGAGCTAAGGGGAATGTCCTACGAAGAAAGGTTAAAGGAAATCGGCCTGACGGCGCTGGAAGACAGGAGGTTCAGGGGAGACATGATAACGACATATAAAATACTGCACGGAATAGACAAGGTGGACAAAGACAGGATGTTCCAGAGAGGAGACACAGAAACAAGAGGTCACAATTGGAAGTTGAAGACTCAGATGAATCAAAGGGATGTTAGGAAGTATTTCTTCAGTCATAGAGTTGTCAGGAAGTGGAATAGCCTAGAAAGTGACGTAGTGGAGGCGGGAACCATACATAATTTTAAGACGAGGTATGATAAAGCTCATGGGGCAGGGAGAGAGAGGACCTAGTAGCAATCAGCGAAGAGGAGGGGCCTGGAGCTATGACTCGACCCCTGCAACCACAATTAGGTGAGTACACTGATGTACACATGTATACTGCTGCGTGCGAGAATAACATGCAATGAACGGTGAGAAAGTTTGGAGGTTCATGGTGGTTTGTCCCTCAGTCATGGTAGGTGGTGGTCAGTCCCTCAGTCATGGTAGGTGGTGGTCAGTCCCTCAGTCATGGTAGGTGGTGGTCAGTCCCTCAGTCATGGTAGGTAGTAGTCAGTCCCTCAGTCATGGTAGGTGGTGGTCAGTCCCTCAGTCATGGTAGGTGGTGGTCAGTCCCTCAGTCATGGTAGGTAGTAGTCAGTCCCTCAGTCACGGTAGGTGGTGGTCAGTCCCTCAGTCATGGTAGGTAGTAGTCAGTCCCTCAGTCATGGTAGGTGGTGGTCAGTCCCTCAGTCATGGTAGGTAGTAGTCAGTCCCTCAGTCATGGTAGGTGGTGGTCAGTCCCTCAGTCATGGTAGGTGGTGGTCAGTCCCTCAGTCATGGTAGGTGGTGGTCAGTCCCTCAGTCATGGTAGGTGGTGGTCAGTCCCTCAGTCATGGTAGGTAGTAGTCAGTCCCTCAGTCATGGTAGGTGGTGGTCAGTCCCTCAGTCATGGTAGGTAGTAGTCAGTCCCTCAGTCATGGTAGGTGGTGGTCAGTCCCTCAGTCATGGTAGGTGGTGGTCAGTCCCTCAGTCATGGTAGGTAGTAGTCAGTCCCTCAGTTATGGTAGGTGGTGGTCAGTCCCTCAGTCATGGTAGGTGGTGGTCAGTCCCTCAGTCATGGTAGGTAGTAGTCAGTCTCTCAGTCATGGTAGGTGGTGGTAAGTCCCTCTGTCATGGTAGGTAGTAGTCAGTCCCTCAGTCATGGTAGGTGGTGGTCAGTCCCTCAGTCATGGTAGGTAGTAGTCAGTCCCTCAGTCATGGTAGGTGGGTCAGTCCCTCAGTCATGGTAGGTGGTGGTCAGCCCCTCAGTCATGGTAGGTAGTAGTCAGTCCCTCAGTCATGGTAGGTGGTGGTCAGTCCCTCAGTCATGGTAGGTGGTGGTCAGTCCCTCAGTCATGGTAGGTAGTAGTCAGTCCCTCAGTCATGGTAGGTGGTGGTCAGTCCCTCAGTCATGGTAGGTGGTGGTCAGTCCCTCTGTCATGGTAGGTAGTAGTCAGTCCCTCAGTCATGGTAGGTGGTGGTCAGTCCCTCAGTCATGGTAGGTGGTGGTCAGTCCCTCAGTCATGGTAGGTAGTAGTCAGTCCCTCAGTCATGGTAGGTGGTGGTCAGTCCCTCAGTCATGGTAGGTGGTGGTCAGTCCCTCAGTCATTGTAGGTGGTGGTCAGTCCCTCAGTCATGGTAGGTAGTAGTCAGTCCCTCAGTCATGGTAGGTGGTGGTCAGTCCCTCAGTCATGGTAGGTGGTGGTCAGTCCCTCAGTCATGGTAGGTGGTGGTCAGTCCCTCAGTCATGGTAGGTGGTGGTCAGTCCCTCAGTCATGGTAGGTGGTGGTCAGTCCCTCAGTCATGGTAGGTAGTAGTCAGTCCCTCAGTCATGGTAGGTGGTGGTCAGTCCCCTCAGTCATGGTAGGTGGTGGTCAGTCCCTCAGTCATGGTAGGTGGTGGTCAGTCCCTCAGTCATGGTAGGTAGTAGTCAGTCCCTCAGTCATGGTAGGTGGTGGTCAGTCCCTCAGTCATGTAGGTGGTGTGTCAGTCCCTCAGTCATGGTAGGTGGTGGTCAGTCCCTCAGTCATGGTAGGTGGTGGTCAGTCCCTCAGTCATGGTAGGTGGTGGTCAGTCCCTCAGTCATGGTAGGTGGTGGTCAGTCCCTCAGTCATGGTAGGTGGTGGTCAGTCCCTCAGTCATGGTAGGTGGTGGTCAGTCCCTCAGTCATGGTAGGTGGTGGTCAGTCCCTCAGTCATGGTAGGTGGTGGTCAGTCCCCCAGTCATGGTAGGTGGTGGTCAGTCCCTCAGTCATGGTAGGTGGTGGTCAGTCCCTCAGTCATGGTAGGTAGTAGTCAGTCTCTCAGTCATGGTAGGTGGTGGTCAGTCCCTCTGTCATGGTAGGTAGTAGTCAGTCCCTCAGTCATGGTAGGTGGTGGACAGTCCCTCAGTCATGGTAGGTGGTGGTTAGTCCCTCAGTCATGGTAGGTGGTGGTCAGTCCCTCAGTCATGGTAGGTGGTGGTCAGTCCCTCTGTCATGGTAGGTAGTAGTCAGTCCCTCAGTCATGGTAGGTGGTGGTCAGTCCCTCAGTCATGGTAGGTGGTGGTCAGTCCCTCTGTCATGGTAGGTAGTAGTCAGTCCCTCAGTCATGGTAGGTGGTGGTCAGTCCCTCAGTCATGGTAGGTGGTGGTCAGTCCCTCAGTCATGGTAGGTAGTAGTCAGTCCCTCAGTCATGGTAGGTGGTGGTCAGTCCCTCAGTCATGGTAGGTAGTAGTCAGTCCCTCAGTCATGGTAGGTGGTGGTCAGTCCCTCAGTCATGGTAGGTGGTGGTCAGTCCCTCAGTCATGGTAGGTGGTGGTTAGTCCCTCAGTCATGGTAGGTGGTGGTCAGTCCCTCAGTCATGGTAGGTGGTGGTCAGTCCCTCTGTCATGGTAGGTAGTAGTCAGTCCCTCAGTCATGGTAGGTGGTGGTCAGTCCCTCAGTCATGGTAGGTGGTGGTCAGTCCCTCTGTCATGGTAGGTAGTAGTCAGTCCCTCAGTCATGGTAGGTGGTGGTCAGTCCCTCAGTCATGGTAGGTGGTGGTCAGTCCCTCAGTCATGGTAGGTAGTAGTCAGTCCCTCAGTCATGGTAGGTGGTGGTCAGTCCCTCAGTCATGGTAGGTAGTAGTCAGTCCCTCAGTCATGGTAGGTGGTGGTCAGTCCCTCAGTCATGGTAGGTGGTGGTCAGTCCCTCAGTCATGGTAGGTGGTGGTCAGTCGTAAATGAGAAACAGTGCAATAGGACTGACAAGTGCTGCGTATCACCACGACACAAAGATGAGTGTTGCATGCAACACAAAGTAACAACAGCATCATCAGGACAAAGAACTGACGAGTGTTTTAAAGGAGGAAAAACAAGAAAAACCTGGCTAGAAACAGCAACTGTTTATTACAAGTTATCAACGACAGCAAACTTTAAGTTTCGTGCTGTCATTGTTGTGGTGAATGTGAAGACCTGGGCAAGCAACCTAACACATGACCTGACACATCACCTAACACATGACCTGACACATCACCTAACACATGACCTGACACATCACCTAACACATGACCTGACACATCACCTAGCACATGACCTGACACATCACCTAACACACCACCTGATAACGTGTACACAGCCACACTGACGTACATACATACCCCAGAATACTGGGCTATCAAATCTTGGCTAAAACGTCCGTGCAGTGCCACAGCCAAACAACACTTACGTGAACGAGCAACAGAGGTAAACAAGAGAACCCAACAGCAAAAGAAGCAAGGACACAGCTATCGAAAATGAGAGACACATAGCAACGAGCTTGCAACATAAATTCAGTGGTCACTATGTATGATGGCCACACACACACACACACACACACACACACACACACACACACACACACACACACACACACACACACACACACGATGACAAGAAAAGGACAAGAAAAGGCTACAAATCCACCTGGACAAACTGCAGGACTGGTCAGACAAGTGGCTATTAGAGTTCAAGCCCAGCAAACTTTGGGAAGGGATTGTGCAGTTGTTGTGACTCCACGTGAATGTCAACCTTGCGTCTTAAGAGTCCGTTCAAGATCTCAATAATGTATAAGGTTAGAACTATTGGCGTGCGGGTGTTTACGATCGCTGTACCGCCATCTTTGTAAATTTGATCAATATCGGTGGTATTTATTGCGTGCTGGATGACGCCTGCGTCCAGGCTCCTAGTCTACAGAATATTTAAGGCCCGGAGTAGTGGCTTCCTGCATTTATTGATGAATACTGAGCTGGAAGAGTCTAGTTCGGGGACAGAATGCACCGGCATGCTGTTGATGTCACCTTCCAAGGTAACTGGGGAGAAGACCACAATATAAATTTTGGAGACGTTGGCAGCGTTTTAAGTGTCACTCATGAAAAACCCGTCAGGGTCTTCTGTCTGTAGTGATGAGTGGTTCAATGAACACAGAGTCGCATTCTGACTTCAGTATTTCACTCAATTCTTTACTGTCATCAGTGTGTGTCCCACCTCCTTTAAGACCCTTATAATGTAAAGAACAATACGACACAATACCGTGACTGGAACAATACACAAATAACCCGCACAGAGGAGAAACTTACCACGACGTTTCGGTCTTACTTGGACCATTTACAAGTCACACTAACACACGAGAGGGAGCCAGTTTATATAGGCGAGGGGGACAGGGAAGAGACCAAGAGAGGAAGAAGAGAGTGGAGAAGTAGTAGTAGTAGTAGAAGTAGCAGTAGAAGTAATAAGTAGGAAAAGTAGTGGTAGTAGAAGCAGCAGTAGAAGTAGTAAGTAGGTAGAGTAGTAGTAGTGGCAACAAGAGACAGAAAGGTGTGTAAAGCGAGGCGGTAGTACACTGGGTGTGGTTTACTGCTCTGGATTTTCTCTACACTAAGAAGTATTTGGTATTTCTAAGTTCATGTATGACTGTGCTCCTCTCTCTCTCTCTGTCTCTCTCTCTCTCTCTCTCTCTCTCTCTCTCTCTCTCCCTGGACTCCATACGATGCAGTCTGTGCTGATTATTCTCCGTTTCTCTAACCTGACTTTTCCTTTGTGCTTCAAAGAATCTGTTGTCTCTGAGATCTGTTATCATTCGTCTCAGCCTGTAGAGGGAGCGTCTCTCTCTCTCTCATCTTTAATCCAATATTCATGTTGGCTTCACTGCACACTGTCAGTACTATTTGTTTTTAGTCAGAACAATTAAAACAAATTCTTCTAACAAATACCTTAACAATTAAATAAATATAGGAAAAGAGCACCTCTCACACCCTGACAACATGCACACCTCTGACGCCCTGCGTAGGAAGCTACGTAGAGCTTAGAGCACTGAAGAGCTGGTAGCTCTGGCACTCACACACTGGGTGTCACATACATTGCTGTAAGGCCCACTAATCCACCCATTTAGCGGAGATATATCCAGTAAATCTGTTCTAGTGGTCACCACACACACACACACACACACACACACACACAATACTCAGGTCACTGGATGATGGAACAGACAGGAAGAAGCCAAGGTAAGAGGATCGGGAGACAGGGGACAGTTATATATGAAACAAGTCATAGTACTAGCAGCTATTGACGAATATAAACCATAGTATAAGCTGCTATTGACAAAGATAAACCATAATACTAGCAGCTAATGTCAAAAATAAACCATAGGGATGTCAGGAAGTAATGTGTAGACCTCAGGAAGGTGTGTGGAACACGCTCGTGCTATCAGACAAACACCATACACAGTCTGAAGTGTAAGTACGGCTGGATCTTGGGAAGCCAGGAATCCAACCAGGAGCTATGAATCGACCCCCCCTCTCTCTGCAAGCAACTACAGTCGAGGACACGAGGGTAAAACTCCAGAATTAGGAAAGCAGAGAGAGCGTCAGCGCTCCTCACTCCCAGGAAGAGAGATGACAGACCCTTCGAAGTTAGAGGAACCCGGGGAGCTCTTGGGGAGTTCGAGTAGGCTTCAACTTCGAGGTGTACTAAAGAGACTTCAGCTCTGGCGTACACTAAATACCTCAACTCTGGCGTGCACTAAAAGATTTCAACTTTGCCGTGCACTAAACGGTGCGCAGCACTTGCTGTATGTTGTTACAGTGAGACAGGCTGTGCACCTGGATGCACAGGTGGTCCCCCAGGTGGTGAACCCGTATGGTCCATCTAACTTGGGCACTGCAACTAGTGGGATACTTGAAGGACGTTTCCGGATGTCAACACCCAGTCAGTATACAACAGTATTCCAGCCAGTCTTGAAGGTGGTAGTCAGTATACAACAGTATTCCAGCCAGCCTTGAAGGTGGTAGTCAGTATACAACAGTATTCCAGCCAGCCTTGAAGGTGGTAGTCAGTATACAACAGTATTCCAGCCAGCCTTGAAGGTGGTAGTCAGTATACAACAGTATTCCAGCCAGCCTTGAAGGTGGTAGTCAGTATACAACAGTATTCCAGCCAGCCTTGAAGGCGGTGGTCAGTATACAACAGTATTCCAGCGAGCCTTGAAGGTGGTGGTTAGAATATAACAGTATTCCAGTCTGGAGAGAACAAGTGACTTAAACAGTATCATCACTGGCTCAGCATCTCTTTTCTTGAAAGTTCTAGTTATCCAGTCTATCACTGTCCTCGTGGCAAACATGACAACATTGTTGTCATCCTTAAATGTGAGATCTTCCCACATCATCACTCCCAGGTCTCCCACATGCAACTTTCCCTCTACCAATGAAGAATTATAAACATGTGCAATATCTGGGTATCTTTATTTATAGACGTTTCGCCATCCAGGCGAGGTAATCAGTCCCTCAGCCTTGGAGTTGAGTTTGTCCTGTTAATCTTTATTTCCTCCATTCTTCCATAGCAGAACAATTTAAAATTGCCCTCTTTAAACATCATATTGTTATCCGAGGTCCACTGCAAGACTTGATTTATATCCACTTAAAGATTCAGTGTATCTTCTAGGGACGTCACTGTCGTAGATTCTTTCGTCATCAGCAAATGTTACACTGCTGTGGTTTATGTTTCTGTCTATGTCTGATGTAATTTTTGAGAAACAGAAGTGAGGAGAGTACTGTGCCTCGAGGCACAGAGCTTCGTCACTGTGGCAGCCTCACACTGGGAGGGAGCTGTGGGAGGGGGGACCATCACCCCCTTCCATAATCTCCCGGGATAAAAATTTAACGAACGGGAAAAAATCCTCTGTACAGAGGGAAATAGAAGAGGGATGGGTGATGGGGGTTATGGGGGTGGGTTAGGTTAAGCTACTCAAACCTCCCCCACCACCACACGGTGAACCAGCCTCGTGGGAGGGGGAGGGGAACTGTCACGTGATCTTTATCCTAGGGAGGGAGAGAAACTGTGATGCTGAGTGAAAGAGGAGAGAGAAAAAAGAGAGAAAAAAAAGTAAGAGAGAGAGAGGTTCGAAAGGGAATTGAAAGCGAGGTAGCCCGGGGAGTGGTTAAGAGGGGAGTGAGCGAGACGTAGAAGAGACGTAAGAGAGACGTAGATGGAAGTGAGATGGAGGAGGAACAGACGTAAACGCAAAGGAAGAGGGAAGAGGAAGAGGAGAAAATAGTGAGGTAAATAAAAGCGATGAGGAAGAGGAAGAAGTGAGAGTCTGGAACGTCGCAGAAACGACGTTGCTGAAGTTGAGATTGTCTGGAGGATAGTTATACCAAATATATAAATTCGCAGTGTTCTGCTACTATATTGTACACGGTAGTTACAGTGTGGGAACACTAGCAGTGCTGCTGCTACTATATTGTACACGGTAGTTAGTGTGGGAACACCCGCAGTGCTGCTGCTACTATATTGTACACGGTAGTTACAGTGTGGGAACACCAGCAGTGCTGCTGCTACTTTTATTGTACACGGTAGTTACAGTGTGGGAACACCAGCAGTGCTGCTGCTACTATATTGTACACGGTAGTTACAGTGTGGGAACACCAGCAGTGCTGCTGCTACTATATTGTACACGGTAGTTACAGTATGGGAACACCAGCAGTGCTGCTGCTACTATATTGTACACGTAGTTACAGTGTGGGAACACCACCAGTGTGCTGCTACTATATTGTACACGGTAGTTACATGTGGGAACTCTAGCAGTGCTCCTGCTACTATATTGTACACGGTAGTTACAGTGTGGGAACACCAGCAGTGCTGCTGCTACTATATTGTACACGGTAGTTACAGTGTGGGAACACCAGCAGTGCTGCTGCTACTATATTGTACACGGTAGTTTACAGTGTGGGAACACTAGCAGTGCTGCTGCTACTATATTGTACACGGTAGTTACAGTGTGGGAACACCACCAGTGTGCTGCTATATATTGTACACGGTAGTTACAGTGTGGGAACACTAGCAGTGCTCCTGCTACTATATTGTACACGGTAGTTTACAGTGTGGGAACACCAGCAGTGGCTGCTGCTACTATATTGTACACGGTAGTTACAGTGTGGGAACACCAGCAGTGCTGCTGCTACTATATTGTACACGGTAGTTACAGTTGTGGGAACACTAGCAGTGCTGCTGCTACTAAAATTGTACACGGTAGTTACAGTGTGGGAACACCAGCAGTGCTGCTGCTACTATATTGTACACGGTAGTTACAGTGTGGGAACACCAGCAGTGCTGCTGCTACTATATTGTACACGGTAGTTACAGTGTGGGAACACTAGCAGTGCTGCTGCTACTAATTGTACACGGTAGTTACAGTGTGGGAACACCAGCAGTGCTGCTGCTACTATATTGTACACGGTAGTTACAGTGTGGGAACACTAGCAGTGCTGCTGCTACTATATTGTACACGGTAGTTACAGTGTGGGAACACCAGCAGTGCTGCTGCTACTATATTGTACACGGTAGTTACAGTGTGGGAACACTAGCAGTGCTGCTGATACTATATTGTACACGGTAGTTACAGTGTGGGAACACCAGCAGTGCTGCTGCTACTATATTGTACACGGTAGTTACAGTGTGGGAACACTAGCAGTGCTGCTGCTACTATATTGTACACGGTAGTTACAGTGTGGGAACACCACAGTGCTGCTGCTACTATATTGTACACGGTAGTTACAGTGTGGGAACACTAGCAGTGCTGCTGCTACTATATTGTACACGGTAGTTACAGTGTGGGAACACCAGCAGTGCTGCTGCTACTATATTGTACACGGTAGTTACAGTGTGGGAACACTAGCAGTGCTGCTGCTACTATTTTTGTACACGGTAGTTACAGTGTGGGAACACACCAGCAGTGCTGCTGCTACTATATTGTACACGGTAGTTACAGTGTGGGAACACTAGCAGTGCTGCTGCTACTATATTGTACATGGTAGTTACAGTGTGGGAACACTAGCAGTGCTGCTGCTACTATATTGTACACGGTAGTTACAGTGTGGGAACACTAGCAGTGCTGCTGCTACTATATTGTACACGGTAGTTAGTGTGGGAACACCAGCAGTGCTGCTGCTACTATATTGTACACGGTAGTTACAGTGTGGGAACACTAGCAGTGCTGCTGCTACTATATTGTACACGGTAGTTACAGTGTGGGAACACTAGCAGTGCTGCTGCTACTATATTGTACATGGTAGTTACAGTGTGGGAACACCAGCAGTGCTGCTGCTACTATATTGTACACGGTAGTTACAGTATGGGAACACCAGCAGTGCTGCTGCTACTATATTGTACACGGTAGTTACAGTGTGGGAACACCACCAGTGTGCTGCTACTATATTGTACACGGTAGTTACAGTGTGGGAACACTAGCAGTGCTCCTGCTACTATATTGTACACGGTAGTTACAGTGTGGGAACACCAGCAGTGCTGCTGCTACTATATTGTACACGGTAGTTACAGTGTGGGAACACCAGCAGTGCTGCTGCTACTATATTGTACACGGTAGTTACAGTGTGGGAACACTAGCAGTGCTGCTGCTACTATATTGTACACGGTATTTACAGTGTGGGAACACCAGCAGTGCTGCTGCTACTATATTGTACACGGTTAGTTACAGTGTGGGAACACCAGCAGTGCTGCTGCTACTATATTGTACACGGTAGTTACAGTGTGGGAACACTAGCAGTGCTGCTGCTACTATATTGTACACGGTAGTTACAGTGTGGGAACACCAGCAGTGCTGCTGCTATATATTGTACACGGTAGTTACAGTGTGGGAACGCTAGCAGTGCTGCTGCTACTATATTGTACACGGTAGTTACAGTGTGGGAACACCAGCAGTGCTGCTGCTACTATATTGTACACGGTAGTTACAGTGTGGGAACACTAGCAGTGCTGCTGCTACTATATTGTACATGGTAGTTACAGTGTGGGAACACTAGCAGTGCTGCTGCTACTATATTGTACACGGTTTGTTACAGTGTGGGAAACACTAGCAGTGCTGCTGCTACTATATTGTACACGGTAGTTAGTGTGGGAACACACTAGCAGTGCTGCTGCTACTATATTGTACACGGTAGTTACAGTGTGGGAACACTAGCAGTGCTGCTGCTACATATTGTACACGGTAGTTACAGTGTGGGAACACTAGCAGTGCTGCTGCTACTATATTGTACATGGGTAGTTACAGTGTGGGAACACCAGCAGTGCTGCTGCTACTATATTGTACACGGTAGTTACAGTATGGGAACACCAGCAGTGCTGCTGCTAACTATATTGTACACGGTAGTTACAGTGTGGGAACACCACCAGTGTGCTGGCTACTATATTGTTACAAAGGTAGTTACAGTGTGGGAACACTAGCAGTGCTCCTGCTACTATATTGTACACGGTAGTTACAGTGTGGGAACACCAGCAGTGCTGCTGCTACTATATTGTACACGGTAGTTACAGTGTGGGAACACCAGCAGTGCTGCTGCTACTATATTGTACACGGTAGTTACAGTGTGGGGAAAACTAGCATGCTGCTGCTACTATATTGTACACGGTAGTTACAGTGTGGGAACACCAGCAGTGCTGCTGCTACTATATTGTAACGGTAGTTACAGTGTGGGGAACACCAGCAGTGCTGCTGCTACTATATTGTACACGGTAGTTACAGTGTGGGAACACTAGCAGTGCTGCTGCTTTCTATATTGTACACGGTAGTTACAGTGTGGGAACACTAGCAGTGCTGCTGCTACTATATTGTACACGGTAGTTACAGTGTGGGAACACCAGCAGTGCTGCTGCTACTATATTTGTACACGGTAGTTACAGTGTGGGAACACTAGCAGTGCTGCTGATACTATATTGTACACCGGTAGTTACAGTGTGGGAACACCAGCAGTGCTGCTGCTACTATATTGTACACGGTAGTTACAGTGTGGGAACACTAGAAGTGCTGCTGCTACTATATTGTACACGGTAGTTACAGTGTGGGAACACCAGCAGTGCTGCTGCTACTATATTGTACACGGTAGTTACAGTGTGGGAACACTAGCAGTGCTGCTGCTACTATATTGTAACGGTAGTTACAGTGTGGGAACACCAGCAGTGCTGCTGCTACTATATTGTACACGGTAGTTACAGTGTGGGAACACTAGCAGTGCTGCTGCTACTATATTGTACATGGTAGTTACAGTGTGGGAACACTAGCAGTGCTGCTGCTACTATATTGTACACGGTAGTTACAGTGTGGGAACACTAGCAGTGCTGCTGCTACTATATTGTACACGGTAGTTAGTGTGGGAACACCAGCAGTGCTGCTGCTACTATATTGTACACGGTAGTTACAGTGTGGGAACACTAGCAGTGCTGCATGCTACTATATTGTACACGGTAGTTACAGTGTGGGAACACTAGCAGTGCTGCTGCTACTATATTGTACATGGTAGTTACAGTGTGGGAACACCAGCAGTGCTGCTGCTACTATATTGTACACGGTAGTTACAGTGTGGGAACACTAGCAGTGCTGCTGCTCTATATTGTACACGGTAGTTACAGTGTGGGAACACCAGCAGTGCTGCTGCTACTATATTGTACACGGTAAATTACAGTATGGGAACACCAGCAGTGCTGCTGCTACTATATTGTACACGGTAGTTACAGTGTGGGAACACTAGCAGTGCTGCTGCTACTATATTGTACACGGTAGTTACAGTGTGGGAACACAGCAGTGCTGCTGCTACTATATTGTACACGGTTGTTACAGTGTGGGAACACTAGCAGTGCTGCTGCTACTATATTGTACACGGTAGTTACAGTGTGGGAACACAGCAGTGCTGCTGCTACTATATTGTACACGGTAGTTACAGTGTGGGAACACTAGCAGTGCTGCTGATACTTATTGTACACGGTAGTTACAGTGTGGGAACACCAGCAGTGCTGCTGCTACTATATTGTACACGGTAGTTACAGTGTGGGAACACTAGAAGTGCTGCTGCTACTATATTGTACACGGTAGTTACAGTGTGGGAACATCAGCAGTGCTGCGCTACTATATTGTACACGGTAGTTACAGTGTGGGAACACTAGCAGTGCTGCTGCTACTATATTGTACACGGTAGTTACAGTGTGGGAACACCAGCAGTGCTGCTGCTACTATATTGTACACGGTAGTTACAGTGTGGGAACACTAGCAGTGCTGCTGCTACTATATTGTACACGGTAGTTACAGTGTGGGAACACCAGCAGTGCTGCTGCTACTATATTGTACACGGTATACAGTGTGGGAACCACTAGCAGTGCTGCTGCACTATATTGTACATGGTAGTTACAGTGTGGGAACACAAGCAGTGCTGCTGCTACTATATTGTACACGGTAGTTACAGTGTGGGAACATAGCAGTGCTGCTGCTATATATTGTACACGGTAGTTAGTGTGGGAACACCAGCAGTGCTGCTGATACTATATTGTACACGGTAGTTTCAGTGTGGGAACACTAGCAGTGCTGCTGCTACTTTATTGTACACGGTGTTACAGTGTGGAACACTGCAGTGCTGCTGCTACTATATTGTCATGGTAGTTACAGTGTGGGGAACCCAGCAGTGCTGCTTGCTACTATATTGTACACGGTAGTTACAGTGTGGGAACACCAGCAGTGCTGCTGCTACTATATTGTACATGGTAGTTACAGTGTGGGAACACTAGCAGTGCTGCTGCTACTATATTGTACACGGTAGTTACAGTGTGGGAACACTAGCAGTGCTGCTGCTACTGAGCTGGAAGACTTAAGCAGATCTGTCATCCAGAGCTGGAAGACTTCAGCAGATCTGTCATCCTGAGCTGGAAGACTTCAGCAGATCTGTCATCCTGAGCTGGAAGACTTCAGCAGATCTGTCATCTGAGTGGAAGTCTTCAGCAGATCTGTCATCCTGAGCTGGAAGACTTCAGCGATCTGTCATCCTTGCTCGCTGGAAGACTTCAGCAGATCTGTATCCTGAGTGGAAGACTTCAGCGATCTGTCATCCTGAGTGGGAGACTTCCAAAATCTTCAAGTCTGAACTGAGACTTCAGCTGATTGTCATCCTCGACTGAGAGACTTCAACAAATCTGTCAGTCTGAGGAGAGACTTATACGCAAATCTGTCAGTCTGTGCTGAGAGACTTCAGGTCAAATCTGTCAGACTGAGCTGGGGAAGACTTCTAGCAGATCAGTCATTGCTCGAGGGGGAAAAAACGAGTCGGCACAAGGAGAGAGAAAGGTCAGGTCAGGATCGGTTAGAGATTGGGAAAGAGGACAAGTGTTTCTGAACGCGATGTGAGTCATATTCATTGAACCGCAGTGGAGCTTTTGCGTCATTGCCGAGGCCTTCCACTGGGCTTACCCTTCGCCGCTTCAAAAATTAAGAGTAGAGAGAGAGAGGAGAGATGAAGAGAGAGAAGAGATGATGAGAGAGACATGAGAGAGAGGGAAAGAGAGAGAGAGAGAAGTGAGAGATATCAGAGCCTGCCAGCACACAACTTCACACAGTATGTGCACTTGGGCACTTTAACTCAGGTGTGTCCTCTTAAAGTGTAAAGTTGCACTTAACAAACCTATGGGACAATTCGAACGGCACATGTTTAGGCTCCATATTCACTGTTAGTGAGAAAATGTACGCTCTTCTGCGCCCCACGCCTAGCCCACACTGCACCGTGTGTGGGAGTGTAGAAGGGGGGTGAGGCCCCCTTGTGGAGAAACTTCTACAACTTCAGCAGTCTGATATCCTTTTTCGACCTACTGAAGTCTCGCAGCTCAGGCTGGAAGATCTACTGTAGTCTCGCAGATCAGGGCTGACAGAGCTACTGAAGTCTCGCAGCTCAGGCTGACAGATTACTGAAGTCTCGCAGTCAGGCTGACAGATCTACTAAAAGGTCTTGCAGCTCAGGCTGACCAGATCTACTAAAGTCTCGCAGCTCAGGCTGAAGAATCAACTGAGACTCGCAGCTCAGGCTGACAGATCTACTAAAGTCTCGGAAAGCTCAGGCGAACAGATCTACTTAATGTCTCGCAAGCTCAGGATGACAGATCTACTGAAGTATTCGCAGTCAGGCTGACAGATCTACTGAGTCTCGCAGCTCAGGTTGACAGGATACCTCCCCGCAAGATGCTCAGGCTGACAGATCTACTAAAAGTCTCGCAGCTCAGGCTGGACGATCTACTGAAGTCTCGCCAGCTCAGGTGGAGCAGATCTACTAAAGTCTCGCAGCTCAGGTGACAGATCTAACTGAAGTATCGCAGCTCAGGCTGACAGATATTCTGAAGTCTCGCAGCTCAGGCTGACTGATTATGAAGTTCTCGAGCTCAGGCTGAAGATCTACTGAAGTTTCTCGCAGCTCAGGCTGACAGATCTACTGAAGGTTTCTCGCAGTCAGGCTGACAGATCTATGATGCTCTCGCAGCTCAGGTGACAGATCTATGAAGTCTCGCAGCTCAGGTAGTCAGATCTACTGAAAGTTTCTCGCAGCTCAGGTACGATCTACTGAAGTCCTCGCAGCTCAGGCTGACAGATATACTGAAAGTCTCTCGCAGTCAGGCTGACAGATCTACTGACGTCTCGCAGCACAGGCTGACAGGATGTACTGAAGTCTCGCAGTCAGGTGGACCAGATCTAATGAAAGTTCTCGAAGCTCAGGTCTGACAGATTACTAAAGTCTCGCAGCTCAGGCTGACAGATCTAACTAAAGTCTCAGCAGCTCAGGTGACAGATCTTACTGAAGTCTCGCAGCTCAGGCTGTCCAGATTATGAAGTCTCGCCAGCTCAGGCTGACAGATCTACTTAAAGTCGCGCAGCTCAGGCGACCGATTTACTTGATGTCTCGTCAGCTCAGGTGAAGATTACTGAAGTCTCGCAGCTCAGGCTGACAGATCATGAAGTTCTCGCAGCTCAGGCTGACAGATCTACTGAAAGTCTCGCAGCTCAGGCTGACAGATCTACTGAAGTCTCGCAGGATCAGGCTGACCAGATCTATGAAGTCTCGCAGCTCAGGCTAACTGATCTAGCCGAGAAGTCTCCCAGCTCAGGCGGACAGATCTTACAGAAGTCTCGCCAGCTCAGGCTGAACAGATCTACTAAAGTCCGCCAGCTCAGGCTGACAGGGGATCTACTGAAGGGTCTCGCAGGCTCAGGCTAACAGATCTATGAAGTCTCGCAGCTCAGGCTGACAGATCTGAGACTGAAGTTTCGCAGTCAGACAGGCTCACAGGATTTGGGATGACAGATCTACCTTAAAAAGTAAAGTAGAGGTCTTCGCCAGAGCTCAGGGAGCGGACAGATTTACTGAAAGGTCGCAGAACAGGTTGACAGCGATCTTACTGAAAGTCTCGCCAGAATCAGGCTGTGACAGATCTACTGAAGTCTCGCAGCTCAGGCTGACTGACTGGATGACTACTGAAGTCTCGCAGCATACATGGCTGACAGATCTACTAAAGTCTCGCAGCCTCGGCTGACAGATCTATACTGATGTCTCGAAGATCAGGATGGACAGATTTCTACTGAAGTCTCGCAAGCCTCAGGTGACAGATCTGACACTGAAGTCTCGCAGATCAGGCTGTGACAGATCTACTGTAGTCTCGCAGCTCAGGCTGACAGATCTACTGAAGGTCTCGCAGATTCAGGCTGACAGATCTTACTGATGTCTCGCAGTCAGGTGACAGATCTACTGAAGGTCTCGCAGATCAGGCTGCAGATCTAACTGAAGTATCGCAGCTCAGGCTGAAGATCGTTCCTGAAGTCTCGCAGCTCAAGAGCTTAAACAGATCTGACTGAAGTTCTCGCAGCTCAGGCTGACTGATTCTACTGAAGTCTCGCAGCTCAGGCTGACAGACTTCAACACCTGGAACAGCATCATCCTGGGTGGTGGATGGATAAACAGAAGTAGTAACAGCCTGCTTTTAGTACCCAGTGTGTAGCTACATAGCGGAGGGAGGGAGGGGGAGGGAGGGGGAGGGAGGGAGGGGGAGAGGAGAGAGAGAAGGAATAACTGGAGTATACTTGGAGTGGATTTAGGGGGCATACGGCCCCCGCTGGGGCCTGTCCAGGGAGGGGAAGGGGGGAAAAAACCTCCATGAAGAGGGGGAGACTAAGAGAGGATGTTGAGAAGTAGTTCCCCTCTTTACCCCCTACCCCACAGTCCTTCACCCCTACCCCTCCTTCACCCCTACCACTCCCTCCCTCACCCCCTCCCCCTTCCATCTCCATCAGGGCCAGTGGCACTAATTGAACCTCCTCCCCATACCTCCCCTCTCCCCTGTCATCAACAACTCTGTTGTCACAGTTATACGGTCATCACGCACCGCACAAGGCCAACGCACAGACGCACGCGACCACGCCCACGCACGCCACACGTGTGAACAAAGGAACCAGATAGTGGTCACTGCGGACAGAGTGCACCGCACGCACACACTAACACCACACACACACACACACAAATTACTCACACACACACACATAACACACACACACACACACACACACACACACACACACACACACACACACACACACCACACATACACACCACACATACTACATACACACACACACACATCCTCAAACAACACCAAATACTCACCACCACACACACACACCCACACAAACACACCATACACCACAGTACAACCACACACACACACACACTAGCACACACACAATATACAGGATTTTACACCTTCCTGTGAAGTGACCCTTACACTTACCTTTCCCCCCCATCTCTCTCCCTCTCCGCTCTCTCTCTTTCTCTCTCTCTCTCTCTTTCTCTCTCTCTCTTTCTCTCTCCCCCTTTCTCTCTTTCTCACTCTTTCTTCTTTCTCTCGACTGAGCGCCCTCTCCCTCTCTCTCTTCCTCTCTTGCTCTCTATCTTCCTTTCTTTTATCTTTCTCTCTCTTCCCTTGTCACTCCCCCCCTCTCCTTTACCTTTTCCTCTCTCTCACTTTCTCCCCCTTTTTCCCTTCTTTTCCCCACCTTCTTGGCTCCCCTACTCTCTCTCCCTATCTCTCACTCTCTCCCCCTTTTTCTTTTTCTCTTTCTCTCTCTCTTTCACTAAAAAAAAAAAAATGGTTGGGACTCGCAGGAATGCAGATAGATGGACAATGGTACTGGTAGGGGAGGAATGGATGGAGGAGCAGGGGCAAAGGAATAGAGCAAGAAATGGGAGAGAGAAAATTAGGAGAGCCTTTCTGAAAAAATGGAGAAAGAGCTCTCTGTGAAATGGGGAAGAAACGTGGTTGGGGAGACGACGAATGGGAGGCAACAAGTCGAAACTGCGCAGTAGCCAGGGTTTATTAGAAAGGTTCCCAGAGAATTGAGGTGTAAAGACGCAGGCTTGAAGCAAGTCTCAGGGCAGTGACAGAGAGAAGACAAACCATACGAAGAGGAGAGGCTGAACGAAGGAAGGGAGATATGAATTATGATAAGGTCATATCAGCCTTGCAAATGAAGGGCCAGGAGTGGGTAAGGGAAGAGCAGATGGGTGCGATGGAGAGGGAGATAGGTCAAATGATGAGGCACAACCATGCTACAAGAGCACTGGAAAAATCAAGGGAGAAAATGACCACTACAGACGGAACCGAGTCACAGAGGGAGAGGTATGAGAAGAAAGGAAAGGGCAAAATCAGTGATTATCCATGGGCTTCGGGAGAGAGAAGGGAAAGGACACACACTGAAAGACGCAGAAGAAGAAAGGAGATTGAGAAAATCATCACGGAAATAGGGGAGAAGACCTGGATGAGATTGTAAATTTTCAGAGATTAGGGGGGTACGTGAAGGGGAGAAACCGACCGATAAGTGATTCTCAAGACAGAAACAGATGTGGACAGATCCTCAAGAGAAACACGGTTGAAAAGCTCGGATGAATACAAGAAGGTGTTCCCTAAGACAGAGACAGAACACAAACAGAGAGACAGCAGCTGATGGGAGAGGAACCAAAAAAAGCGAAAGAGCTTGGAAGGAGACCAAGGATGTAACCAGCAGAGGTCAGTCAGAGCAGAACAGAGCAGCAAGGGCAAGCAAAGCACCACACACAATATCTCAGACCCCCCACAACCGATCACACATCCAAACATACCATACATCCAATACCTCAGCTTCACCAACCCCCAAAACCATAGAATCCACAGTATGGCTAACCAGGTCTCCCACCAAACATGGCTCCCAAGCCACTGTGTTTGGGATAGGAAACTGAAGGTTATGGTACAACATACGCTGATTTGGAAAATATACAAACAAGTGGGAGGAGTGGCACGAAGGAGTTCAAAGAGGCATCAAAGTAAAAGCACAGAGCATTCACAATGATGTAAAATGTTACAACATAGGGCCAATTTAGCACAGCCTCGCATAAAAAGAAAAAGCTAAAAGAGAGTGTCGGTTTGGACCTAGTGAAAGTGGAAAGAGAGAGCCAGAGTAAGTTAACGGATAGATAGTGGCATACGCCCCCGAACGAAAAAGAAGGTCAAAGAAGGCATCACCAGACTATCATTAAGTGTGCGATCACGAAAGAGTACACCAAAGAAAACCAAGCTAAGCTTACAGAAGGTATGTATGGAATGCAGATAGTGCAGCCTCTTCCAGCGGGAGGGATGGCGGGGTGAGTTAGGTGGGCCAGCGTGGAGATAACAGATTCTGGGAGAAAAGAAAGAAAGGAACAGGGGGGGGGGTGGAGGAAGTTGGCATTGTGATCAAACACCGATGGAATTTTGATGAAGCTGGAGGAGAGGAGACAGCAGAAGAGCAGAGAAGAAAGTAGATTACATAGCGGAGATACGCTTCACTTGGGTGGTCCCAAGGTGTTTAATTGCAGTGATGTATAACCCACCAAGAACCATGGCAGGATCCGGCCATAAGGCAAGAGGTATGACGAGAGCAATTAGAGCGATGGTTGACACACTGGCTTGCAGTGGCCAGAAGAGGCTTCATTGCACCAAGAGGGGCCCAAAGCTCCTGATCAGGGCGACTTTAACACAAGGAGATCGAAAATGGGGAGAACTTGGAGCCACACCATGGGGGGCAAGATACATGGAGGGTAGATGATGGAGGTGGTACTGGAAAACTTCATGTACCAACAGTAAGGACACTACAAGAGAGGAGGAGTGAGGATGATACCAGCAAGACATGGACTTATTAGTATACCTTGAATAGTGCGATATGAGGACATCCACATATTGAGAAAGGCCCTTGGGGCCAGCGATCAGGTGTTTTTGAGCTTTCGAATACACAGTAGAGCTAGCAAGTGGAGGGGTAAGCAGGAAGGCCAGGGCCAAAAAAAAAAAAAGGAAAAAACCAAACTACAGAAGGGACTGCACAGGAATGAGAGAACTTCCTGAATGAGGTTCTAAGTGGGACAGAGAAACTTGGCAGGGAAGCAGTTTATGAGATGATGGCAATTGTAGAACAATGTTGCAAGGAGGCTGAGGAGAGGTTTGTACCCAAGGTAACAGGGATAATGGAAAAGCCGGATGTGCCAAGGTTCACAAAGAGGCAAGGAGGCATCAAAACCAAGTGTGCTAGGGATTGGAAGAAATATAGAAGGCAAAGTGACCCCGGAGAATGAGAGAGCAGTCGTAGGCCAGAAACGAATATGCAAGATAAGAAAGGAAGGCCCACGTCAATATGGAAATAACGACATAGAGCAGGCAAAAGCCAAATCTGACCCGAAGCAGTTTATACAGCCGCATCAGAAGAAAACAACATCAAGGACAGGTAATCAGGCCTAAGGAAGGAAGGGGTGAGACACAAAAATGACGTGAAGTATGGAGGAACTCAACAAGAGATTCAAAGAAGTGTTCACAGAGGAGAAAGACGCTAGAGGGGCTCCAGAAGACGGAGAGGTGGGGTTACACCACCAAGGCTGACACAGTACCACACAACGTAGGAAAGGAAGTGAAGAGGCTTTGCGTGAGCTAGATACCTCAAAGCTTGGGGCCAGATAAACAATCTCTCATGGGTCCTAGGAGGAGGGAGCAGAGGCCGTAGAGTACCCCTAACATAACAATATTCAATACATCTATCGAAACAGGGTGATTGGCCTGAGGCATGGAGACAGCATATGTGGTCCAATCTTTAAAAAAGGAGCCAAGACATGAAGCACTAAACTTACAGACCAGTGTCACTGGGCATGTATAAGCATGGCAAAATCATGGAAAAGAGATTGTGGAGAAAGAATGGTGGAACATCTAGAAAGGAATGATCTCTTCCCAACAGAACAACATGGTTTCAGGATGGTAAATGACCGTGTCACAAACCTACTGGGAGTTCCTATGACATGGTGACTGCAGTAAGGACAAGAAAGAGGGTGTGGGTGGATTGCATTTTTTGGCGCTCGAAGGCGTTTTTTTGCCCAGTACACACTAAGAGATTAGTGCCAAAATACTGGAGGACCAAGCAGGAGATAACAGGGAAGGCACTGCAAGATGGATCAGGGAATACTTGTCAGGAAGACAGAGCGTGTATGGTACGTGGCGAGGTGTCAGAGTGCTGGCACACTGTGACAGCGGGAGTCCCACAGGGGTTCAGTCCTAGGACCAGTGCTGTTTCTGGTATTTTGTGAACGACAGACGAAGGAATAGATGCCTGAGGTGTCCTGTTTGCAGATGACGTGAAGTTGATGAGAAGAATTCATTCGATCGAAGACCAGGCAGAACTACAAAGGGATCTGGACAGGCTGCAGACCGGGTCCAACAACTGGCCCCTGGAGTTAAATCCCACCAAGTGCAAGTCATGGAGGTTTGGGGAAGGGCAAAGAAGACCGCAGACGGAGTACAGTCTAGGGGGCCAGAGACTACAAACATCACTCAAGCAAAAAGATCTTGGGGTGAGTAAAACCCACCAGGCACATTCCTGAAGCGCACATCAACCAAATAACTGCTGCAGCATATGGGGGCCTGGCAAACCTCAGAACAGCATTCCGACATCTTAATAAGGAATCGTTCAGGACCTGTACACCGTGTACGTTAGGGGCCCCTATTGGAGTATGCGGCACCAGTTGGAACCCACACCTAGCCAAGCACGTAAAGAAACTAGAGAAAGTGCAAAGGTTTGCAACAAGACTAGTCCCAGAGTTAAGAGGGAAAGTCCTACGAGGAGAGGTTAAGGGAAATCAACCTGACGACACTGGAGGGCAGGAGAGATAGGGGGGACATGATAACGACTTACAAAATACTGAGAGGAATTGACAAGGTGGACAAAGACAGGATGTTCCAGAGATTGGACACAGTAACAAGGGAACACAGTTGGAAGCTGAAGACACAGATGAATCACAGGGATGTTAGGAAGTATTTCTTCAGCCACAGAGTAGTCAGTAAGGGAATAGTTTGGGAAGCGATGTAGTGGAGGCAGGATCCATACATAGCTTTAAGCAGAGGTACGATAAAGTTCATGGTTCAGGGAGAGTGACCTAGTAGCGATCAGTGAAGAGGCGGGGCCAGGACGTTAGGAAGTATTTCTTCAGTCATAGAGTTGTCAGCAAGTGGAATAGCCTAGCAAGTGAAGTAGTGGAGGCAGGAACCATACATAGTTTTAAGAAGAGGTATGACAAAGTCAGGAAGCAGAGAGGAGAGGATCCAGTAGCGATCAGTAAAGAGGCGGGGCCAGGAGCTGAGTCTCGACCCCTGCAACCACAATAGGTGAGTACAATTGGGGGAAATACACACAACACAACAACACACCACAAACACCAAAACCCAAATTTGTTCAGCCAGACAACATGAACAACTGTTCCATTTAAAGCTTCCAATATAAAACGGTCGTTTTCCTGAATACTAATATTGGTAAAACTATCTCTGTTTTTTTTTAAACCCAGAGGGGGTAAGAGAGGGAGAAGACAGAGAGTAAGAGAGGGGGGAGACAAAGAGTAAGAGGGGGAGGAGACAGAGAGAAGAGAGGGAGGAGACAGAGAGTAAGGGGAGGGGGGACAGAGAGAGAGGGAGGAGAAAAGAGAGTAAGAGAGGGGGGAGACAGAGAGTAAAGAGAGGGAGGAGACAGAGAGTATTGGGGCAAGTGTTCCACAAGGAAGCGTGCTGGGTCCATTGTTATGGAATGTCTACTTCAACGACCTTCTTCATCTCACCCCAGAATCACATGCATATGCAGACACTGTACACTGACATTCACTTATCCAAGAGAAGAAATGCCAGCTGCTCTAAGCTACATCAAACACCAGCTGAGAGCTATATCAGCTTGGGGAAATAGATGGCAAGTAACATTTGCACCTGAGAAACCGCAAATGATGATCGTCTCTAGGCACCATGATGGTAATGCTGGTGCAGTAGTAAGGATGAATGGGAGGATGTTGGCACTGGAAAAAGAAGTTGATATCCTTGGGGTGAAATTTGACTCCAAACTAACCATGAAGAACCATGTTGTAAATCTTGCAAACAAGGCAGCCAGGAAGCTTACAGCACTTCGCCGTATCTCCCATCTGCTTGACAGTAGGGGTTGCAAGATCCTGTACGAGGCGCAAGTACGCTCACACCTTGAGTATGCTCCACTTTCTTGGTTTGCCTGCCCCCCCCCCCTCTCATCTGCGACTGCTTGACAGAGTAGAGAACAGAGCAAGACGTCTCATCTCTCGCCTGGATCCATCCTGGATAGATCTGTCATTTCAGCAGAGCCTTCAACACAGGAGGGATGTGGGTGGCCTTACTGTTATGTACAAGGTCAATATTGTACCACACTTGGATCCACTTCGAGGACACCGTGAAACAAGCTTTTATGCCACAAGACGGGCAGAAAGCAGCAACTTCACTCTGGCTGTACCCTTCTCCAGAACATCACTCCATCTGAGATCATACATACCCAGGATGACTCGAGTATGGAACACATTCGTACAGCATAATGATGTCAACGAGATAAAGTCAGTTGATCAAATGAAAATGCTGGCCCACAGATGGCTCCAACTTCATCCTGTTCCCTACTTGTATGTCTCATAACAATAAAAATGCTTTCAAATGAGCTGATGTAGGTAACAGCTCTTAGCTTGCCAATAAAGTTAGGAATCCTTAACCTGTAAATAGCTTGTCAATAAAACTAGGGATCCTTAACCTTGTCAAACCCTGTGTAAAAAAAAAAAAAAAAAAAAAAAAGAGGGAGGAGACAGAGAGTAAGAGAGGGGGGAGACAGAGAGAAAGAGAGGGAGGAGACAGAGAGTAAGAGAGGGGGAGACAGAAAGAGAGGGATGAGACAGAGAGTAAGAGAGGGGGGAGACAGAGAGAAAGAGAGGGAGGAGACAGAGAGTAAGAGAGGGGGAGACAGAGAGAAAGAGAGGGAGGAGACAGAGAGTAAGAGAGGGGAGAGACAGAGAGAAAGAGAGGGGGAGACAGAGAAAGAGAGGGGGAGACAGACAGAAAGAGAGGGGGGAGACAGAGAGATAAGAATTAAAATGAATTAAATTATACAAAAGGGAGGAACAAGGGGACATTAATAAAGAGAGAAAGGAAAGAAAACTAGGGAGAGTGAGAGAGAGCCAGGGAGAGTAAGAGAGAGCCAGGGAGCGTAAGAGAGAGACAGGGAGAGTAGAGAGAGCCAGGGAGCGCAAGAGAGAGCCAGGGAGAGTGAGAGAGCAAGGGAGAGTAAGAGAGAGCCAGGGAGAGTAAGAGAGAGCCAAGGAGAGTAAGAGAGATCCAGGGAGAGTAAGAGAGCCAGGGAGAGTAAGAGAGAGCCAGGGAGAGTGAGGGGCCAGGGAGAGTGAAGCCGGGACCCCTAAAGAGGGGCCAGGGAGAGTGATAGTCAGGGAGGTAAGAAAGAGCCGGGGAGAGTAAAAAACCCGGGGGAGAGTAAGAGGGGCCCAGGGGGTGAGGAGGCCAGAAAAAGGAAAGAGAGAGCCAGGGGAGTGAGAGGCCAGGGAGATAAGAGAGCCAGGAGAGGAGAGAGGCCAGGGAGTGAGGAGAATCCGGGAAGTGAAGGAGAGACGGGAGAATAAGAGAGCCAGGGAGAGTGAGAGGGTCAAGAGAGTGAGAGAGCAGGAGTGTAGAGAGGGCAGGAGAGTAGAGAGAGCCAGGACGAGAAGAGAGCCAGGGAGAAATGAGAGAAAGCAGGGAGAGTGAGAGAGTGCCAAGGAGAATGAGAGAGCCAGGGTAGAGTAAGAGATCCAGGGACGAGTGAGAAGAAGCCAGGGATGAGTGAGAGAGAGCCAGGGAAAGTAGAGGCGCCGGGGAGAATAAGAGAGCCGGGAGAGTAGAGAGTCCTGAGAGTAAGAGGGAGCCGGAGAATAAGAGAGCAGGGAGAGTAAGAGAGAACCGTGTGAGAGAGAGTCAGGGAGAGTAAGAAAGAGATCAGGGAGAGTGAGAGAGAGCCAGAGAGAGTGAGAGAGCCAGGAGTAAGAGAGAGCCGGGGAATGAAGAGCCAGGAGAGAGAGCAGGGAGTAAGAGAGAGCGGAGAGTGAGAGAGAGCAGGGGAGAGAGAGAGAGCCAGGGAGGTAAGAGAGAGCAGGGATGTGAGAGAGAGGGAGGTGAAGAGAGCCAGGGAGAGTAGAGAGAGCAGGGAGGAGAACAGGAGAGTAAGAGAGCCAGGGGAGTAAGAGAGAACAGGGAGTGAGAGGCAGGGAGACAGTGAGGAGAGCCAGGAGAGTGAGAGTGCCAGGAGAGTGAGAGAGTGGCGGGAAGTGAGAGAAGCCAGGGAGAGTAGAGAGCAGGGAGAGTGAGAGAGAGTCAGGGGAGTGAGAGAGAGCCAGGAGAGTAAGAGTAAGCCAGGGAAAGTAAAAACAGAGCAGGGAGAGTGAAGAGGCCAGGGAGACATTAGAGAGGCAGGACAGTGAGAGAGAGCAGGGAAGTAAGAGATAGCAGTGAGAGTGAGAGAGAGCCAGGGAGAGTAGAGGAGAGCCAGGGAGAGTGAGAGAGCCAGGAGAGGTAGAGAGCCTAGGGAGAGTAAGAGATGCCAGGGAGAGTGGAGAGCCAGGGAGAGTGAGTGTCCAGGGAGAGTAGAGAAGAGAGCCAGAGAGAGTGAGAGAGCCAGGGAGAGTAAAGAGAGCCAGGGAGAGCAAGAGAGAGCCAGGGAGAGTGAGAAGCCAGGGAGAGTGAGAGAGAGCCAGGGAGAGTAAGAGAGAGCCAGGGAGAAGTGAGAGCCAGGGAGTAAGAGACGCAGGGAGAGTGAGCAGGAGAGATGAGAGAGCCAGGGAGTAAGAGAGAGCCAGGGAGAGTGAGAGAGCAGGGAGAGTAAGAGAGCCAGGGAGAGTAAGAGAGAGCCAGGGAAAGTGAAAGCCAGGGAGAGGAAGAGAGAGCCAGGGAGTGAGAGAGAGCCAGGGAGTAATGAGAGAGCAGGGAGATAAGAGAGAGTCAGGGAGAATGAACCAAGGGAGTGAGAGAGAGCCAGGAGAGTGAGAGCAGGGAGAGTACCAGAGAGCAGGAAGAGTGAGAGAGCCAGGGAGAGTAGAGAGAGCAGGGAGAGTAAGAGAGAGCCAGGGAGAGTAGAAGAGCCAGGAGAATGAGAGTAGGGAGTAGAGAGAGAGTCAGGGAGAGTGAGAGAGTAGTCCAGGGAGAGTGAGAGAGAGCCAAGGGAGAGTGAAGAGAGCCAAGGAGAGTGAGAGAGGCAGCTAGAATGAGAGAGAGCCAGGGAGATAGAAAGTCAGGGAGAGTGAGAGAGTGCCAGGGAGAGTGAGAGAGAGCCAGGGAGAGTGAGAAGATTCAGGGAGAGTGAGAGAGTCCAGGGAGAGTGAGAGAGAGCCAGGGAGAGTGAGAAGAGGCAGGGAGTGAGAGAGAGAGCCAGGGAAGTGAGAGAGAGTCAGGGAGATGAGATGCCAGGGAGAGTGAGAGAAGCCAGGGAGTGTGAGAGAGAATCCTGGGAGTGAGACAGAGAGCCAGGGAGAGTGAGAGTCCTGGAAGAGTGAGAGAGAGCCAGGGAGTGAGAGAGCCAGGGAGAGTGAGAGAGAGTGGAGAGTGGGGGAGAGCCAGGGTGAGTAGAGAGAGGCCAGGGAGAGTAAGAGAGAGCCAGGGAGAGTGAAGAGAGCCAGGGAGAGACAGCCAGGAGAGTGAGAGCCAGGGAGTGAGAGAGAGCCAGGGAGAGTCAGAGAGAAGGGAAGAGCCAGGGAGAGGGAGAGATCCTGGAGAGTGAGAGAGCAGGAGCCAGGGAGAGTGAGAGAGCCAGGGAGAGTGAAGCCAGGGAGTGAACATAGCCAGGAGAGTGAGAGAGTCCAGGGAAGAAAGTAAGAGAGTAAGAGGAGCCAGTAAGTGAGAGTAGAAGAGTGAGAGAGCCAGGGAGAGTGAGAGAGAACCAGGGAGAGTGAGAGAGCCAGGAGAGTAAGAGAGAGCCAAGGAGAGTGAGAGCAGGGAGTGAAGAGCCAGGGAGAGTAAGAGAGCAAGAGAGTGAGAGCCAGGGAGTGAGAGAGCCAGGGAGAGTGAGAGAGAGAGTGAGAGAGAGCCAGGGAGTGGAGAGAGCCAGGGAGTGAGGAGAGCCAGAGAGAGTGAGGGCCAGGGAGATGGAGAGAGAGCCAGGAGAGTGAGAGCCAGGGAGAGTGAGAGAGAGCCAGGGAGAGTGAGAGAGCCAGGGAGAGTGAAGAGCCAGGGAGAGAGCGCAGAGAGGAGCCAGAGAGAGTGAGAGAGCCAGGGATAGTGAGAGGAAGCCAGGGAAGAGTGAGAGAGCCAGGGAGAGTGAAGAGAGAGCCAGGGAGAGTGAGAGCCAGGGAGTGAGAGAGCCAGGGAGAGTAGAGAGCCAGGAGAGTGAGAGAGAGCCAGGGAGTGTGAGAGTGAGCCAGGCAGTGAGAGAGTAGCCAGGGAGTGAGTGTGGAGCAGGGAAGAGAGAGAGCCAGGGAGTGAGAGAGTCAGGGAGAGAGTGAGAGAGATTCAGGGAGAGTGGAGAGAGCCAGGGAGAGTAGTGAGAGCCAGGGAGAGTGAGAGAGCTACAGTCCATCACACTGAATCTCTCCGAGTGGACAATGTAACCTACAATACAGTAGGGAATTAAGTGGTAGTAGTTGTAGTAACAGCTTAGTGGTGGTAGTGTAGTTGCTGTAGTACGTTGTAGCGGCTAGTGGTAGTTGTAGTGAGTAGTAACAGTGTAGTGGAGGTGCTAGTTGTAGTTGTAGTAAAGCTAGTGGTGGTAGTTGTAGTAGTGTAGTAACAGTTGGTAGGTGGGGTAGTTGTAGATTGCTGTAGTAACAGTTGTAGTGGTGGTGTGCAGTGTAGTTGTTGTAGTACAGTGTAGTGGTGGTAGTGTAGTTGTTGTAGTAACCAGTTGTAGTGGTGGTAGTTGTAGTTGCTGTAGTAACAGTTGTAGTGGTGGTAGTGAGTTGTTGTAGTAACAGCATGTAGTGTGTGAGTAGTTGTAGTTGTTGAGTAACAGTTGTAGTGGGGTAGTTGGTAGTTGCGTAGTAACAGTGTAGTGTGGTAGTTGAGTGTTGTACAGTAACAGCTGTAGTGGTTTAGTGAATTTATTGTATAACCAGCTGTAAGTGGTGGTAGTTTAGTTGTTGTAGGGTGGTAGTTGTAGTGTTGTAGTAACAGTTAGTGGTGGTAGTTGTAGTTGCTGTAGTAACAGTGTGTAGTGGTGGTAGTTGTAGTTGTTGTAGTAACAGTCTGTAGTGGTGGTAGTTGTAGTTGTTTGTACTAAACTGTGTAGTGTGGTAGTTGTAGTTGTTGTAGTACAGTTGTAGTGGTGGTAGTTGTATTGCTGTAGTAACAGTTGTAGTGGTGTGGTAGTTGTAGTTGTTGTAGTAACAGTGTAGTGGTGGTAGTTGTAGTTGTTATAGTAACAGTTGTAGTAGTGGCAGTTGTAGTTTGTGTAGTAACAGTTGTAGTGGTGGTTAGTTGTAGTTGTTGTAGTACAGTGTAGTGGTGGTAGTTGTAGTTGTTGTAGTAAACAGTTGTAGTGGTGGTAAGTTTGTAGTTGTTGGGGTGGTGGTAATTGTAGTTGTGCAGTACAGTTGTAGTGGTGTGTTGGTAGTTTGTTGTAATAACAGTGTAGTGGTGTAGTTGTGTGTTATAACAGTTGTAGTGATGGTAGTTGTAGTTGCTGTAGTAACAGTTGTAGTGGTGTGGTAGTTGTAGTTGTTGTAGTAACAGTTGTAGTGGTGGTAGTTGTAGTTGCTGTAGTAACAGTTGCAGTGGTGGTTAGTTGTAGTTGTTGTAGTAACGCTGAGTGGTGTAGTTGTAGTTGTTGAGTAACAGTTGTAGTGGTGGTGATAGTTGTAGTTGCGTAGTAACAGTTGTAGTGTGGTGGTAGTTTGTGTTGTTAGTAACAGTTGTAGTGGTGGTAGTTGTAGTTGTAGTAAACAGTTGTAGTGGTAGTAGTTGCAGTTGTTGTAGAACAGTTGTAGTGGTGGTAGTTGTATTTGCTGTAGTAACAGTTGTAGTGGTGGTATTGTGAGTTGTTGTAGTAACAGTTGTAGTGGTGGTATTGTGGTTGTTGTAGTAACAGTTGTAGTGGTGGTGATATTGTAGGTTGTTGTAGTAACAGTTGTAGTGGTGCTAGTTGTAGTTGTTGTAGTAACAGTTGTAGTGGTGTGATAGTTGTAGTTGCTGTAGGAACAGTTGTAGTGGTGGTAGTTGTAGTTGTTGTAGTAACAGTTGTAGTGGTGGTAGTTGTAGTTGCTGTAGTAACAGTTGTAGTGGTGGTAATTGTGGTTGTTGTAGTAACAGTTGTAGTGGTGGTTAATTGTGGTTGTTGTAGTAACAGTTGTAGTGGTGCTAGTTGTAGTTGTTGTAGTAACAGTTGTAGTGGTGGTGATAGTTGTAGTTGCTGTAGTAAGAGTTGTAGTGGTGGTGGTAGTTGTAGTTGTTGTAGTAACAGCTGTAGTGGTGGTAGTTGTAGTTGCTGTAGTAACAGTTGTAGTGGTGGTAATTGTGGTTGTTGTAGTAACAGTTGTAGTGGTGGTAATTGTGGTTGTTGTAGTAACAGTTGTAGTGGTGGTAGTTGTAGTTGTTGTAGTAACAGTTGTAGTGGTGGTAATTGTGGTTGTTGTAGTAACAGTTGCAGTGGTGGTTATAGTTGTGTAGTAACAGTTGTAGTGTCGGTAGTGGTTGTGTAGTGGTGGTAATGTGGTTGTTGTAGTAACGTGTAGTGGTGGTAATGTGGTTGTTGTAGTAACAGTTGTAGTGGTAGTAGTTGTAGTTGTTGTAGTAACGGTTGTAGTGGTGGTAGTTGTAGTTGTTGTAGTAACGTTGTAGTGGGTGTAGTGTAGTTGTTGAGTAACAGTTGTATAAGTTGGTAGTTGTTGTAGTAACAGTTGCAGTGGTGGTAATTGTGGTTGTTGTAGTAACAGTTGTAGTGGTAGTAGTTGTAGCTGTTGTAGTAACAGTTGTAGTGGTGGTAATTGTGGTTGTTGTAGTAACAGTTGTAGTGGTCGTAATTGTGGTTGTTGTAGTAACAGTTGTGTGTGCGGTGTAGTTGTTGAGTAACAGTTGTAGTGGTGGATTGTGGTTGTCGTAGTAACAGTTGTAGTGGTGGTAGTTGTAGTTGTTGTAGTAACAGTTGTAGTGGTGGTAATTGTGGTTGTTGTAGTAACAGTTGTAGTGGTGGTAGTTGTAGTTGCTGTAGTAACAGTTGTAGTGGTGGTAATTGTGGTTGTTGTAGTAACAGTTGTAGTGGTCGTAATTGTGTTGTTGTAAGTAACAGTTGTAGTGGTGGTAGTTGTAGTTGTTGTAGTAACAGTTGTAGTGGTGGTAATTGTGGTTGTGTAGTAACAGTTGTAGTGGTGGTAGTTGTAGTTGTTTGTAGAACAGTTGTAGTGGTGGTATGTAGGTTGTTGTAGTAACAGTTGTAGTGGTGGTAGTTGTAGTTGTTGTAATAACAGCTGTAGTGGTGGTAGTTGTAGTTGTTGTAGTAACAGTTGTAGTGATGTAGTGTAGTTGTGTAGTACGTTGTAGTGTGTAGTTTAATTGTTGTAGAATCAGTTGTAGTGGAGGTGTAGTTGTTGTATAAAACAGTTGCAGTGGTGGTAGTTGTAGTTGTTGTAGTAACAGCTGTAGTGGTGGTAGTTGTAGTTGTTGTAGTAACAGCTGTAGTGGTGGTAGTTGTAGTTGTTGTAGTAACAGTTGTAGTGGTGGTAGTTGTAGTTGTTGTAGTAACAGCTTGTAGTGTGGTAGTTGTATTGCTGTAGTACATGTAGTGGTAGGTAGTTGTAGTTGTTGTAGTAACAGTTGTAGTGGTGGTGGTAGTTGTAGTTGTTGTAGTAACAGTTGTAGTGATGGTGGTGGTGGTAGTTGTTGTAGTAACAGTTGTAGTGGTGGTGGGTGGTGAGTTGTAGTTGTTGTAGTAACAGTTGTAGTGGTGGTGTCGGTGGTGGGGTAGTTGTAGTTGTTGTAGTAACAGTTGTAGTGGTGGTGGTGTGTGGGGTAGTTGTAGTTGTTGTAGTAACGTTGTAAGTGGTGGTGGTAGTTGTCTTGGTGTGTACGTTGTAGTGGTGGTAGTTGTAGTTGTTGTAGTAACAGTTGTAGTGGTGGTGGTAGTTGTAGTTGTTGTGTAGTGAGTGGTGGTAGTTGAAGTTGTTGTAGTAACAGTTGTAGTGGTGGTGGTAGTTGTATGTTATAACAGTTGTAGTGGTGGTGGTGTGTGTTGTAAGTTGTTGTAGTAACAGTTGTAGTGGTGGTGATAGTTGTAGTTGCTGTAGTAACAGTTGTAGTGGTTGGTGGTGTTGGTAGGTGTTGTAGTAAAGTTGTAGTGGTGGTGTAGTTGTAGTTGTTGTAGTAAGTTGTAGTGGTGGTGGTAGTTGTAGTTGTTGTAGTAACAGTTGTAGTGGTTGTGGTAGTTGTAGTTGTTGTAGTAACAGTTGTAGTGGTGGTGGTAGTTGTAGTTGTTGTAGTAACAGTTGAGGTGGTGTATTGTAGTAACAGTTGTAGTGGGTGTAGTTGTAGTTGTTGTAGTAACAGTTGAGGTGGTTGTAGTTGTAGTAACAGTTGTAGTGGTGGTAGTTGAGGCTGGAATATACGACCAACCCCCCCACCCCAGGAACCCCCCGCCTGAGTGTGACACCAAGGTCACCGCCACACCCCCGGATAACGGGCGTGTGGGCGCACCAGTCACACGCCGCCCACAGATATACAAACATAAATGCGTGTAGTGTGCGTAAAGAGCTGAGGTGCCAAGATCTGCACGACACTGACTTCTTATTAACGTTCAACTTACCAAGGTAGAGCTGATTATCCAACCTCACTTCATTAAATTCCAGAATTATCTAGGACCCCACCACCATCACCCCAGGGATTGCCCACGACAATTTACTACCACCGGGTATTGGACTATCCATTAATTGAACAAGGCCATCTGGTGTAACACTGGTACACCACACAACATGGACACCTCCAACAAGTCAGGCACTACACTCGACAGCATCAGGCACTACACTCGACAGCATCAGGCACTACACTCGAAAGGTTCAGGTTCACTACATCGGCAGCATCAGGCACTCACACTCAACACTGGGTGTCAGTGAATAGTGTTTATCGTTGTTACCGTGGTGTGAGAGGCTGCACCAACGGCGCTCCCGTATCCGCCTCTGGTGTCTTCATATCTGCTACCATCACTCAAACCTGCCCCGACACCAGCAATGACGACCACAACGACCATTCTCTAAGCAACACAATCAGACCACAGAACTACGACCATTCTCTAAGCAACACAATCACGACCACAGAACTACGACCAGTCTCTAAGCAACACAATCACGACCACAGAACTACGACCATTCTCTAAGCAACACAATCACGACCACAGAACTACGACCATTCTCTAAGCAACACAATCACGACCACAGAACTACGACCATTCTCTAAGCAATCACAATCACGACCAGAATACGACCATTCTCTAAGCAACACAACAAGAACCACGAACACGACATTCTCTAGCACACAAATCACGACCACAGAACTACGACATTCTCAAGCAACACAATTCACGACACAGAACTACGATCATACTCATAGCAAACACAATCACACCACAGAACTACGACCATTCTCTAAGCAACACTAATCACGGGACCACGAACTACGACCATTCTCACAAACTCATCCCACTATCACGACCACAGAACTACGATCATTCTCTAAGCAACACAATCACGACCACAGAACTACGACCATTCTCTAAGCAACACAATGCACGACCACAGAACTACGACCAGTCTCTAAGCAAACACAACAGTACCAGTAACATGAGGTGTGTCAGTAATACAACAGTTTTCAGTCAACAATGAAGTGGTGGTCAGTAACAACAGTATTCCAAGTCACCATGAAGGTGTGGTCAGTAACAACAGTTTCCAGTCAACCATGAAGTCGATGGACAGATACAACAGTATTACAGTCAACCATAGAAGGTGGTGGTCAGTTATAACAACAGTATCAGTCACCAAGAAGGTACGGACAGTTTAAACAATCAGTATTCCAGTATGGAGAGAACAGTCGATTAAACCAGTATCATCACGGACTCACATCTCTCGTCTTGAAAGTTCATATCCAGTTATCACTGTTCTCAGGTAACAGGTGGACAGTTAAGCTACGGTCGTTGAATGTGTGTCAGGTGAAATGTTAGGTGGTCATGTGAATGTTAGGTGGTCAAGGTGAATGTACGGTGGTCAGGTGAGTGTTAGGTGAGTCAGTGAGTGTTAGTGGCAGGTGATGTCTAGGTGGTCAGTTAGTGTTAGGTCGGCAGGTGAACTGTTAGCGTGGTCAGGTGAGTGTTAGGTGGTCAGTGAATGTTAGGTGCGTCAGGTAGAAATGTAGGTGGTCAGTGACATGTTAGGTGGTCAGGTGAGTGTTAGGTGGTCAGTGAATGTTAGGTACATCAGGTGATGTTAGGTGGTCAGGTGAATGTTAGGTGGTCAGGGAGTGTTAGGTGGTCGGTGAATGTAGGTGGTCAGGTGAGTGTTACGTGACATTTCATGAATGTTAGGTGGTCAGGTCGAGTGTTAGGTGTCAGGTAGAACTGTTAGGTGGTCAGTGAGTGTTTAGGCTGTCAGAGTGAGTGTTAGCGTGGTCAGGTGATGTTAGGTGGTCAGGTGAGTGTTAGGTGGGTCAGGTGAATGTTAGTGTCAGGTGAGGTTAGGTGGTCGGTAATGTTAGGTGTCAGGTGAATGTTAGGTGGTCGGTGAGTGTTAGGTGGTCAGTGAATGTAGGTGGTCAGGTGAGTGTTAGGTTGGTCAGGTGATGTAGGTGGTCAGAGTGAGTGTTAGGTGAGTCAGGTGATGTAGGTGGTCAGGTGAGTGTTAGGTGATCAGGTGATGTTAGTGGTCAGTGAGTTTAGGTGGTCAGGTGAATGCTAGGTGGTCAGTGAATGTTAGGTGGTCAGGTGAATGTTAGGTGGTCAGGAGTGTTAGGTGGTCAGGTGATGTTAGGTGGTCAGGTGAGTGTTAGGTGTGTCAGGTGAATGTTAGGTGGTCAGGTGATGTTAGGTGGTCAGGTGAATGTTAGGTGGTCAGGTGGTGTTAGGTGGTCAGGTGAATGTTAGGTGGTCAGGTGAATGTTAGGTGGTCAGGTGAGTGTTAGGTGGTCAGGTGAGTGTTAGGTGGTCAGGTGAATGTTAGGTGGTCAGGTGAGTGTTGGTGGGTGGTCAGGTGGTGTTGGGTGGTCAGTGATGTGTTAGGTGGTCAGGTGAATGTTAGGTGGTCGGTGAATGTTAGGTGGTCAGGTGAGTGTTTGGGTGGTCAGGTGAATGTTAGGTGGTCAGGTGTGTTTAGGTGGTCAGGTGAATTTAGGTGGTCAGGTGAGTGTTAGGTGGTCAGGTGAATGTTAGGTGGTCAGGTGAGTAGTTAGGTGGTCAGGTGAGTGTTAGGTGGTCAGGTGAATGTTAGGTGGTCAGGTGAGATGTTAGGTGGTCAGTGAATGTTAGGTGGTCAGGTGAATGTTAGGTGGTCATGTGAGTGTTAGGTGGTCAGGTGTAGTGTTAGGTGGTTAGGTGATGCACTAACGAAAGATGTGACGGCCAACTATAAAGTTGTCAGGAGTGGGTTAATCAAGAGGGGGCCCGGAATCAGCAAAGCCGTCAGCTGGGGAGGAGTGTGTGCTCGACCCCCCTTCCCTAGCAAACACAGCTAGCTCAGACACACACAGGCTACGTCAACACGTTAATATAACATTCTCTGAATCAATATAGTGATTCTACACAGCATTCCGAACTAGCTCACCTTCACCTGATTCCCTCACCTTCACTCCTCACAATCACACTCCCTCACCTTCCCTCCTCACAATCATAAGAGTTCAGGAGTCAGCAAGAATAAATGACTGAAACTGGAAAAAAATCCAAAATCTTATATGCCATAACCAGAACAAAAACTTCACATCCAGTATCGGTTCTTTGCTTTAACAAGATGGAACTCACACTGACGACAGCACATAAATGGGCGAAATACTGAAGTCGCAATATGACTCTCGTGTTCGGTGAGCCGTTAATCAGACTGAAGACTGACAAACACAATGGATTTTTCACAAACGAGACCCAAAACTCTGTCAAAGCATCTTCACAATTTGCGACATTAACACTAAACTCCACTGAACTTCGAAGAAGCCACTGACAGCATAGCCGTGCACTCTGCCCCTGGCCCAGACCCGTGGAACTCCACGGTCATCAAGAACTACAAGAATCCCAATCATCTGCCTTCAACACACTACGGAGAGTGAGCCTACATCTGGTCACCCCACATCCATTTACAATAATAGACGTTAACTCCACTCCACAGGAGTGGCAGCTAAGCAATAGCAAAGAACTATTGACTGATAACACTGATGCATCTTAAAGAGAGTTGCAAACAGTTGAAGAAGTGGAGCTGAGGAAATAAAAGCCAGAACGGAGTATAAAACCAGCACAAAACTAAGCGTTAAAAAACTAACGTGAAGGACCTGGGAGTGATAATGTCATAGGATCTCACTTTCAAGGATCACAGCAGTGTCAATACCACAGCCACGAGGAAAATAAAAGGTTGGATAATGAGAATCTTCCAAACAAGGGATGCCAAGCCCATGATGATCCTTTTCTAAGTTCTCTCTAGGCTGGATACTGCTGTACAATCCCTCTCCAGGTATACACTAACAGCCCCTTTTAAGACAGACCAAATTACTGATCTACAGGATGTACCCAGAACCTTCACTGCACGTACAATAAAGCACCTCAATTACTGTGAAAGGTTGAAGTCCGTTGACCTGTGCTCCCTGGAATGTAAGCCAAGATGCATCATAATTTACACCTGGAAAATCCTGGAGGAACTGGTTATGAATCTGCACACACACAAATCTCTCCTTATGAAAGCAAGAAGGTTGACAGGTACACAAAACCTTCACTGAGAAGCAGAGCTGTCATGAACACTCACAGACAACGTAATAAGTGTAAGGGGTCCAAAACTTTTTTAGTTTTAGTGGCAAAGACAGTTTTTCTCGTATTTGTATCTCAGAGAGAAGAGAGAGAGAGAGAGAGAGAGAGAGAGAGAGAGAGAGAGAGAGAGAGAGAGAGAGAGAGAGAGAGAGAGAGAGAGAGAGAGAGAGAGAGAGAGAGAGAGAGAGAGAGAGAGAGACTCTTAATTATACACAATACCACGTATAATACATAAGTGAAACAATGGAACATTCCGTTCTAGTGCCTGGCTTCCCCCCTCCCCCAGATATCCTCCATCATCCCCCCTCCCTCCCTCCCTCCCTCCCTCCTCCCTCCCTCCCTCCCCTACAAACATGATAACCTTTCATAACAACCCCCCCCCCCGGAGCGTGATAATCTCCCCCTCCCACCCCACACCCACACCCACACCCACACCCACACCCACACCCACACCCACACAGATGTAACACGGGAGGTAGTCTGGTATGCTGATACACAGAAATCCTTTTATCAGCTAATAGCTGCATTGAGCTTCACTGACTCGCTTCTCCTTTTTCCCCCTCTCTCTCTCTCTCTCTCTTCCCTCCCTCTCTCTCTCTCCTCTCTATCTCTCTCTCTCTCTTCTCTCTCTCTCTCTCTCTCTCTCTCTACGGTCAGGTCCTCTGGGCACAGAAGCAGTGAAGACAATTCAAATATTTATCTACGCCCGTTAAGTATTTTTATTTCCACTCTCCTCTATCAGCACTTTCTTGAAACACCAGGCACACTCTCCATTATCAGCATTTTTGAAGCCAGGCACTCTCTCCATCTATCAGCACTTTCTTGAAGCACCAGGCACACCTCCATCTTCAGCACTTTCTTGAAGCACCCGGCACACTCTCCACTATCAGCCTTTTGAAGCACCAGGCACCACTCTCATCTATCAGCATTTCTTGAAGCACCAGGCACCACTCCCATCTATCAGCACTTTTTGAAGCACCAGGCACCATCTCCATCTATCAGCACTTTCTTGAAGCACCAGGCAACACTCCATCTATCAGCACTTTCTTGAAGCACCAGGCACCACTCTCCATCTATCGCACTTTCTTGAAGGGACCAGGCACACTCTCCATCTATCAGCACTTTCTTGAAGCACCAGGCACACTCTCCATCTATCAGCACTTTCTTGAAGCACCAGGGACTCTCTCCATCTATCAGCACTTTCTTGAAGCACCAGGCCTATCTCCAAACTATCAACACTTTCTTGAAGCACCAGGCACCACTCTCCCTCTATCAGCACTTCTTGAAGCACCAGGCATACTCTCCATCTAAACAGCACTTTCTTGAAGCACCAGGCACTACTCTCCCTCTATCAGCACTTTCTTGAAGACCAGGCACCCTCTCCATCTTCAGCATTTCTTGAAGCACCCGGCACCCCTTCCCTCATCAGCACTTTCTTGAAGCACCAGGGGACCCCTCTATCTATCAGCACTTTCTTGAAGCCCAGGCACCCTCCTTATCAGATTTTGAAGCACCAGGCACCACTCCCATCTATCAGCATTTCTTGAAGCACCAGGCCCATTCCTTTCGCATTTTTTTGAAGACCCGGCACATCCCATCTATCAGCATTTCTTTAAGACCCGCACCACTTCCATCTTCAGCACTTTCTTGAAGACCAGGGACCATCCCATTTATCAGCACTTTCTTGAAGCCCCGGCCCCCTCTCCATCTATCAGCATTTTTTGAAGCCCAGGCAAAAACCCCCCTTTTACAGCACTTTTTTGAAACACCAGGGCCCCTCTCCATCTATCAGCACTTTCTTGAACACCCACACTCTCCATCTATCAGCACTTCTTGAAGCACCGGCACACTCTCCCTTATCAGCACTTTCTTGAAGCAAAGGCAACTCTCCCTTTCGCACTTTCTTAAGCCCAGGGACCACTCCCATTTCAGCCTTTCTTTAAGCACCGCACAATCTCCCCTTTTCGCACTTTCTTGAAGCACAGCACCACTTCCATCTTCAGCACTTTCTTGAAGCACCAGGGACCCCTTCCCTATCAGCACTTTCTTTAAGCCCCAGGCCACTCTCCATCTATCAGCCTTTTTGAAGCCAGGACCACTCTCTCTTCAGCATTTTTGAAGCACCAGGCACCACTCCCATTATCCCTTTCTTGAAGCACCGGCACCCCTTCCATCTATCAGCACTTTTTGAAGACCAGGCCACTTCCCTTTTCAGCACTTTCTTGAAGCACCCGGAAACCCTCCACTTCAGCACTTTCTTTAGCACCAGGCACCTCTCCTTATCAGCACTTTCTTTAAGACCCGGCACACCTCCATCTATCGCATTTCTTGAAGCCCAGGCACACTCTCCTCTATCAGCACTTTTTGAAGCACCAGGCACACTCTCCATCTTTACTTTCTTTAAACCCAGGCACCATCTCCTTATCAGCCTTTCTTGAAGCCCGGACCCTTCATCTATCAACTTTTTGAAGCCCAGGCACACTCTCCATCTACACACTTTCTTGAAGCACCCGGCACACTCTCCATCTTTCGCCTTCTTGAAGCACCCGGGACACTTCATTATCAGCACTTTTTGAACACCCGAACTCTCCATCTATCAGATTTCTTGAAGCACCCGGCACTCTCCTCTATCGCACTTTTTGAAGACCAGGCACCATTCCATCTACAGCACTTTTTTGAAACACCGGGGACACTTCATCTATCAGCACTTTCTTGAAACACCGGCACATCTCATCTATCAGCCTTTCTTGAAGCACCAGGGACACTCCCATCTATCCCTTTCTTGAAGCACCGGGGACCACCCATCTTTAAAAACTTTTTTGAAACACCAGGCACCACTCTCCATCTATCAGCCTTTCTGAAGCACCGGCCACTCCCATCTATCAGCACTTTCTTGAAGCACCCGGCCTACTCTCCATCTTCGCACTTTCTTTAAGCCCAGGCACACTCCCATCTTCAGCACTTTCTGAAGCCAGGCACTATCTCCTCTTTTAAACTTTCTTTTAAGCCCCCGGACTCTCTCCATCTATCAGCCTTTCTTTAGCACCCGGCAAACCCCTCCATCTATCGCACTTTCTTGAAGCACCAGGCACACTCTCCATCTTCAGCACTTTCTTGAAACACCCGGGACATCTCCCTATCAGCCCTTTTTTGAAGCACCAGGCAACTTCCTAAACACACATTTCTTGAAGCACCAGGCACCTCTCCATTATCAGACTTTTTGAAGCAAGGCACACTTCCCTCTTCGCACTTTCTTTAAAACCAGGCACATCTCATCTACAGCACTTTCTTGAAGCACCCGGCACATCTCCCTCTATCACCTTTTTTTGAACACCAGGCACTACTTCCCCTATCAGCATTTTTTGAAGCACCCGGCCTCCTCCACTTCGACTTTCTTGAGCCCCGGCACACTCTCATCTATCAAACTTTCTTGAAGCACCAGACCACTCTCCTCTACGCACTTTTTGAAACACCCGGCACACTCCCATTATCAGCCTTTTTGAAGCACCAGGCAACTCTCCATTTTCCGCCTTTTCTTAAGCACCAGGGCCCCCCCTCCATTATCAGCACTTTCTTGAAGACCGGACACTCTCCATTATCAACTTTCTTTAAGCACCAGGCACATCTCATCTATCAGCACTTTTTTTGAAGCACCAGGGACACTCTCCATCTATCAGCACTTTTTGAAGCACCAGGATATCTCCCTCTATCAGCACTTTTTGGCACCGGCCCTCTTCCATCTATCAACTTTTTGAAACAAGGCACCTCTCCCCTCTATCAGACTTCTTGAAAACCAGGGATATCCCTCACACACTTTTTTGAAGCCAGGCCCCTCTCCCTTATCAGCACTTTTTTTGAAACACCGGAACCCTCTCCATCTATCAGCACTTTCTTGAAACACCCCGGCACTACTTCCCCTTTTCACACTTTCTTTTAAGACCCGGCACCACTTCCCTATCAGCATTTCTTGAAGCACCAGGCACATCTCCATTATGCCTTTTTTTGAAGCACCAGGAAAAAATTCCCCCTATCAGCACTTTCTTAAGCACCAGGCAACCCCCTTACGCACTTTCTTGAAGCACCCGGGACATTCCTCTATCGCACTTTCTTGAAGCACCCGGAAACTCCCATCTTCGCATTTTTTTGAAACCCGGGACTTTTCCTCTATCAGCACTTCTTGAGCACCAGGCATACTTCCATCTATCAGCCTTTCTTGAAGCACCAGGCCAAATCTAATTTTCAACTTTCTTGAAACACCAGGCACTACTCTCCTCTATCAGCATTTCTTGAAGCACCGGGAACTCTCCCTCTTCAGCACTTTCTTGAAGCACCAGGCACACTCTCCATCTATCGCACTTTCTTTTAAGCACCCGGGACTACTCTCCATCTATCAGCATTTCTTGAAACACCAGGCAACTTCCATATCAGTTTCTTAAGCCAGGGATACTTCCATCTATCAGCATTTTGAAGCAAGGCACTACTCTCCATTTCGCACTTTCTTGAAGCACCAGGCACTATCTCCATCTATCGCACTTTTTTGAAGCACCCGCACTACTCTCCCTCTTCACCTTTCTTGAAGCACCCGGCACACTCTCCATCTATCCGCCTTTCTTGAAGCACCAGGGGAACTTCCTCTATCAGCACTTCTTAAGCACCAGGCCTACTCTCCATCTTCAGCACTTTTTTGAAGCACCAGGCCAAAATCTCCTTTTCAGCATTTCTTTAAGCACCCGGGGTCTTCCATCATCAGCACTTTTTTGAACACCCGGCACTACTCTCCATTATCCCCTTTCTTGAAGCACCCCCGGGACCACTCTCCATCATCACAATTCTTGAAACACCAGGCACTTCTCCCCTCTTTCAGACTTTCTTGAAAACACCGGCAAAATCTCCATCTATCAGACTTTCTTGAAGCACCAGGCACACCTACTATCACACTTTTTGAAGCACCGGCACTTCTCCATCTATCGCACTTTTTTGAAGCACCAGGCACACTCCCATTATCAGCACTTTTTGAAACACCCGGCATATCTCCATCTATCAGCAAATTTCTTAAGCACCAGCACTACTCTCCATTATCACACTTTTCTTTTAGCACCGGGACACTTCCATCTTCAGCACTTTCTTTTAAGCACCAGCACTCTCCCCTTATACACTTTCTTGAAGCACCAGGCACTACTCTCCCTCTATCAGCACTTTCTTGAAGCCCAGGCCACTCCCATCTTTAGCACTTTCTTGAAGCCCAGGCATACTCTCATATCGCATTCTTAAGCACCCGGCACTATCTCCCTCTATCAGCACTTTTTTGAAGCACCAGGCACACTCTCCATCTATCAGCATTTTTGAAGCACCCGGCACTACTCCCATCTATCACACTTTCTTTTAAGCACCCGACTATCTCCCCTCTTCAGCACTTTCTTGAACACCAGGGACCATTCCCCTCTATCAGCACTTTCTTGAAGCACCGGGACTATCCCCTCTTTCAGCACTTTCTTAAGCACCAGGCACTCTCTCCATCTATCAGCACTTTCTTTAAGCCCAGCACTACTCTCCCTCTATCAGCACTTTCTTGAAAACCAGGCCTTCTCATTAAACCACTTTTTGAAAACACCCGGCACATCTCCATTATCAGCACTTTTTGAAGACCAGGCACTACTTCCATCTATCACCTTTCTTGAAGCAAGGGAACTCCATCTTCAGCCTTTCTTGAAGCACCAGGCATACTCTCCTTTTTAGCACTTTTTGAAGCCCGGCATACTCTCCATCTATCGACTTTCTTAAACACCCGGCACCTTCCCCTTTCAGCACTTTCTTTAAGCACCAGGCACTTCTCCATCATCAGCACTTTCTTGAAGCCCAGGGACATTCCATCTTCAGCACTTCTTGAAAAACCCGGCCACTCTCCATCTTCGACTTTCTTGAAGCACCGGCACACTCTCCATCTATCGACTTTTGAAGACCCGGCACCCCCCATCTATCACACTTTCTTTTAAAACCCGGCACACCCCCTTATCAACTTTTTTGAAGCACCGGCATACTCCCATCTATCGCATTTCTTGAAGCCCAGGCAAACCCCCTCCCTCTATCAGCACTTTCTTTAAACACCAGGCACACTTCCATCTATCAGCACTTTCTTTAAGACCAGGCACTATTCCATTATCAGCACTTCTTGAAGCAAGGCAACTTCCATTATCGACTTTTTGAAAACACCAGGCACTTCTCCTCTACAGCACTTTCTTTAAAACACCCGGCCCTATCTACTATCAGCATTTTTGAAGCACCAGGCACATCTCCCTCTATCGCACTTTCTTTTAAGCCCAGGGACTCTTCATCTTCAGCACTTTTTTTGAAGCACCAGGCACTACTCTCCATCTATCAGCACTTTCTTGAAGCACCAGGCACCACTCTCCATCTATCAGCACTTTCTTGAAGCACCAGGCACTACTCTCCATCTTCAGCACTTTTTTGAAGCACCAGGCATATTTTCCATCTATCAGCACTTTCTTGAAGCACCAAAGGGACCACTCTCCATCTATCAGCCCCTTTCTTGAAGCACCAGGCACTACTCTCCATCTATCAGCACTTTCTTGAAGCACCAGGCACTACTCTCCATCTATCAAACACTTTTTTGAAGCACAGGCCCACTTCTCCATCTTCAGCACTTTCTTGAAGCACCAGGCACCACTCTCCATCTTCAGCACTTTCTTGAAGCACCAGGCACTACTTCCCTCTATCAGCACTTTCTTTTAAACACCCGGCACTCATCTCCATCTATCAGCACTTTTTGAAGCACCAGGCACACTCTCATCTATCAGCACTTTCTTGAAGCACCAGGCCACTCTCCCTCTATCAGCACTTTCTTGAAGCACCAGGCACTACTCTCCATCTATCAGCACTTTCTTGAAGCACCAGGCACCACTCTCCATCTATCAGCACTTTCTTGAAGCACCAGGCACACTCTCCATCTATCGCACTTTCTTGATAGCACCAGGCACTACCTTTCCCTCTATCAGCACTTTTTTGAAGCACCCGGCACACTCTCATCTATCAGCACTTTTTTTGGAAGCACCAGGCAAAACTCTCCATCTATCAGCACTTTTGAAGCACAGGAAAATCTCTCCATTATAGCACTTTTTTGAAGGGCACAGGCACCACTTCATCTATCAGCACTTTCTTGGAAGCAACAGGCATATCTCATTATCAGCACTTTCTTGAAGCACCAGGCAACTCTCCATTATCAGCACTTTCTTTTGAAGCACCGGCCACTCTCCCATCTATAGCACTTTTTGAAGCCCGGCACTCCTCCATCTATCAGCACTTTTTTGAAACCCAGGCACCACTCTCCCTCTATCAGCCCTTTCTTTTAAGCACCCGGCAATCTCCCTCTATCGCACTTTCTTGAGCACCCGGACTACTCCCATTATCAGCACTTTCTTGAAACACCAGGCACATCTCCCTTATCGATTTCTTGAAGCACCGGCATACTCTCCATTTAACTTTCTTTAAGCACCGGACACTCTCCCTCTTCGCACTTTTTGAAGCCCAGGCAACCTCTCCCTCTATCGCACTTTCTTGAAGCACCCGGACCACTCTCCATTATCGCATTTCTGAAGCACCCGGCATTTCCATTATCAGCCTTTCTGAAGCACCCGGCCAAATCTCCCTTATTGCCTTTTTTGAAACACCCGGGAATTTTTCCATCTATCAGGGCACTTTTTTGAACCCAGGCACCACTCTCCTTTAGCACTTTCTTGAAGCACAGGCTATCTCCATCTTCGACTTTCTTGAAGCACCAGGCACCATTCCATCTATCAGCACTTTCTTGAAGCACCAGGCAATACTCTCCATCTATCAGCACTTTCTTAAGGAAATTCATTAGGAACACTTGTGTATTCTATAACCGGTTTAATACAAGTAAAGATCCCTCGTATAGCGAACAGTGTTTCGAGAAGGTTTCGTACAACAATTTTTACGTTACACGTACTAATGATGGCCATTAAACCCGTCTTGGTAACAATATCATTATTATTATTATTAATAGTAGTAGTAGAAAATAGTAGTAGTAGTTAACAGCAGTAGCAGCAGTAGTAGTAACAGCAGCAGCAGTAGTAGTAGTAGTAGTAGTATAGTAGTAGTAGTAGTAGTAGTAGTAGTAACAGCAGTAGCAGTTGTAGTAGTAATAGTAGTAGTAACAGTAGTAGTAGTAGTAGTAGTAACAGCAGCAGTAGCAGTAGTAGTAGTAGTAACAGCAGTAGCAGCAGTAGTAGTAACAGCAGCAGCAGTAGTAGTAGTAGTAGTATAGTAGTAGTAGTAGTAGTAGTAGTTTGTAGTAGTAGTAGTAGTAGCAGCAGTAGTAGTAGTAACAGTAGTAGTGTAGTAGTAGTTAGTAACAGAAGTAGCAGCAGTAGTAGTAGTAGTAGTAACAGCAGCAGCAGTAGTAGTAGTAGTAGTAGTATGTAGTAGTAGTAGTAGTAGTAACAGCAGTAGCAGTTGTAGTAGTAATAGTAGTAACAGTAGTAGTAGTAGTAGTAACAGAAGTAGCAGCAGTAGTAGTAGTAGTAACAGCAGTAGTAGTAGTAGTAGTAGCAGTAGCAGCAGTAGTAGTAATAGTAAATAGCAGCAGTGTAGTAGTAGTAGTAGTAGTAGTAACAGCAGTAGTAGTAGTAGTAGCAGCAGTAGTAGTAGTAAAACAGCAGTAGCAGAGTAGTAGTAGTAGTAGTAACAGCAGCAGTAGTTAGTAGTAGTAGTAGTAGCAGCAGTAGCAGTTGGTAGTAGTAATAGTAAGTAGTAGCAGTAGTAGCAGTAGTAGTAGTAGTAGTAGTAGTAGTAGTAGTAGTAGTAGCAGTAGTAGTTGTAGTAGCAGTAGTAGTAGTAGTAACAGCAGCAAACAGCAGCAGCAGTAGTAGTTTGTAGTAGTAGCAGTAATAGTAGTAGTAGTAGTTTAGTAGCAGTAGTAACAGCAGAAGCAGCAGCAGCAGCAGCAGCAGCAGCAGCAGTGTTGTAGTAGTAGTAGCAGTAGTAACAGCACAAGCAGCGCAGCAGTAGTATGAGTAGTATAACAGACAGCA